>OZ001353.1:19956880-20556880 GCA_963924055.1 Drosophila limbata
AAAGAAATGTTCCGACATTTGTATCAGGCGAACAGAAAACGGGCGAAAGCGGAAATTGTGCCAAAAACCAAACGAAATCGAAAACTCGAAAACATACAGACAAGGCCACCACTGACACACACACACACTCGCACACACACCAGAACAGCTGCCAACATATAAAAATTGGCTCTGACCCGATTTTATACTCGGTTTATTGTTCTCATTTATTTTTTCTTTCATTTTTGGGCGCGCTATTTTTCGCCTTTGTTGTGGGTTTCGGTGGGTTGGGTGGTAATAGCAAAAAATAATGCACACGTAGCTGAATTTGGCGAGAAGAAGAAGAGCAGAGAGGGGTGTGACTGAGTGCGAGTGTGTCGTGTCAGGGCGTGTCTAGAGTCGGGTGGCGTGTGTTAACTGAACATGAAACGCGTAATAAGAACACGCATTGTGTCAGGTCAGGAAGAGTTTTTGTGCTAATGATGCCATTGCCCTCACCCTCAACCAATGCCAGCTTACTGTGCGAGTAACTTTATTGGTAACTGTATATTTTCTGTGTCTGTGATAAATGCGCATTAATTGATCGTTTTTGATCGTCGTTTTCTAAGCCAAATAAAACTGTTTGCCAAATGTTTTCCTTTTTTCCAAAGGGAATTTTCTTATTTGCTTTTGTCATTTTTTTGTGTATTTTTTTCAATGCTTGCTTTACACACATGGATTAAATATGTAGGTACATATACGAGTAATTTAATTATTTGCGTAATGACTGTGATTAAATTTAATTTGTATACCAATTCTATTCTCAACCTTTAGGTATCAGTTGTTGCGGGGCTGCTCTGCGCTCTCCCAACACCAATTCAGAGACCCAAAAAAAACAACAAAAAAATCCTGGCTAGGGACCAACTTTGGGTCAACCTACAACCAAGTGCACATGTTTAGGACGCATATGAAAAAATCGAAAAAAAACCGAGTGCACTTATTATCATTATTTGCTTAACTTTGTGGAAATATCAAGTATATATTGGCTAAGGACCAACTTTGGGTCAACCTACAACCAAGTGCACATTATTAGAACGCACATGAAAAAATCGAATGAAAAATCCGAGTGTGCATATATTTATTGTTTACTTAGCTTTATGGAGATATCAAATATATATTGACTATTGATTATATATATGTTACTGCGGGCACTACATGAAAAAACTCCATTAACAAAGAGAACACACAACAACAAATTGATGCCTTTAACTTGGCGCTGCTTTTGGCGCTTCACTTCACGAATTTCAAGTTTCATTGGAAGCTTTAATTGATTTTTCTTAAATGCAATTTGATAAATTTGCATAAGGCTCTTAGCCTTAATGTTTTGAAATAACCCTCAGCATACATATACCCTGGCCGAAATATTTAAGCCATATCTGTTTTCACTGTGTGTGCTTTTCTTTTTGCTGTGTGGAAAAGATACGAAAATTTCATATAATTATATATTATTGATTGTTGACTAAATGGAATGATTGAACGTAAGGTTATCCAATGTAGTTGCCAATTTTCAAGCTGAAAAGTAAATGTTGATATTTTTGAATTTTGAATATCTAAATAATATAAATAAGATATAAGGTAAAGTGTGACTGGAAGTAATAGTGATTCGTGCTGGGAAATTAAAGGAAATATCTAAGTGCAAAAATATTTAAATGTTGACTGTGTTGTTACTGTGAGTGTTGTTGAGACTTCTATTATAAGTATAATAAACATATAGTATAGTTAAGTATGCAAGACATGTACAATTAGAGCTAATCTAGAGAGCATTTAGCAGAATTACCTTTAATGCCATATTTGTATTTCATGATGAATATGGTATGTGGTGTTATGTTTACAGTTAATCGATATCGAAATTCAATTCGATATGCGATTATTAAATTCTGATTTCTTTAACTTATTTGTAGCTTGTACTCGCAACTTTTTATTCAGATAAATCTGTATCGATTCATTTTTCTGGTATTGAAATTTTGATATCCTGTTTGTTTTAAGGGTTTCTCTTTATTATTTTTGTTTGTCTGTTGTTTAGTTCGTATTATAATAATAATCGTAATTATTACCGGTTCTACATAATTGAGATGACATTATCATTATCATAATCATAATCATTAGCTTTATCATTATCATTAGACTTTGTTGTTATTTTGTTTGTCTTCCTTCTTCTTCGTCTTCGTTTCCTTGCTCTGCTATCATCGTGAATTGTTCGCATTTGTTAGATTTTGGATCATTTTTTATAGTTTTCATTTTTCGATTTACATTTATATAATTTACACATTGAGTTATATATATATATTTCGGTTAATTAGTATGCATATACTATATATACTATGTAGCGCATATTACACAATGGCGCGATACATTCAGATATAACTTCAATATATATCCTGATATATACGTGACCTCTGATGGCGATAACTATATCAATTCAATCAATATGTGTTTAATTTTGTTTTGCTGAATAATAACATTTATATTTAAATGTTTATATATTTGTCGTAAATAATTGAAGTATACATTTATTATATATATATATATTTTTAGGTTGATTTTGCAAATATTTAAATTGCATTTCGAATTTAAATATTTTCTTTTCTTATTTATTCATTTATTTTATTTTTGCACAAAAAACCTTTAATAGGTATGACCATAAACATGTTCTTGTTTTGTTTTAATTTGTTTTGTTTTTGTTTATCTTTATCTTTGTGTGTGACTTTGTCTGTTTTTTGTGTAGTTTGTTTTCATATGTGTTTTTGTTTTTGTCAATAAATTGTAAATACATTTAAATTATTAAGTGGCCTCAGCCAGCATAATTTTTTCTGCTGGTTTTTACAATTTTTTTGTGGTTATTTTTCAATTGATTTTTTAAGTTGCTTAAGTTGTTTTTAACACAAATTGTCGCCAAGTGGCTAAACATATATGATTATATTGTATATCATATCATAAACACATCGATATTGTTAAATGTTTCCACTTAGCTTAATATATTTTCATTGATTTTTTTGTTTTCCAAAAATGTATGAAAGCCTGCGCTTAGTATTTGATTTTGCTTAGTTAGTTAATAATATTTAGTATATGTTTATGCATAATTATTTATCTGGGTTCATTTTGTTCCGATATCATAAGTACAACACACATAAAGAATATGTTTTATGTACCATACTCTTCACACTATTTGCTAGATATATTTTCCATTGTATTTATTTGTATTTGTATATCATTTGATTTAAACAAACGCAAACATTTATATATCTTTATATGCATATTAATGCATGTTGTTCAAGTACGTATGCTTCGTAGCTCGTATATGTAATTGGTTTGTAGTACATTCATATATTATGTAGCTTATGTCATGTTGAACGTCATATGTATGCTGATTTTACATTAACTCTATTAACAATTTAGCATCAAAGCCGGGACTTTAATCGGATCGAGCAGCCTTTGGCAGGATGTAACGCCAACTGAGTTAATCTCATTGTGTAGACCTATAACTAAGTGTCGGTGTGCGGTCCATGATTAGTTAGTCCAGAATTGAGGTGTGCGTATTTACAGCCCGTCCAGTCAATTAGTCAGCCTGCGTTTATCTAGGAACTCAAACCATATTTATTCGGTTCGTCACTCGGTCAGAAGGTCAGTCGGTCAGTCGGTCAATAAGTCTGTCCATCTATTCATCCTCCGTCATCTAGCTAGCTGCGAGTCGTCCTGTTAGTGCTTCTCCATCGGGATCAAGTGCCGGCCTGGACACATTGTTTGCTTTAACACTTAATACACACAGCACTCTCTAGTCATAGGGAGAATCTGTGTGTGTCTTCCCATATTATATGGTATGGGAGCTCTGCTCTTCCGGCCTCTTCCCCCTGTCTGCGAGGGGAGATGGAAGAGCAGAACTCCGGGGTCATATTGTACCGTTCCGACGTCCGTTTTTGTACGTACGGGTTGAATTATTTTTATTTTTATTTTGTATATCTATGTTACACCATCAATGAAAATAGCATTTGGGAAATGATAAACTGTGCTTGATTTATGCACACATACATATTATATGTGATATATGTATACATACAATATATGTTAATATTGATAATAATAATTTTAAGTGTAAGTTTATAAGTATATTAATAGTATGCCTTTCATAATATTATTTCTTTATTATGTTTTATTATGTGTAAGTTCCGTTCAATTATCTACGCATGGTTGTTGTTTTTCTTTAAGATATTATTGTTATTTTTATATGTCAAATATACATCAATAATTTTCACTTTTTACTACAATACATTTAAAGTTTTTGCCGTTCACTTTCTCATCATTTATCTCCTCCGTATTTTTTAGTTTTTTTTTAGTACACTTATTTAATTTGTTTGTCGAAGAACGATTGGAAATATTTGTTTAGTAATTAATTATTTAACGCTGAAAAAACTGCTTGAATTATTTGTTAAATAATTGAAAAACTCACTACTAAATATTTTTAAGTTTTCTTTTTAAAAACTGTAATTTTTTAACTTTCTACCACTTTATTAAATTTAAGTTAATTTGCTTTTCTTTTGGGATTTTTGCAAGCCCGAAGTTGTTGTTGGGCTCGCCACAGTTATTGTAATATTGTTTTTCATTTGCTTTAGTGTTGTTGTGTTTTTTTTTTTCATTTAATTGATCATAACGAAGGAAATGCTAACAAATAAATATTGCGTCTAGTTAATTTGCTTAGTATTTTTTGTGGTATTTGCTTAATTTTATTATTATTTGTTCAAAAAGTTTTAAACTACATTTAACTCATTTTGCAATATGTTTCATTAACTCCAACTGCTACATAAAACTGTTAATTACTTTTAATTATTATATGTAAATAATTGGATATTTTTTTCTGCATTTTTGTTGCTAACTTGAAGCACTTGCATTTCCACTTCTTTCTACGTTGCCTTCATCTCATCTTCATCTTCAACATTCCACTTTCTTTTTGTTTTTTTTTTTTTTTTTGGGTATTTTCATTTTTGAATAATTTGCACTTACATATCTAGAGTTGTATTTTTAGTTTGTATCATTAGTCAATTTGTATCTTTTGAAGTCATTTGTATCTTTGTGGCTGTTGCTCGTGTTGTGTTCAGTGTACTGTGGTGTGGTGTAATAATGAGTGTTGTGGTGCAGCCTTATAGACTGCAGTCACATCTTAACCGAGTGCTATCTGGTTTTAAATCCTGTTTAACATTTGCTATTTGTCCGCTTGAAACATTCAAAGGGTCATGCCTGAGTGGGGAATTATTTGTTGTGTATTTTGTTTAGTTGTTGTTTTTGTGTATTCATCTTCATCTGTTCTTCATCTAGCCGGCAATAATTAACAATTTTTGCATTTGCTTTGCTCAAAGTTTTGCTCTTGAACTCTTAAGCATTTATATGTGTGTGGCACATCCTCCGATTAAACTCATTCTTCATTCGACAGCTTCTTCTCCTTCTTTCTCCTCTTTCTCCTCCCGAGCAATCTGCAGTCGCAGCTTTTAGCTGCCTCAATTTCGAGATGAGAGAGTTATCATGAGATTTTGTTGTTTTTAAAACTGTGCTACAAATTGATCGAGAGTGCTGTCTACATTCTTGGAATAAGTAACATTTTTATACATTTAGGTATTGTGTAAATCATATATGTTTGGATCATTTTTGCGGGAAGTGACAGGAGAATAACTGAATAAATTCGCACACATATGGTTTGGTAAAATAATATTCGAAATAGTTTCGAAAATACTTGTACACACAGATATAGTTAAAGTCGTTAGTTTTAAGTATATATATATATTGACATTCACAATATTGTATATGAATAATGTATATATTGTATACATATATGTATATATAATTTATTTATTTGTATTCTTTTTTTTCTTTTTATATATATATATAGTAAACTTGTATAATTAATTGTCATACACATCAATAGCGTCTTTTGTTGTTGTATCTGCTTGTAAATAGAAATTTTTCTCATTTTCCTCAACTCTCCATTAGGTACAAATTTGCATGCATCCTTTTGCGGTTTATATGTATGTGTTTAATATGTCTCACTTGTATATATGTAATTGTATGTGTGTGATTGTTGTGTGAGTGTTTAGTGTGTGTTTATTGTGTTGTTGTGTGTTTGGCTTTCTGTTGTTGCTGTTATTTATACGGCATATGTATACCATTTAGCTCGATTGTTTCTTCCTCTCGTCTGGTTATTTCAAGCGCATCAATGAATTGAGTTTAGTTTCAAGACCTAATTGTTGGATATTCATATGGTTATTATGCAGTTATGCTTATATTCTTTTTGCCAACATCGATAAACGCGTATGTAAAATGCATTTCATAATTGAATTAAATGCTTAACAGCTAAACATGTATATGTATATAATGTTTATAAATATATGTACGCTTGTTGTATAATATATATTTGATACCATTGAAGTAACACTCAATTATGATTACGAGTCGAATTACAAGTATTCTGTGTGCATTTTCATTGTGCTGGACACCGATAAGTGCGAGACATGCAACGCCGCCGTGCAACACCTGCAACTCCGCGCCAGAGACGCGCCCCAAGTGCCACGGGCTGGTGTGTGCACCTGAAACTGCGTGCCGGCCGTCGGCCAGTGTTGCCACAGCGTTGCACGCATTTGTCTAGATCGACATCGTCATCTATATCTTGATTTTTTTTTTTTAGTTTTCGTTTTCGTTTTAGTCGTGCAATTTTTTGTTTTGGGTGCAGAACCTAAGATTATCTTTACAACATAAATATTCTCATTTTGTATTGTGTCCAACTCTTGCCAACCATTTAAGCCGTTTTCGAACCTTCCAATTGCTTATGCCAAATTATAAGGAAACTTATTTACTTTAAGCTACAACAACAAATATAATATAAATCTAATATAATATTAGATAAAAAGGACCCCCGAAACGCTGCAACAAACAGATTTGAACTAAAAGTGTTTAGACGTGTTTTCTTTACTTCTTCGCCTGTTGTTGTTTGGCCGACGTCGCCTTCGCTGACGGTTTTTGCTCAGCGGCTGCTTTGGGCTGCTCCTTTTCCTTTTCCTTCTCCTTCTCCTTGCCCTTCTCTCGCTCCTTTTCCCTTTCTTTTTCCCGCTCCTTTTCCTTCTCCTTCTCCTTCGCCGCCGCCTTGGCGCTGCTTGTGGGCGCCTCCTCTTCGGCTGCCTCTTGTGCCTTGTCCTCCTTGAGCGGCTCCTTGGTGGCGCCTCCGTCCTTGTCCAGCTCCCGTTTCTCGCCCGAAGTATTCGCCGGCAACGCCTTCAGAATGGCATGCACCTCCTCGGCCACCGCCATCAGCACAAACTCGAACTGCTGCCGGGTGGCAACAACGCCTGCTCGCTGATCCCTCAGGTGCTCCAATGTGGCAGCAATGTCGATCTCGCGTGCGCCTTTGTTCATGCGTCCCAGCACCAGATCCAACAGAATGTAGGACCCAGTGCGTCCGGCGCCAGCGCTGCCATGCACCACAATGGGGCACGATCGTCCACGGTATGATTTATTCACCTTGCTGCAAATACGTATTTTAGTTGATATTAAAATGTGTTAATTATAAAGCTAAAAATTAACTGAAAAATTAAAAAAATTAATACAAAAATATAAGTGTATCTGGCTTACAAATGTTTTCTTCTGAGAGAGTTAAGTCTACATTGGAAATTTGCATTGATATTGTATTTGTATTTGAATGTACATTTTTCCTACTGGCTTTTTTTATAATAAAGTAAAATTAAAGACAAGTTTGTCCCTCACCGTCTAAAGTCCAGCAGCGCCTTGGCCTGGGGAGGCACGCCCATTTGTGGCCAGGACAGGAAATGGAATTGGGTGACGGTGCGAGTTTCGCTTGTGCGCAGATTTTTCAAATAGAAAGAACGTACGAGGTAATCGTCACACCAAATGTGTTCGCTAACCAAGTGAACCTACAAAAAGACAAGGAAATGAATCTGTGTTAAGAGTAAAACCATGTGAGTTGTGTCCAGCAAACTCACCTCATAGATGTGATAAACCTCGGCACCCTCTTCCGGCCAGTAGCGCGCACAGGCCACTTCGCCATTCTCCTGCAGGCGACAAAGGGCGACGATGACAACGGCGCCCTGCTCCCAAATCATTTGCCAGAAGTGCGCCAGGGTCGAGGGCAGAGGACCCTGGGCAGCCACGTAAGCAGGAGCGCGTGGATCGTGATCAGTCTGAAAGTGTAATGTTGTTTATTACCATGCAAATTATTCACTCACTAAGAACTCTAGAACTTCTTTAAGTTTAGTTTTTATAAAAAATGGTTAAAATAAAAACTTAAAATAAAAAATTGAAGCATTTTAAAATGTAACACTTTTAATTTTAAATCTTTTAAAGAAAGTATTTAGTTAGTTCAACAAGAAACAAATGAACAACAAAGTTTAAAGTAATAACAAAATATTTAACTAAAATTATTTCTAAAATTATTATGTTTTTAATTATAATCTTCACATTTTTTTAAAGTTAGTTTGTTCAATAATTTGAAATTGGCAGTCAATGTTAAAATTGAAAGTTAAAGCATTAATGAAAAATAAAAATATATTATTATGTTATACACAAGACTATTTATGTCATAAACTAAAAAAGTTCAACATTTTCATAACCTTTAAAAATTACATTACATACATAAGTAAATTGCATACAAATTAGAATATTTTAAATGCACCCAAGGAAGCCAACTGTGTAAGTACTCACAATGGTGGAGGCATTCACATAGTCGAGTCCCTCGGCGTTGGCCAGATGGTTGAGCACGACTCGGGAGTGATCGTAGGGCAGCGGAGCGCCAGGTCGGTTCAGAGTGGCGCACTGCGGCTGGGAGGCGGCATCCCGAGCACTTGGCTCGGCCTCATAGCGGCATAAGGCCTCCCATTCCCGCTGCAGTCGCCCCTTGTTACGCAGATGATCCTCCATGTAAGACTGCAAGTGATGAGGAGGTCTAACTGTAGTCACTGCCGAAATGCCAAGATTGGGAGAAGATACTTACCAGTACCATGTGTCCGGTTGAGATGTCCATGTTCGTCAGGGCGGGCTCCTCGCTCCATGATGAAGTGCTGGAACGCGAGGACGGTGGTCGGCCCTCGTTCTCCTTGCTCAGCGATGTGATGCGTCCGCTGTGCGCCGTCTCCGACCCAGCATTGGCATTGCCAGCGTTGGGTGCACTGCCATTCTTGCCCGCCATGCGGGCACGGCACAGCTCCTGGTAGTCCTTGCTGCAACTCTCCGCCCCCGACATGCCCGACTGCAGACCGCCCAGCTTGTCCCGCTTGCGATCGTGCCGCTTGATCAGAATCAATGTCACAAAGATCACAATCACAGCCGCTGCCCCGGCTCCGGCGAACATGTAGGCCATAATGTGGGTCACATCCGGGCCCTGCTCGGCCAGTTCAATGCGGGACGCGGAGACGCTGGGATCACGCAAGTCCTTGACGCGATCCCCGACGCCAGCGTGCAGGACGTAGAAGCCCACGCGTCGCTGGATGTTGTTCTTGACGCCGCGGTTCTCATTGATGTAGCGGGCCACATCGGCGGCCGTCTTGCGCTCGGGGTTGTTTGAGTCAACCCGGAAGCTCACTTCGTGTGGTTGAACGCTGCCAATCAAGGTAGGGGTAAATGGTTAAAACAATGAACATAATTATAGAATTCTTCAATTAATAAATTAAATTAAATGAAATGAAACGAATTTTCTATAACGTACAAATCGATTTGCACTTTACAGCTGAAATTCGATGCAATACTTTTTTGATAAATCCAAAGCTTGTAGTAAATTGATAAGTTCTTAAGCTTTCTTTCTCAAACAATGTTAATTTATCTTAAACAAAAGATATTGCAAATTTTTGGCAATAAATCAATTACTGTGGTTAAGAACTTTCAGATTCGAAAGCCGCTCTCTGAAATTATTTCAGAAGTTGTAACTTACGTTAAATAAGAAAAGTATCCCTGCATGTGTAGTATCTGCGCCAGCTCGTTCATAATGCGCTGCCCATCGTACCAGCTGTCGATTCTGCAAATGATTTATTATGTTAACTATTTTATATACTTACTTGTATATTTTTAATTTTATTTTTAATACTGTAGTAAATATTTTTATTGCTAGGTTGAAATCAAATAAAATTCTAACTTTTAACTTCTGTCCTTACTGAAACTGAATAGATTTTAAAGTGGAATGTCATTTTTGATGTCATTCATCTTAATTCATTCTTAATTATTTTCCTTCAATTTTAACATTCAACCAATACTCATGTCATAATTAACTGAATTTAGTTCTGCAAATAATCTACGATGAACTAACTAATTTCAGTAAGTTGTTAGTTTTTCATGAAAATCGATTTAGTTAACTTGGCTTATACTATAAAAAAAGCTCTTTCGCAAACGGCTCTTGCTCAGAGCCTCTCCCTTACAAGTTTCTTTGCTAGCGTTTTTTTGCGAAGGGTTTGTCCGCCTACTTTGAGCAAAGAGCACATTCAAAGGAACAAATGGAAACGTGCTCTCGTTTTTGCTCTTGCTCTGTTTACTTTTGTCCTCATTTCAGTGCACAGACTACTTAGCAAAATTTGCTTGAGCATATATTGGGACCAATGATTTATAGTCAAAAAAATTATCGAGTTAAAGTTGTTGATTTTCCGCTGTATTTGTTCATCACTAGCTAATACTGGATAATCACTTACGGGTTCTTGACGAACACATGTGCATATTCAGTGTCTACGGTGTGCGGCGCATGATCCTCGGCCGAGTGCTGCTCCTTGGCGACCTTCTTCTTCTTGAAGGGCTCGTTGACATCGCCTCCCTTGATGTGGGCGGGCAGCACCTCCTTGTTGCCATCTTCCGTGCGTCGCGGCTTCTCCGTGGCCAGCTCGCTGCTCAGTTGCTCCGATGGTGGCCCCAAAAGCGGTCCTGGTTTCTTCACATCCAGTCGCTCGTGGCGGGCAAAGCCCAACATGTTGGCCAGCAGAGATTGCTTGATGTCCGTGGCTTCATCCGCTTGTGGGGCATCCAGCAGCTCGTCCTGTGGCATCAGCAGCAAACCGCCTTCGGTGTAAACGCGTTGATTGTGCAGGGAGCGTGGATAACTATTGGAGGCCAACATGGCCTCCTCCTCCAAGGGAGTCAGCGAATTGCGACGCAAGCCAGACTCAAAGGCCAGCTCCCGCTGCTGCTCCTGCTCCTGGTCCTGCTCCTGTGCTGTGAGATCATTGCTGCTGGGACGTCGCTTCATCAACTCCGGCGGTGCTTGCAACTCGACCAACGGCTCCTGGGGCAATCCCTGCTCCTGGGCCAACTCCAGCTCGCGGAAGAAGGAGTGCTTGGGCTGCTCTACTTGGGCTTGTCCACGACGCTTGAAGGGCGCATAGTTATCCGGAAAGTACAGCTCACTCGAGTCGTTCACCTCCTCGGGCACATACACCGGCGCCTGAGGCTGATCCTGTGCCTGTTGCTGCAGTTGTTGTTGTTGTTGTTGCTGCTGCTGCTGAATCTTCTGTTGGTGCTCGACAATCGCCTCGAGTTCATCCATGGCATTGGCTGGCTGCGGCTTGCGTTGATAGGGCTGCGGATCGGGCTCTGACTCAGCCAAAATCTGATAGAGTTCCAGTTGCTTCTGCTGCTCCGCCTTCTGGCTGGCATCCAGTTCCGCCAGCCTCAGCTGCTGCTCGCGTTCCATGCGCTGCCGCTCCGTGTCCAGAAAGGCATTCATCACGCTCGGCATTTCCACCTGCATGCCCTTGGTGTGCCCGTCCAGCTTGCCAAAGTGCTCCAACTCTCCGTGCTCATGACGCTGACGTCGACGATCCTGCAGCTGCAGCTGATGCAGGATGCTGTTGAACCCACTGTCCTGCGGCTGTTTCTTTCGCAACGCCGGATAGAGTTGTGTCGGCTGATCCTCAATGTAGTCAAGATTCGCCTCCCGCTGCTGCTGCTGCTGCTGCTCCTGCAGTTGCGGTGGTGTGAAGCGGACGTAGGCGAGAGCACTGGCAGGATCGAGGTATTCGGGAGGTGCCGGCGCCAGATTCGCACAGAGATTCGGTGGCAGCTGCTGTTGGCGTTGCAGCGAGAAGATGGCTCCCTGGATGCGACACTGCACATAGTGATGGTCCCAGCCTAAGCCGGCGCCCTGCAGCTCCTCCAGCATTGTGGCCAGCAGACGTGATTGGTCCTCGGTAAGTGGTGTCCTGTTAACAATACGATACAATTAATGCCTGACTTGCGAATGCCACTGGGATAATTACTTCTCAATGTCCTCAACGTCGACGCCGGTGGTTGGAATGCACTTGCCAAAGATGTTGTCTGCGGGCGAAAATGCAAATGATTCGCTGTTTTAATAGGCCATGTAACTGCATTAATAGCGCGTGTCTTACAATGCACTTCCCCCCGTTCAACTCCACGACCCCCCCCACCCTCTCCACCATTCGTGGTACCTTTTGTTTTCATTGTGATTTACGAGCGTTTAAATACATATCCTTGCGGCTTGTCTCGACCGTAATTTGCATAATGTAAATGCTGATGGGGATGAAAAACTGCGACGGGAACTGGAACTGGAAGTGGAAGTGCAACTGCAATGGCAGTTCGCCTTCATACAATACCTACATATGTGTGGCTACACTGAGGGAAATCCTTTTTTCAACTTATATTTACTGTCTTTGGCATTGAACTATTTTTACTTATTACCCTTTTTTTTTGGTGTAGCTTCTATGAGGTTCTCGATTGTCTATTTTAATTGAGACACTTTCACTTTTACTTTTCAGTTGACTTGCCTGGTTTTTCTAAGTGTATCGCGGTCTGCTATTCATTGTCGCTGCGCTTACGTTTTTCCCCCTTTTGAGGTCAACACTTTTTCAGCAACTTCCCACAATTTTTCGCAGGTTTTCTCCAGCAGCAGCTGCTGTTGCAATTGTTCTCACTTCCCGAGCCTCCACACTGTCCCCCGTCCCCCCGCAATTCCCCTTCCGAAAATTCACAAAGCTTACATAAGTAATTGAGTGTGTTCTCGATAATGCACTGCCAGTCAACGCCTGCTGCTATTCACGCTAACCTCGATCTCCCCCACCCTTAACCCCCTGCACATTCCCCCATTTGCTTCTGGTGTCCCTTTTTCAAAAGCGAGTGGCATTGAAGAGCTTGGCAAATACGAAAATACAGTGCTTTAGGCCAGAGTAGGAGTTAGAACCCAACTAAACTCAGCTGCGACCGATTGCATGTTGACCCACAAAATGGTTTTAGTCGCATTTTTGGGAATTGTGGCAACTAAAAGCTATTGTGCCACAGCTGCCGCAGCGAGTGCCGCACTTGCAACAATTGAGGTTACAAATTAACAGTGTTGCAAGAGCTGTCATTAGTTCAAAATAATAACTCTAACTAGACATGCTGCGAGTGATAAATTCATAAATTGCAGCATTCTTTTGGGCTCGACAAAGAAATTGCAATTTATTAACGGCGCAAAAAAGTATGCTATAAAATTGCTGAGTTTGAAAATATTTAAATGTTCTCGAAAGATTGTTAAACTTAGGTTCAAGTTCTTCTAGTCCACTTAGTAATGAAACTGGATTTGTTAGTTAAAAATACAGTTGAACTTCCATAGCTCGAACTTCCATAACTCGCCTTTCTCTCTAACTCGAGCTGAATGAGTGGCTGTAAAATTAATAAACTTAAGAAAAAGAACTCTAAAAGTCGAATATCTTCATAGCTCGAACCTTTTCTTTGGACAATGGTGTTTCGAGTTAGGGCAGTTCGACTGTATTTACATATTTTCACAACTTTCCCACACTTAATTATTTAACTCGTCTCATGAAATGACTTAAAGCTATTAAAGCAACAGATATGTATCAATTGCACTCCCTCCAGAAACAGCGAATATTTAGAAACTTGGCACTTGGTAAATTTGGGTAAACAGACCCTTTCAGTTCGTAAACACAATCTGGCAGTTGTATCGGCTTAATCGAGTGTTTTGTCACTTACCATCGTAGCAGACCTCGGAGTGGGGTATGCAAAGCGTCCTAACAAACTGGCAGCCTGCAAAAGAGAGAGAGAGAGAGACAGAATGAGAGGAATATACATGAAAGAGTTGTTAACAATCACAAAATAGCAGATGATGGAAGAAAAAAAAAGAAAGCAACTTTCAGTCAAGACATAATGATGTGGTAAAAGCCAAATCAGCATTACCACACTAAGCAAACTGAGGGCTGGCACAAACTCAAGCCACCGGAAAGCAAAAGCAACAGTACCACCAACACCACCACCACCACCACCACCACCAGCACCACCATCACCACTATCAGCTACACAACCACCAGCAGCATTCCCTGTTTGGGTATTTGGCACGTCGCCATTTTGTCGTGCCTCTGTTAGTGTTGTTGTTGCTGTTGGTGTCATGTGCCACTTGCTTTGCTCTTGGCTAAATAAACGCTTTTTATGAGCATGTCGCACATGACACACACACACACATTCGCATATACACAGACTGGGACAACGTGTCCCGACGACAGACAGATTGTAAAATATCCCCCGGCGAAGGAAGCCGTCCCCCAAAATATGTGCTCCATCTTTGGTCCTTAGTCAAATGTCGGTTTTTGTGCCCTCTTGTGGCACGCTTGTTCGTCATGTTGTTGTCATTGCTGCTGCTGTTCTGGCTGCCTGTGACGTCAAGACCCGCAGCCGCCCGCCGTTTTGTTTGGGATTTGTCTGCCTCGGTATTTGCTACTGAAAAATGTGGCACTTTCTCTGTGCTCTGTACAACAACACATGAGCGCGGGGCACGCACGTAGGCCACGTCACCGCCTGTCATTACCACCCCCTCTTCACTCTTCACTCCCTAAAGATCCCCGCTTTGCGCTAAACCATTTCGACCAAAAAAACTTTCGTTGTCAACAGTTTTCGTGGTCTTTTTGGTCTGGGCTTTAACTTTTGTCTGTTGACGCACACCAAAACATTTCTTGGCCATTAATTAAGCCAAGAGTAATTTTTGTGTGGTAGGGCCTCTTCCTCCCTCACCCTCTCTTCCAGCATAGACCCTGCTCTAAAAACTTGAGTTTCCCATCGTACGCCAAAGCATTTGTTTTTTAATTGTTGAATAATTGCAGGAAGGCCACAGCTGAAAATTAATCTCTGGAGAGTGGCTCGTTATGCCCTGTACCAAGTACATAAAACCGGGTATGATGTGAGGCAGTAAGTCTGAAAATATATGACATAGCTGATATTTTATTGTGGAATCACATCTAAAATAATAGAGTACTCGCAACTATTTATATGATCATTTAATTCATCAGGACCGTTCTAAAATCTTCTAATTTTATGAATACCAACCAAATATAAAAATATTTATTGGGAGATATGGAAACAACTGGATTAAATTTAAGAAAAATCATTTTGAATGAATTTATCTCTGATATTTCAGAATTCCTATAGCTCGCCTGTTAATCGTCTCTTTAACTACAGGGTATGCTCAAGTCTATGCTTTGTAATTACACTGTTTTTTAAGTTCTTATTTCTCTGGACTGGACCCTTTTTGATAAGCACTTTATGAAAAAATTAACTCGCCTCTTTGTCTCTTGCGGTTTGCGAAGAAGGAAAGTATGAATAAAGTGTTGCCTAACTTAAGGCGCTTTCAGTGTGAATGACTTCATCTGACAGCCAAGTGAATAGCGAATAAATTAGTTGGATATAAAAGCAGAGAAATGCACTAGCAGTTAACCATTCAAGCGGACACCAAATGTCAATTTCGTCCACTCATCGAATCGCATTTCATGTCAACTGATCGGTCAACAATGTTTGCCATATGACACTGTTTTATAGTATTTTTCTGCACTTTTCCAGCTGACAGTTTGAAGTGCACTTCATGTGCCACCACTTGGCTAGTTTTTTGTTCGTCTCAAACTGTCAATAAATGTGAAAAGTGGGTATCCATCAGTCAATGGAAGCATTGGCACGTGCCTGACGTGCAAAAGAACGAAAGGCAAACCAATCAACTGAGACTGCTTTACAACAGCTAAAAAGGCAATTTTGTTGCCAGTCTAATTGTCCATGTGTGTAGCTCAAAGGTGAGAGAGTCCTTCTTCACCTCCTCCTTCTCTTCGTCCTTCTCCTCCAGTGTCAACAATGATGCGTAGCTTTGGAAAAACAAATCATGGCAGCATCAAAGCCAAAGCCGATGCTGAAGCTGAAGCCAAAGCCCATAAGCAGTGTCCTTAGAGCTCGCTCATAAATATGCATGCTCATGCCCCCTAACGTGATGGTGTCAGACTTCATCTGCATTGCTTTTCATGTCTGACGCCAGATAAGGCAGCAAACGCGACGTATGCGCAATATTCCCACAATGTGCCACATTTTCATGACATCCACCTCGACGGAAAAACGCCATTAAAGCTCAGTGGTCAAGCGTTGAATGGCCGGAAAATGGCCAAATGCATAGGTGCACGGACACTGGACACTGGGCACTGGACGGACCGTCAATATACCGAATCGAGGCGAAAAAGCTTTAAATGCCAACGGCAGCCACTTTGCTACATCTATCGAGACGCCTCATTCCCTCCCTCCTCTCTTTCTGTCTGCCACTCGCAATTTTTTTGGCTGCAACATTTATTTATGGTGCGCTCGATTTGCTCTACAAAATGCGTTTATCCGTTGGCTGAATTGCAAAAAAATGTGCAGCTGTTTGAACTTCACTTGCGAACAGACAGATGCCAGATCGAAATTGAATTTATAGACCTAAACATACCCATTACTCAGCTCATTATTTGAGTAAACTGTTTTTTGGTTGAAATGTACCTAATTTAATTAAAGTGATATTCTAATTTGTTACTGCTCAGACACTTTGATGCTCATGGTCAGCACAATACCTAAAACAAACTAAAAAGACACATTTTAAACTGTTGAATAATGTTTGCAATCCTTGCTTATGTTCAAGCAATAAGTGTGCAATTTATCTTAGATTCTTTTTGAGCTCAGAATGTCGAAAGTGCAATTGATTGATTATGATTGATATGGCCATTTGCTTAGCCCAGTGGAGGAGCATTAATAATGACATCGAGTTGCATTCAATTATTATTTCTCAATGATTTGCATTCTTCGTCAAGCAGAAGCGAAACAACAAATCAAAATCGGTTTGGGGTCAATCTCCAAGGCCAATGACAGCAGTTCAGCCACGCCCCCTACGCCCATCGCCAGCTTGTGGTTGCAGTTTTCACTTGATTGATACGTTACGCGGTCCCTTTTCGAGCAAACTGTCAACGAGCTGGAACGAGAAACTAGAGCTCCGACTGCTAACTGAAAAGCAAATTGTTGTAGGAGCTGCTGTGCGGCAAGGACGTCTCTGTGGCGCAAGGCTCTGACATTATTTCATTTTCTACACATAAATTATGCCACAGGCGGTGGCCACTTGGCAAACAGTGAACAGTGAAGCGACCGCAATAATTTAATAAATTCTGCCGCAAGGCAAAATTGAAAATTCCACCCATAAATTGTGCGCGCGTTGAGCGTCAATTGAGGCGGAGGGCAGCATCAACAGCATCACAGCATCAGCAACAGAATCAACAGCAACAGGACAGCGCCCCCGCATTTTTGATTGATGTCCACGGCCATGCATATTTCAAGGCAATCCCTGTGCTCAGCGCAGGATCCTGTCCACAGGTTCCAGGCGGTCGCCTGTCAGGCTGAAATGTGTTTTACTCTGTTGTCCTCTGGCTCCTTTGGCTATTTGCTTTCGGGTCAAGGAATTTTAAAAAGATTTTCATCCCATAACAACATTTTTTGTTGGCCACAACGACAAGTGTGTCCGGAAACGGCAGAGCAATGGGACCACGTGTGGTATGTGTAATACGCAGCCAGAGGAAGAATGAAAAAACCACAGCATATCTTGCGGCTGTTGCACACTCCAAACGAGACACCATTTTGATTTCTGAATTGCGTTAAAAATAATGTGCAAGTAATTGTAATACACAGTCTGTCTCAAAGAAAACAGGACTTTTTTAAAATTAGAAAAGAAATGAATTGTTTGGCAAAATATGTTTATTTTATTTAAAATAGTTCCCTTCCGCGTCGATACATTGATTTGCACGGTAAACGTTATACCGAGTTTCTCACAAAACTAAAACTTAGTATCTCTTTGTTCGATGTTAATTTTTGTACCGATGAACAAAACACACTGACTTTTGTCATGACATTTTGACCAGAAAGGATGTGCCGTTCGAACGCCACTAGAAATGTACCTATTGAAAAAGTACTGTTTACTTTGGGGCAGATTGTGTAATAGCAGTCAGGAGTATTTATCAAGCATTAAAATACATTAACTTCTTTCGAGTGCTCCAGAAAATTTGAGTACCTTCTGACAAATAAGGTTGAAAAAATCTATAGCAGCCTTTTGAGTGCTGACACGAATTAAAAAACTTTTAAATTTTATATTACATACTTTTAAGTGCTTCCAAAACAACTTTCTGTCAATTAAAACCGCCACAAATAGCTTGAGTAATGTTTCAAAGAGTAGCTTTAATTACATTTTATTTAATTATAACCTTATAAATTGGAGCTCACAGTTGCCCCAGTGTGCAACAGTGCGTGGACGACCTGTGTACTTTAATGTGAGTGCTGGCTGTCGTCGCGTTGTCGTTGCCGTGTTTTATACGCTTTAATGATGTTGTTTCAGGCACTCGCATAAAAACTCGCTGACGTGTGTCAATGGCTGGGGCAGGAACGAGAGCAAAGAAGCTACAAGGATAACGCCAACATGGTCCTGCAACAACTGTCAGGGGCGCCACACAAAGCGAAATAAATAATAACAGGCGACCATTAATCGTGACATAGACAAGGCACAAGAGCAGGCTCCAAAGAGAGGAGTCCAATCCGAGTAGAGCCAGTGGCACTGGAAATATGGCCAAGGCAAAGGGAGGGAAAAAGGACGCCCGTGCAATACGAGAAATGATAGACACAAAGCAAAACGACGCAGCTCGTTAAAGGACAGCATAACAAGACTCGAGCCTGCCAGAGTTGCCACCCTCTTCTTGATCCCTCTCCTCCCACACCTATGTGACATGCTAAGCATTTAATGCTGTGGCACAGTCTTCTACACATATGTGTGCCACACGCTGCGACAGGCAAAGCAAACAAACAAATAAAACATAATGAAGCCAGCTGAAGGCGTGGCACACACATGCACACGCACACAGCTGCACTACGCCCCACATTGCAGCTGTTTATGGGCTTAGCTGCACAGAACAACAACAACAAAAAAGAAAAAAAAACTGGAAATAAAAATACGGGAGAAAGGAAAAGTTTTGCTGCGCTCTCAACTCGGTTATTTTCACGCTTTGCGAAGGCTTTTTGTTGCAGCTTTATGAAGTGTAAATAAGCGGCGGCATTTCACAGCAACGCCAGCACCACTGAGAACCACTGAGAACCACCGCACCACATCGCTGCACAGCAGAGCACAGCAGTTCACAATACATAACTTGGCTTCATGACTTTCAACTTTAAGCACTTTTTTTCATTCTGCAAGCTGATTTATGCGCACTCATTTTATTCATAAATTTTTGAAATACGCTCGACGTTTTAGGATATCCTGAGTGTCCCGACTCTTCCGACTGTCCGGATTGTAGCTGTTCCTGTCCTTATCCTTGCTCTGACCCTACTGGGGTTCCACCAAAAGCCTAGGGCTCTGATTTATCTTTGCCACATTTGTAAGCGAAATTTGTTGGCCTATGCCAGCCACAAATTTGGCACGCAATTAAGCGGCCCAAGTTGCACACTCCACTCACACACACACACACACTCCAAACACACTTCAAATGAACGTTCGGCATAAATTTGAGTATAAACCGCTTTTTATGTCCAGCCACTTGAAGGTCCTGCCTTTTGTCCGTGAGTATATAAAGCACAGGACAACAGCAACAAGCGGAAGATTAAGCACATAAAGCTTAAACCTCATTCGAATCCCAACTGAAGTGAAGTAACCACAACGCACCGAAGGATAAACACCAGGGACCACATTTATCCATGATGGTATTCGGTTTGTCTTCTGTGTAGGTTTTCCCCCAAAAGCTGATTAACGTCCTTCGGAAACGGACAGAGAAATTGCACATTCTTGTAAGCAGGGATCGTAACTCTTATAAGTTTTTTGATAAAAGTTATGAAATAAGAGTTATTTTTCAATTTTTATTTAAAAGTTGAAAAATAAGAGTTATTTTCAATTTTTAAAATAAAAATCAATAATAAGAGTTATTATTCAATTTTTATTTAAAAGTTGAAAAATAAGAGTTATTTTCAATTTTTAAAATAAAAATCAAAAATAAAAGTTATTTTCAACTTTTATCATAAAAATCAAAAATAAAAGTTGAATTGAAATATCTTTTGATCTGGAGGGCCCATTTAATTAAACTGCCTATATATTTTATCTACACTTTATCATGACCCATAAAATGATCATACCTTTATTCAGTGTAGTTTAATGAAATGGGCCCTCCAGATCAAAAGATATTTCAATTCAACTTTTATTTTTGATTTTTATGATAAAAGTTGAAAATAACTTTTATTTTTGATTTTTATTTTAAAAATTGAAAATAACTCTTATTTTTCAACTTTTAAATAAAAATTGAAAAATAACTCTTATTTATAATTTTTTTCATAAAAATTGAAAATAAGAGTTAAAAATAATTTTAAAAATAAAAATTGGAAATAAAAGTTTATCCGGTAGCTGGATTGACCTTTCAAAAATAGCATATGAGGAATTTTTTCGATGTCCCTGGCATTTTTTTAGGGCTTGATTTTTTTCCGCCTCATAACTCTTATTTGCAATCCCTGCTTGTAAGCTTATAATTGAATGAAGCAACTAGTGAATAGTCTAATAGTACGAGTATATTCAAATATTCAAATTCTATGTGCCCAACTAATCAGTAAGATAGAAATTCATGTTGAATTTATTATTATGCAAATGACCTTTATTTTAAATTGAGTGTAATTGGAAGAAATTTAAGAGTTCTCTCTTGTTTAATGTCTTTTATGTGCTTCCTTTGCTTTGAGTATTTGTTTTACTTGCATGCGAAAGCAATTGCAGCTTGTTTCCCAGAAGCACATAATCAACTGTTTTCTACCTCAATACTTTCCACAGAAAGCTTTAGGTGCTTCATTACAAATTCCCTTTGAGAACTGACCAACATAAAGAGCGTCAGGTTTTCTGGCACTGCCAATGCCTTTGGTGAAATTAAAATTGAAATTGAAACGAGTTATTGAAGGTCGCATGCGACAGCAATTCAATACGCATCTCAATTGGAACCGAAATCGAAACCGAAACTGAAATGAAAATTATAATCGAAATTCTAATAAAATGTCTGATTGCTGGCCCCAGGCGTACAGGTTGCCAGGAGGCGAGAGTGTTTCTAGACAGAGAGGGAGAGAGCAAAAAGAGGGAAAAAGAAATAGATACCTGCGTGCGTTTTGCAAGTCAGCAAAGGACCAGAAGCTTCTAGCTGCATTTACCGAGATTTATGCCAGGTATGGCTCACTGTATGGCTGTTCTACTTATCTGGCTGTCTGCATAAGCAGAAACCACATAAAACCACTCCTCTAGCCCCTTTTCCCCCTCCTGGCTTGCCATGCAAATTCCCGGCAATTGGCTTTAAGAGGCTTTTAGCCAAATTTGCGCATGCAAAACCAAATAAATCCCCGAAATGCCTTCAATAACCAGGGAGCTTCCAACCAAGTCCCAGGCTGAACAGCATTTTGAGTTGCGTTTAAGTGATTTAATTACATCCAAAATGCTTTCTCTGGGCTTTAATGTGCATAAAATACAACACAAATCTTTATTGCTTATTATGATTGTGTGAACATTCCTCATCATTTTTCAGTAATTTCAATGTTTTTGCCACTTCGGCCAGCGTTTTGCTTTCATTAATGTTTAGGCAGCTCTTAATTTGGGACTCGTTAATGGGCTTCCCCCGTGCTGCCCCCAATTTAGACAAAGAATTGTTCATGAATTTTCATTAATTTGCAGGGTTGCGCAACGGTTTCGTCTCCGTCTCTCTCTCTCTCTCTCTCTCTCTCTCTCTCTCTACCACCTCCTGAGTCACAGTCTCAGCATCTGCCTCTCATCCTTGGTATTCATTTCCTTCTCCTTGCTTTAGCATAAAAATTCATTAGGTTTTTTGCATAAATTATGAGCAGCGAAATCAAACAACTTTCAGCGGAAAGAGTACAGGGTTCATTTCTCATTTGCATAACATACTTTTTGGAGGCTATCGAACATTAATAAACTAAACAGCAACTGAAATACATTTTTCAACTCATCTAAATCACTCTCAGTGCTTTTCACTAACATTTAATTAATTGGCGTAAGAAGATTTACGAAATTGGAAAGTGAATCAAACTGCCAAAATCTAATTTCAATTTCTATTTTAATTATGCAATGTCCGGCCCACTAAAAGGTTCTAATTATTTTATATTAACCTTAATTTGTCGACATTAAAATCAATGCAAATAATTTACCTGCTGCCATGAAGTTTGGTCTCTTGCATTCCGATATTTGGGGTCGAGTAATTTATTTATTTCTGCGGCTGTGCAAATAATGGTATTTTGCTAGCCGCAAATAAATCAAATCATTAGCACAAAAGGTTAAGGCCGCATTTGGCTGACAGGGGAACAGGGAAACAGAAGAAAGGCCTTTCATGGGTATTAATGCCATATTAAGAACGCCCTATGACACATATACACTCATACACACACGCACGCGTTACACATACATATGCTATAAAAATACACAAAACATAAAAATCCAATTCTTATTAAATTTCCGCACGCCCACGCATTGGTCCTAGGCCCAAAGCAAATATCAAGGAGTACACACACGTACACACACATACACACATACGCACACACTCAAACCCATACATATGCAAGCTTTTACAGAGGGTCTAGCCCCACCCACTGCCCCAGCAGTAATCTCAACACAGCTGTTGGTTCCTTCAATGAATTTTACATGTTTTCTGCCTTAGCGCTTTGTTTTTTATGCACGCCCTCTGGCGACGGCGACGGGAAGTAGGCAGCATGCAAATACCAGTCAAAGTATTTGCGTTTACTACACACAACACATATATACACATACATATATATACATAGGCATACAAGGGAAGCAGGCATGTGTAGAATGTACAATGTACATCAATACACATTTAGTTGACTTTTGGTTTCTTGTTTGCTTTTTATCCCCCTCCCCAAAACATGTTGTTTATAAAGAGGAACAGGAAACGGGCAGAAGGGCGAGGGGGGAGAGGCTGTGTCTGGTTTTGTTGGACGTTCGGTGAGTCTGTTTTTTGTTACACCTAGCAGCGAGGCAAACGTTATTACCATGAAATTAACATTTATTTGCTTGGCCCCAACTCCTAACATTCCGTGTTGCCTACTTTGTGGCGCTGCAATAAATACATTTGCATAAATAACTTGGCATATAAAAAACGCCTGAGTTGTTATTGTTAATATTTTGCGGTCGTTAGTTGCTGTTAGTTTATGCCAGGGACCGAATGCTTTTGCTCCTAATACGGATTCGCCCGCCCGCTGGCAAAAATAGGAAAGCAGTCAGAAAAAAAAAATTATACACTTCTAAAGCCAAAACCCAAAACAAAGTGCCAACAAAGTAATTGCCAGCATTTGGCTTACGGGCAATCTGTAGATGTAAAAGTGTTTTTCTGTGTGTTTTTGTGAGTGTGTTTGTATGGCTGCCACGCCCTTAGCCATATGCTAAATATAAGCAAGTGCACAAAACAACAGCCCAAAAGAGCCTGTCAGTTGCCCCTCCTAGACCAATGTCCCAATACCCTGCAGAAGCCTCATATTGAATGGTGTTTAAGTAATCATGAACAAAGGGAATAGAAGGCAAATTAATAAAATTAAGGTACATACATATGTATTGCTAACAAATGTTTCAAATTAAGTCATAATTTAAAAAAAAATTGCATACTTTTCGGCTGAGATTTATTTGCTGTCACAGTTGCAGAGTATTTCTTTTCGAATTGTTTCCTTATTATTTCCAAGTTTTTCGTCTCCTTTCCCTCATGCTATTCGTTTGTTGGTTGCGACATTTTTGTCTTTAATATATATATAATATAATATAGATGTACAATTTAACGCTTATTTGAACTGTTCTCAGATACTCGTACTTATGTACATATGGATTCATATGCCGAGTCCTGCAACAAATATTAACGATGTCACGTTAATTTTTATGGCATTCCCGACGGCAATTTGGGCGACGACAATTTCGATGCTTCTCGTACTTATTATTTTATATATTATTTAATATGAATCTTTATGATGATTACAGTTATTAGTCATTAGCAATACTTTGTGGCGCCTCGCTTGATTATCTCTCAATTGATTGAATTCCGACAATGGAACTGTCTCTAAAATGGGCTCATTGTTAATTCAATGCGTGGCCATCAGCCTCGCGTATTTATCTTTATCAAATGTTGCCCAATTACAGTTAAGAGAATGACCCAATAATGCAGGTGGGCGGGGCTATCTGCCGCAATGGGCGTAACTCACACACATGTGTGCCGGCTCTCATTGTTTCATTTTTATCTCTTAATTACATTTTCATCTTGATGCTGGCTGGCATTCTGGATGCCTCTCAACTATCAAAGTTTAATTAACTTGCCAGCCAACGTCTGAGTAGCTGCTCATGATCTTCCCATACTCATAGAATAGAAGCGTAAGGAGCAAGTGCTTCCAGCCTAGTCTGATGTTCTAATGCTCAGCTTTATGAAGCCACATAATTGAATTGTTATGGCTTTCAATGTTGGCAAAAGATACGAGTTCAGACTGTATTAACTGCAATGAAAACAAAAACTAAATTCTCAAATTAACTTCATTTGTGATAATTAAAGCTAACTTTTTTGTAGCAGTTTTGCCAAGTTTGTTTAGAGTTTATATTTATTAAAATATTGGATAAATTCATATGCATATGAGAAATGAATATTCCTGGCATGACAAATCATACTCAAAACTGCACAAACTTTGGCACAAAACTATGAGATTGAAATGGTCCGAACGGCAATAAAGCCCAGTTGACATTTACCATATGTTTGCTGTGTTATTTATTACACTCAAGATAGTTTGAACTTCAATTCCAACTTTGGACATTTGTTCCACGTCAAAAGACTTAGCCAAACTTTGCTGACAAATTTTTGTTATTCACACTCATTCTCGTATTCATATCATGCGTTTGCCATTCGAATTGATGTGGCGATGTGCAACTAAGTTTTTGACGACGCGGATTCCATGATTGCACTTTTTTAGTTTGATTTTTAACACCCTGTACCCAATAAATATGTAGAGAAAGGGTTCGCCTAACTATTTCCAAACAATAACTATATTAAAGAAACTTACATATTTACTTAAAAATTTATCGCTAAAAAAAATTCATGCTTTTTAAAAACAAGTTTTGTCATTTGGAAAGGAAGAAGCACTTATTATTTATTTATTTATATATGAAATTCTTTAGCTATAGGGTATCTGCTAGTCTTAACCTTTTATCTAATACTTTCGAATATATTTTCGGCTGCAGTTTTTATACATTTTTTATTTGGATGCAGGTAGCACTCAACTTTTTGCGAAGGGAGCAAAAACTTTGCACTTTCTCTAAGCATAAAGCATGGATGACTGCCTACACTCACTGCACTTTTGTATGTGTGTGCTGTGTGTGAGTGTGGTTCTATCTTGTGAAGTTGTTCAGCTGATGGCCGCTGGGTAACATCATAGTCGAAAAAATGTTGCCATTTGAGCTGTTCACGCTGACAAGGCTAACTGCGAAATGCGAGCCAGCAATGAAAAGTAATTGCAGCTGAAACAAGTTGAGGTGCCTCCAGTATCCGTTGCCGTTGCCGTCGCCATTGCAATTTAATTTATTAAATGTAACAACTTGTAACTAATGAAAATGCACTTAATTTGCGCCCTCCGCTCAAATGTCTTGGAACAAATGGTTCTGTCTACATTTCGCCATTCTTGTTGTTCTCGCACAAAATGTTCTGCATTCTCACTTCGAGCTTGTGCATTGTTGAGGAAGCAAACATATTGTTATCCAGCTACAGATACAATCGAAGAGCAGTTACGCCAACTGGAAAAGCGACGTTTTCACGCTTTTCACATTTTTGCCAGTCCTTTTCACTCGAGTGCATTCCCAGAGAACGGAAACATTCGCCACTTTTTGTCAATGTTTGCACGTTTTCGGCCTGCCCGCTCAATTTACCAGCAAAAGAGAGAGAGAGAGAAAACAGAGAGAATTCAAAAAGAAAAAAAAAAGTTGCCTCGCCTTGCAGGTGCAACTGTGCAACCGCACAGCGCACAATTTAAGTGCCGCAATTACCAACAATAGACGCAACTTTGCCACAAAACTGTTGCATTAACAGGGCGCAAAGTTGCGCGCTTAGAAACCAACAATTGCAACGCCAGATAATGCGGCACTCATCCAACTATCAAACAGAGTTTTAACTAGCTTTTTAGCTTGGCCATACAACTTTTTAAATAGCGTCAAGTGTACTTTGCCAAAAGTTAAACTTGGCCTGCATTTTGTATTGCGTAAACAACGAATGGAATTTCCACAAAAGACTCTTGAAAGCGGGAAGCATTTAATGAAAGTATCGATTGAAAATCGAGAAGAAAACTAAGTTGAGTTTCAGTTTAACTTTCGTTAGTTGCAAAATATTCAATATGTTTGGGTTAACAACTGGGATGACACTAAATTAATTAATGTGGAATGTATTTTAAATAAATAATAATTATACAGTATTTGCCTTGATGCTATTAAAGACATTCAAATTTTATTGCTTATATTACTATGTATAGTATTCAAGAGCTTAAAACAGAACTGAATTAATTTTCTATCACAATTTCTACTTGAAATAAATTTTCATTTGCCCACAAAAAGAAAAACTTGCGTCGGTATTAAGATAAAAGAGTTTTGCAGTTTTAATTTGAATTTTCACCAAGCTGCATAATTCCATGAAGAGATGAGCTCATCCCTCAAGTTTTCAATTTCCTATAGAAAATATTACCTATTCGATTTATAGAGCAATTTAAGCTACAAATCTAAAGTCAATTATCCCCCAGCCGGAAAGCATTCAAGATTGCAATGCTGAAATTACTTTTGTGGCATTTGCTAATCTCTTTGTCACACCTTCCAAAAGTTGCCACAAGAACAAAAACCAAACACGAAGACAGCAGCAAATTAGAGAGTTGTATATTTGCAAATTTGGGAATATTGTTAGATTTGCAATCTCGTTTCCATGAGTGAGAAATCTTTTTTTTGGCACACTTCATGGCGTATACGCAATGTGACAAATGCAAAACACGCAAATTCCATTAGCGCTGCATTTATTTGAAATATTTTCCGCTCATACTAATTAATAATTCATGACGAAATCATTGGATATTGTGAAAATGCGCTAAAAACAACACAAAACAGAAGAAAAGAGAACAGCTCGTGGCATTAAATGCAAAGCTATTGGAAATGGTAATGTAGCTTTTGTGCTTTTCGATTACAATTTGGATTTGAATCCAGATTCCGATGGAATTTCATTAAATCTACCGCATACCAAAATATGGAAAGTTTACAACAACAGCGAGCTGGTGAAATGCTTTCAAAGCCTGCGCAAATATTTGTTTTTCAAATGAAATGAATAAATGCAGTAGCAGTTGCAGCAAAAACAACAACAACAACAGCAACAACAATCCCCACAACAACAACGACTCTGATGATGATGATAATGATGACAGACAGATAAAGTTTTAGCCTTTGGCTGCTTTCAGTTTGACGAAGTTGTTGTTGTTGCCTGCGAGTTGTTGTCAAAGGCAAAGTTCAATGTGTTGTGGCACACTGAGAATACCGTAACTCGAGAACGGCCTCAACAATGCCGTCCTTCATATGCAGCTGTTAATTAAATTTTATGATGCAACCAGTAAAAGTTGCAACTTGAGGGCTGCTTTGAGGCAGTTACAGCTAATGATGATGTTGCTCCTGCTGCTGCTGCTGTTCGTCTTGTTGCTGCTGCTGCTACTACTGCTGCAGTTGCTGATAATGCAGTCTGTTTACTAATTTAAACATGACACGGCCAACAACAGTGTGTGTCCCCATTGTGTGACACTGTCGACCAACAGCATGCAGTGTCATGCCATTTATCTATGTGGCAGCGTGTGCCTCATGTTGCCAAAGGAGTGGCAGCAACAACAGCAACGGCAACGGCAACAGGATGCGTGGGCGACACACAGACTGGCGACGGCAGTTGGCAATCAATAAATCCCAGGACCCAGCTCCTGTTGATATTTGCACAAGGCAATGCATAAATGCGCACACACACATGTGTGCATACATATATATGCATATAAAGAGATACATCTGTTTGTATGTGTGTGTGCGTTGGTTGGTTGCTTGATTGCTGACGTCTATGCAACGCTGCCTGCAAATTTCAATCAGCAACGGTAGCAACAGCATCAACAACACCAGCAACAGCACCAGCAACAACACCAGCAACAACACCAAAAACAGCAACTAGTTGTTGCCATGACTCCCCTCGCACATGAACGGTGAGCTGGACACGAAGAGGCGCTGCCTCTTTCGAGGGCACATCTCCCGTTTCAGTTGCAGTTGCAGTTCCCTTGCTCACGGTTGGGGTAAAGGAAAAGTACAGTTTACAGAAAAGTTGCATAATTCTAAGCCCAAGTTGATACATTGTCAGATTAGATTTAATATTATGTATTTGATCTAATTTTGTAAATAAATAAATAAAATATTAATGATTGGTCAATTAGTTTAGCTCGCTTTTAATCAATTGGGAAAAACAAATTTCTTTTTCTGATATATATGTATCTGAATATTAGTTTTAGTTTAAAATTTGAAAACCCTCGAAATTATAGAACCCTTTTTATTAGTCCGTACACAGTATATGGGAATTTAAGATACACGTTGCTCGCGTGTAGATTTAGAGCGATAACTCGTTTAGCTTGTCGCTCGTTTGTCGTTTCCGGTCAAAACAGGAAGCGGCCATTTTATGACATAACAGAAACTTGTACATCCCTGTGTGTGTGTGTGTGTGTGGTATATGTGTTGGTATGAAGTGGTGCAATTGGCTTATGCACGACGTGCATAAACTAGTTAAAAACATATTTGCACTAGTAAATCTTGTTAAGGTGGAATTGGGGGAATGAAGAGTAAATGGAAAGCAGGTTGAAATGCAGGAAAATGATCAAAACAAAAGCAGCACTGGGGGGGGGGGGGGGGTAAATGGTTTCGGTTTTGGTTTTGGTTTGTGCTTCTGGTTACGGTTTTGGTTCTGGTTTTGGTTTGGTTTGGTTCAAAGTTTTAATTAAACTTGTAAATGTTGTTGCCACAAGAGCCAAACAATAACGAGAACATGCAACGTGTGTTGTCGTTTTCGCCGTGTGTCTCCCTCGAGGGGAGTCAATTAGTTAACTAAAGTAAGGGAGTTAGAACAGGGACTTACCAACATTGCCCTCCGCTTGAACAGAATCTCCATGTGTGGCCAGCAGCAGCAGCAACAGTAGCGCCGCAATAGAACCAAACTGCAGCTGCCTCAATGGTTGCCTCAGTGCATCCAGGTTGCAGCATCTGCGGCCGCAGCCCCCTTCCGCTTCCGCTTCCTCTCTCCTCTCTACCCTCACTCTACTACTGTTAAGTAGGTGACAATGACTCCGCCCCTTTCGACGCAGCGACGTTGAAATCGACGTCTCACGAAGTTGTTGTTGTTGTCTACGAAGATGTTGCTGTTGAATATGCTTTGGTTGTTGCAATCGCCGCTTAGACCATTCTCCTTGATGCTGTTGTTGCTGCTGCTGCTGCTCCAATGATCCTGTTGCCTGCCACTGTTGCTGCTGTCGCTGCCGCTGCTGCTGTTGCACTTTAGTTGCTGTGTGTTGCCGCCACTGTTGTTGCTGTTGCTGTTGTTGTTGTACATTGCTTGCCATGATAATCGGCCCACCTGCAAGTTATGAAGCAAACAAAGATAAATTAATTAGATTGTGCGGATAACTAACGCACAGTGGGTTGAAATATATATATATATATGAAATATTTATACAGTATATATAAATATTTACACAGTATATATTTTTGTCTTCTTTATATCAATTCTTGATTGTCTTGTATCTCATTTATCTCGCACGACTTCAACAGGGAGTAAATTAAAAATAAGGTTGCTTTAAATTTCATTAAAAGTTAATGCAAATCTCTATTCAAATTGAGCAAGTCTCTCAGTGCTGAGATGCTTTTCATTAAACGCTTTCAGCATTTAATCACATTTATGGCATAATCTGTAAACAGGATCTCAGCTGTCCTCAACATGATAAATTTATGAAATGGAAAAAAAATACATCAAAGTTTCAATTATTTATCATTTTTCACAGCTGCTGACAATGGAAAATCAATTTGATGAGTTCGTGAGAAGGAGCAACTTTTGAATCAATGTGCACTGTGGTTATTCCCCTTTGTGTGCAAAATTGCATTTACGCTTATTGTGACGGGAACAACTTTTGACTTTCCGGCATTGCCTCCCACACACACATACAAACACACTTATTATTGTATTGTACACAGATATGCACAATACACAAAATCAGCTCATATCCTACAAGTCGGATATGGATAAGGGCTAAGTGGTGCGGGGTAAGGGGTGAAGGAGGTTGGAGGAAGGAGGAAGGAGGAAAAACGGATGGAAAGTTTACAGTATTGTTGTGCTGCTGCAGTTTCCTGGCTTTTAGTTTCGGCTCCTTTTGTGCGCTTTCGGTTTCTGCTCCTTACAAATAATTCCTGCTGTTTATATGGTAATAAATGTCAGGCTTCATTTCGCCACTGCGCCACGAGCTCTGCCAAAGGAAATTGATTTTCCTTGACGCTTCAATGGCTTTGCTGCGGCAGGTGGTCGTAGTCATCCCCTCCCCCCCCTCCCCCCTTTCCCACTACGCCTCTTCCTCCGACAAACAGTTCTTCTTTCTTATTTCAATGCTCCTCTCGGGGGTCCTTTTTTCAAACTACGCATTGTATTTCTTATTACTGCTGAGCACAGGACCAAGAACTGGAAGACGCCTGCAGCTCATCAACTGTCGCCCAGTTACACACAAATCAGCTCGAACTTAAGCTGAACCCAACAAAAATGTGGAAAATGTGTCCGAACATTGAGCAAGGTGCGATGAAGGCCAACACAAAAAAAAAAAGAAAAAAAAAACAAATAAGGAATCAAATGCAATTACCTGTCAACGGGAAAATACCCAACAAAGTAAAAAGAAATAAGACAATACTATTAAATCAACAAAAAGAGACACTTCTATGGGCTTAGCATGTGTTCTCCTTAAGCTAAAGGTTATATTTGTACATTATGTAGGAAGACAAAAGAAGCACTTTCTTTAATTATAATATTTACATACATAAATTTCTCTGCTTAAAACCAACTTTGCATTAAAAAAAAAATAAATCCTTTTGAATCATTTTTAAATTCTCCTACTCCATCTCTACTTGTAGCACTAGGAAATAGACAATAAATAAATAAATAAATAAAATCTTACTCAGAATGTTGGTTTTAATTGACTCATTAACAATTATCACATCCATCTGGGGATATAAATTAATTATAAACCAGAGCACACAAGTGATTGTCAAATTAATAACCAAACACAAATGAAATGCAACAGTCTCTGAAATGATTCCACATAAAATTGATGGACTGATTAAAAATACAATTTCAAGGAAATTCCAATTATAAACATTGTCATTCGGTTCAGTTCATCGGTCTGTGTGCTATTTGTATTTGCTGAGCTGTGAAATTGCGAATGCTTTAAATGTAATTAATGTACTTATATATTCTGTTTGTTATTTGTTATTGACATTTACTCTGGCTCTGAATGAGATGGAACTTCTTGGCAGAAATCAAGTTGCGGCCTCAATTTCTTGTTGATTATTGAACATGCTACCAAAACCCTTTATAATGTTGTTTCAAATATGTATTCAATCATATGGCATAAGCTGCATGATTAATGTGCCTCATGCCCCATGCCACGTGCTTTCCATAAATTTGTCTAATGGACTTTACTGCCTTGACATAGTTATTCCCAAGACGCAATGACTATGATTCCTTCTTCTCTTTGGATTCGAGCTTGAATCGTGGGCTTCATTTTTCATCCGTCGCCCAACGGCGGAAAACTAACTGAAAAACTAAACTAAACGAGGCTTCAATAAGTTGCAGAAGCCCTTAGGTGACCTCGACGCCCTGAGGCCTGATACAGCATGATATTGCAACATATGCGGCAGAATAATTAATCATCGAATGTACGTGCCGGCCTAGAAGTTTTTCCTCCTCCTCCTCCGCCCACTATCAAAAAGTGGGTAAATGTTAAGACCGCCTGCCTACGAAAGTTACTTAAGCTCTTTATAATATTACCAAGTAATATGAATTTATTGCCTGTAAACGGAATATTTGATTAGCTGCCCGCTCGGATTCAATTAAAGTGACAGTCGTCGTCAGTCTCCAATTCCTTTTCATTTCGCTTCTTCTCCGTTAGTTTTTGAATTTAATTTTCAACTTGCTGCCGCTTTTGCAATTTATGCAAACTTAATTAGGAACCAACGTTGCGATAAACTTTAAAAATTGCACTTTTTATCCAACTGCCAGTCACTTTAATTAAAAATTGTCCAACAATTAAAAACGCATCAGTGAGTGCAAACACACACACACACACACACAAAGCCAAACAAATGTTTCACGCGCAGAGAATGGCATAATGAAAGCAAGTAAGGACAGGTCCAACAACTTTTGATGGACTATAGGAAGACCCTGTAAGTCCAGGTGGCAAAATTAGTAGGCAACTTTTATAAAGAGAAATTAATGATGTGCTCCAGATGTAGTCCATTAACTTTATAAGGCTCTTTACTATGACTAACAGCTTTAACGAACTTTAAACCACTTTGGATTCATTGCCTAATTTAAATACAAATCTGTAATATCGAACTCTGTAACATTTTCTAAGTTCCAGCTTTAATGAGTTTGAATTTTACTAAAATAAAATTAAGCACATGCCTTTAAGTTTTATACGCCTTAAATTGAATCAAAGTTTAAATGCTAATAAAAGCAAATTTCTTTTCTCTTCAGCTTTTAACTGGGCATACCCCTATTATCCCTATACCCTGTAAAGGTAATTAAAACCCGTCTATAAATGCCATTCGTAGTTCGCTGCAACAAGTGAAGCGTGGAGTAAAGTGAGGCTAATAGGGCGGGGCCATTTTTAATTAAGTTAACAGCAAAGCGCGGCTTTTAGCCAGATGCCGATAGGCAGTGACACTATGTCACAGTGTCATTTGGCATGCCACGCCCCCCGCCCAGTGCTGCCGAACAGTGGCACGACCGCAAGAGCACTTGTTTCTGTGAATCCTGCAACGCTGCATGCCACAAAAAACCGCAAGCGCCACAGCAACTGCCAGAACCCGTTTGTTTGTGTGGCATTTTCGGGAGGAGACTGAAAACGAAATGACTATCCCGCCCCCTGTCTCACGCCTTGTTGCAAGCTTTGCTGCAATTAAAATTCAAGGAAATTACTTTCAAATACATTTGTTTTGCGATTGTCAACTGGCTGCATTGCAGCTTGCAACAGCAACAGCAACAGCATTGTACATTGTTTGCTCCACTTCCGTTCACGTTCACATACCACGCCCCTCCATCCCTGCCTCCCTGCCTCCCTACTTCCCTACACATTCCCTTGGCAATCCCATTGCCTTTCAAGTCACATCCGTTTGGCTTTTGTCCGCGCATATTGCGCCCCGAAGCGTTGCGTTTTAAATTTGCACTCAGTGTGCTTAACTGCACCTCCACTCCCTTCCCGTCTTCGCCACGCCCACTACTTTGTCAACAGCAGCAATTTCACATCCACTTTGGCTTACCACACAACTTCTCCCCAAAATCCTTCCATCGACATTGCGCCAACTTATTCCCAGCTTGCATATATTTTTCGGCTGAGAGTTACGTCCATTGAATTTCAATCATCAATTTCAATCAAATTTGCACTGCGATAGCCGCAAATTTTATTGGCTTTCGCTATACAAAATTGACGTCTCTCTGCCAACTGCAGCTGCAAAACTTTCAATCCAATTAGACGTAGTTTTGATACCCAAAAAATGGCTTAAAAAAGCGAGGATAAAATAAAGTTTCGCATTGGGGAAGGAAATGTATTTAAGCGCATAAAATATACACATCTTAGATCAATTAGTTGTGGAAATTAAAGTGTTAGAGCTTAAATTAGATTAAAATTTGTTGTAGCAAAAAATAAATAAACAAATTTCATGAATTATTTAATAAAACTATTGTCTTTTGCAGCATCTTAAATATCTTAAAAAAATGAAAAATATTTTTTCAATTGCAGTAAGTTTTTGCGCTTTACAGCACTGCCGCAAGCGTAACTAATAAACACTAGCTTTCAAACACTAACTAACTAGCACTATCTTCGTTGTGCAACACTGCGACATGCCAGTCTGTAACTTGACAACATTAGTTAGCTTTTTTAATGCTGTCGTAAGTTTCTGGGGCACGTGTCAAAAGCCAGTTTGAAATTTACTTTACAAACAAACGAGAAGAAAAAAGAAAATTTATTAAAAATTGCAAACTTAAGTTTATGTAAAACAAATTGCAGTCCGTCAACTTTCTGACTGAGGGAAACTAATTTCAAGCAACCGCAAAAGAGAAAAATGGGAAAGAAACAGAAAATGAAGAAGGCGGCAGCGACAGCGGCAGCAGCAGCCACAGCAGCAGCCACAGCAGCAGCAAAGGCCGCAGCAGCAGCTGTCGGAGAGGCCAGCAGCAACAGCAACAACAACAACATTGATGATGCCTGTTTCAGCGAGAATAACGAGAACGGCGATAAGAAAACCGATCTTCGCGCCATGCGGGCCAATGTGCAAAAACTAATGAACTTGGCCAAAAACATGAAATCGTTGCCGAGCACCTCACGCAAAAGTCAGGCGTCATCGGCTTCCGTCTCCTCGGCATCGGACAGCTCCGACAGCGATGATGCAGTCACAGTTGTGCAACAAGCTGTCAAACCCGGAACGGAAACTGGAACAGGAGCAGAAGCAGGAGCAGTAGATAGTCCTGAACTTGTGCCGATACCAAAGTTTTCACGTGGCGAGAAAAAGGCACGTCGACTCCTGATGAAGCTCGACCTGGAGAAGGTGGCGAATGTGTCGCGTGTGACGATGCGCAAGGCCAAGAACGTGTTGCTCTGCATCGATCAGCCGGAAGTGTACAAGTGTCCCAATACCAAGACCCTCATCTGCTTTGGCGAGGTTCGTGTCGAGGACACTTCGAATGCAGCTGCCGCTCAGGCTGCCGAACGTTATCTAAACGATGCCAATGTCCGTTCATCTCCCCAGTCAAAGGATGGAGATCCACTGAACGATGCTAAAATTGACAACGATGACGATGAATACGAAGAAGGCAATCTCGATGGCAGTCAATTGGATGAGAAGGACATCGAGCTGGTCCAAATGCAGGCCGAATGCTCGCGACAGAAGGCCATCAAGGCTCTATTGAAGCACAAGAGCGATGTGGTCAATGCCATCATGGACCTGACCGTCGGATAAGCAACGAATCTCAATCAACAACTTTCATTTATAGTTTATTTATGACCAGCTTCAATGAAATTCCCATTAAATTTTGTGCCCACACATAATTTGCATATGCGCAGAAAAGTATGCTTTGAATTTAATAAACGGAAATAAAACTGAATAAAGGATTTGCAAAGAAGTTGATTAAATGCTCGACATTCTCTTTATAGAATTTCATATTAAAAATTCTTTGGCAATTAGGCTTAATTAATGTGAACTATGTGTAGGAAATATGATATGATCTTTGCCTTTCAGAGACTTTTGAGAACATTTGCAACTATTTCATTCAAGGAATTCATTTATTTCGTGCTAAGATACGAGTATATTTTATCTGTCAACTTTTGACGTTGCCATCTTTGCAGTTTTGTCGTTTGCAACTTCGCAGTCTCAACTATTTTTCTATGAGAAATTTCTATTATTTTTATCACTTTCATTTCATTTTGTGGCAGCGTAATCATCTTTCCAGTTGGTTGATGTTGATGTTGCTGCCAGGTGCTGTCTGCTTTGCTCTATTCAAAGGACTTACTGCGTAAGTATTCATTCAATTAAAATGGCTTTTGTTCGGGAGAGTTTCCTTTTGACATCCCTGAGGCAGCAGCAAGTTCTGCCCCGTGGCTGCCACCGTGTGGCAGAGACAAAACGCAAAGCCACTTAATAAATGGCGGCCTGTAACTTTCGGCTTAATTTCATTCAATTTGCAGCTGTCGTCAGCAACCGTAAAAAGGACTTTAGTTTTGCATTGTGGCAGGATTCGTTTCTGTATTCCGTCGCCAGCATCTTTTCCTACGCACGTGCCACAATTTCATGCGCGAAAATTACCAAAAATAGACAAGACAAAAAAAAAATAAAACAAATGACAGCAACTTGCAACTTTGTATTCTGTATTCGGTACGCAATTCTACTGAAGATTGGACCGGAAATTGATTAAGAGTTTTAATCAGCGATCGGTAGACGCGCTTTGGAATACACAATCAGATGACAATGTATCTATAAGACTGAAAATAAGGCTACAAGTGAAATGGCATTCATAAGCAGCTGCCAGGCTAGCTTACGGCCGTCACCTGGGCTATTCAGTAAATTGCTTAAACGGCCTAAGACAATGACAGGCTCCGTCTTCACTTCCCCTCACTCTGTCTAAAACTGCTGTAATTTTCAACGCCAACAAAAGTCTACAAACAATTTCAAGTTTAGTATCTTTTATGGCTGAAATTGTCTTCATATCTCTCTCTTCACTCTCTGTCGTTTTTCTTTTACATATTTTTGGACAACGTTTATAAATTTAGAGAACCGCAAGTTACTTTTGCTGGAATGCTTTGTTTAGACTCTTGAGTTGTTGTGGGTTCTTTGGGCTCAAGGTGGCCAGTTGCTGGGGAGTTTTTCCAACGCTTTCAAGTTGATTTCGTTGCGCATTTCTTGACCAAAATCCGCAAAGGATTTGTTGTCCTGTTGCCTCTTTGTGGCTGTCAGTCGACTGTGCGGCTGAGCATGAAACCTGCACACTAAGCCGCCTCCGACTCCGCCTCCACCTCCGACTCCGCTTCCACCTCCAGCGTAGGCATTTCAATTCCCGTTTTTATTTTCTGCCGTCCGCAGTTCATCACTTTAAGAAGCAAACATTCGTTTACTTCAGAGCTAATCACAACGGCGCACATGTATTGCGGTCTCTGGGTCGGAGTGGGGTCAAAGGTCGCTCTTGAGCCTGAAGTGTTGGCAGTCGTCTTGCCATTTTGGTTTTGATGCCCGTGGGCGGCAACTCGCAGCTGTTACCTTGCACTTTAGAGCTCTTTGGGGCTCCATTATTGTGAATATCGAGCACTCGACCGAGCAAACAAATAAACAGACAGACAGACAGACAGATATCAAGACAGCAAGACAGAAATAAAGAGATACTGACAGAAAGACAGCTTCAAAGATTGTCAAGAAAATCTCGAGGAGCATTGGCAGTCGGTGATTTAGGCTCGAATTACGAGTACGCGAATACCTGCTTTGTGTAACTGACGCCTTAGCGGCTTCAAGCCCAGTTAAGGGATAACAAATTGCTTTTATCTGGCTTTTACCATACATTTATTTTTTTTCTGTATTTGCACAAACAATTCATAATTCCCCTTTAAGCAGCACAGCGTGAAAAAGGGCTTTTCCCGTTCCATCCAAGTGAAAAGCAATTAGATAAGCGCTGAATGTGGCAATTGGTTATGATTGTGTGGCAGACACAGAGGTTCCAGCTGTTTTACAACGCAATTTATCAGTGGGCATCGAGGGAGACCTCGGCTTTGATTTGGTTTCAAATTAAAAAGGGTCTTGCAGCGTTTCCCACTCTTCAAAAGAATTTTAATTAAATTGGATTTCAATTACAAGAATTTCCGTTACATACTTGTAATGAAAAGTAAGCTTGAAAGTTCGAAAGAATAACAAAAAATGGAAACAAATGAATCATTAAACTAACGATAGAATTACAAAAGAATGCAATTATAAAAAAAGTAACTTAATATTAAAAGTGAATAACGAGGGCTGATTTTCTACTTGCCAGTTCTATGAATATTTTTTATAAATATAAATCTTTTTTCTCATAATCTGCGTATTGCAAAACTTGGAATTTCTCGCAAACTAATGGAGCTAAGAATATTTATAAAGCTCTCTTTGTTTTAGAGATAATTCTCAGTCAGCTTATGATGGTGCGCAACTTGCAACGCTCCAAAAATTAGAAGCAGCGTGGTGAAAATTTTCAATTTAAAAGCAAACTGCATGGAAATTGTTCACATCCTGTGCACTAAGTTGAATCCGCTTGACGATGCCAAAGCCGCTTACAACGTAACAGGACTTCTCCTGTAAAGCAACATCAACTATTACCACAGCTCCTGATGCAGCATCGTCCGGGGCAACAACTGTAGCTGGTTGAAGTGCTGCGTGGGCAGGTTGCAAATTGCCCGAGTTTCATATTGCAAGTATTTCCGGGAATATTTATGCGCAATATTTTATTCATTTCCTGGAAGCCTTAATAAATGCAGGATAACGAAGGCATTGTGTGATTTATTTTCGTACTGCGACATTTGCTGATAATCTCGTTAATGTGCCTGATGACATTCCCGTGAATTGTTCATCTGTATCTCAATCTGCATCTCAATCTGTGTTTGCTTGTAACTGTATATCTGTGTAAATGGGGAGCAACACAAAATTGCATATCAATCGGCAATCGACTTTCGATGCTTTCCGAAAACCAATTGCGCAGTTTGTAAAATGGAGGACTCCCTCTCCCCTTCCTTCACACTCTCCGCCAGCTCGCGTTCCTTTCGGTTTCGCCATGTAAGTGTCAGATACAGTTGCATAGTACCTCTGTATGTATTTTTATCTATAGCTGCATGTGTATCTATAGCACTTTCTTATCTGTGTCACGATTCAACTTTGATAACAGGAAATTGATATTTCGCATATTCATAATCGGGGGTTTTTTTTGCTCTGCATGTGTACGTAGTGAATGTGTAATTTTGTATCATTAATTTATCGATAATGTGATTGATAAACATATTTTTGTATTTTCCCAGCTATTTCACAACAGGAAACATCATAAAAAGCCAATTAGAAAATAAATTAATGTATACACAGATTAATTTGCATTTTAATTACTTTTTATGTGCAAACAGATTGTTTAACAAATGCATTTTAATTATCTGCAATCGAATGGGTTTTTTATTCGGTTGTCGAAACTTCATTGCATACTTTCACGCGCCGTATAAAATAGATCATTCCAAATGGCGACGACCCTCACAAGAAATTTACATAAAAATGTAATCAACAAAGAGCAGACAAAAAAGAAGAATATAAGAAACCTGACCGCAAATTATAAAACTCAAAAAATGGGTAGGAAAACTTTTAACCAAATTGCAAAGTTTCTAGATAATTTCTAAGTTCTTTTCATTATGGTTGAGTTTTCCAAGTGACTTACCAGAGAAAGTGCGCACAGTTCTTATGATAAGCGGTCTGCATTTTGGCATCGATGCCGTCTGCCATATGTTGCACCTGAAATTGCCACGCACAAGACGGCAACGGGGCAACAGCAGAGCTGGCCACACTGGTTCTAGTTAGCGCTGTAGCTGGAGCTGGCAACTCGGACGTTTATCGCTGAATTAGCTGACGCAGAATACTAGCTGGGATTTTTCCTACTTGTTGTAGGAGTCAACTTTTCTTATTTAACCGCTCAACACATTGGCCAGCGTTCACTTCGCTGCGCTCACCAGGTTGAACTGAACTCGACTCGCCAAACGAGGCACGACTTGAGCATCAGGTAGCGCAGCGAATGAAACAAGCCCCAACGAACCGATGTCGAAGCTGCACGAAACCAAGACAACGAAGTTACCCGAAGCTCATTTCCAGCCTTCCAGACTGTTGGGCCTGGGGTAATGTTTGCTAAGCTTTTTTGAAGAGCTTTCGCTGCTGCTCCTGTTGCGCCGGCAGCGACGCCCACGCGCTTAAGAGCTTTTCTCGCTCGTTTGCGTGCAGCTTTCGTCGCCCACGCACGCAATGACCGAGTGGGTGGGGACATGGGGGACGGCGCCTACAACAACTGGCGCCTTTTCTTATTGTGAGGCAATTGCAAAGCTCTGTCTCCCTCTCACTCACACCCACACCCACTCTCTGTCGATCTCTGTTGCTCGCTCTTGTGCGTTTCTTTCCAAAAATAGCTGGCACACGAATATTCGACTGGCGGCCCCTCGACGTGCCCACCTACAGGCCTCTCTTCTTTCCCCGACCAATCCTCCCTACCAGTGTTGCCTGAATTTCAAGTGCTAGCATGGCTAACTTTACCAAGAAAAGTAGCTTGAAGTGACTAAAAAAATAGTTATGAAATGTGAAATGAAAAATATACTTTTAAAGAAATGTTTAAATATATTTAATGCATATTTGATAACATTTGTTTTAAATGAAAAAATTTATTCTTTTCTTATTTTGACAATGTTTGCTTCGTTAAAATATTCGAGTACCTTAGTTATATTTTTATTTTTACAATAAAAAATGATCTAGCCATTGATATTAAAAAATAGCTTTAAAACAGCCAAAATGGTAGCTCTATTACCGATTTCCCTCGGACAATTTCTTTTCTGTGGCTTTGTATTTACTTTTGACTAGCGACATCTTAAACTAAATGTGGTTGCAACTTTTTCTTTTGCTGAAATGCCAAGTCAGTTTTCAAGCTGCCCCTCTCTCCCTCCCTTTATCACTCTTGAAACTACCCCTCCCATCACGCACCACTTCTTGTTTTTAGCAAAGTCTTTACCAGTTCATATATTTCTCTCTCCATTTGTAGCTGCTATTTTTGGGCATTTTTGTATTTTGGAGGCGCCTGCGTGGGGAACTCCCCATTGATTTATATTCTTGTCGTTATTGTTGTTGTTGTTTTTCGGGTGCCGACGCCTTTTATGAATGAACTTGACGCACATATTTATTATGTGACTGGGGACGTTGCACTGTTTGCCCCTAAAGACGCCACACTAAAGGCATTAAATAAAACCTCAAGGGATGAGTGCAGAGGGGTGCCTGTTCAAAGGGGGTGGCAGGAGGAATTGGCGAATTTACAATGTCACTTGTAGTCTCATTAAGTTAATGGATTGTCGTCGTTGTTTGTGTTGGATTCGTGATGCGCATATGACGCCATTGTAGTCCAAGTCCAACTCTACTCATATGTCCTTTACAATCTGCTCGACTGTCTGTCTGCCCTTCTGTCTGTGTGTAAGAAAGGACACTGTCGGACTTTGCAAACGTGCGCGGATTATGATTAATATTTGTCGAGTTTTAAATTAATTGATGGTAACGGTTGTTGCCTCAATGCTCATTAATAATATCAAATATTGAATGAAACAAGGCCCAGTGAATTTGTAGGAGGGGGAAGAGAGGGGCCTCTTTTGGCGGCAGCAGCTTGGGCAGTTAATATAAATTTAGATTTAATAAGCTGAATGTGGCTACTGTGCGGAGTCCTACCTGAAACAGGCGCACAGGTGCCCGAATTCTCAGAAGATCTCAGATGAAACTACAATTGATTGGAGACTATTCCAAGAATTACAGCGACGATTTATGAACAGAAATTATGTAAGTTAATAATGGCATATAATCCGGGGTGCCACAGAAATCGCAAGCGAATTAGAATTCCGCAGAAAGCAATTCCGCACGGAAATTTCCGAGGTGCCACAGAACTTCGAATGATTTAATGTTTTTTAGCATTTTCACCAACCTTTTCGAACTAGGCTGCTTAGGGTTGACACCGCCTCAAATTAAATTCCCCAAGGTTTTGTATAGCAACTTTTTTAAGTTTATAATTGCAGAACAATAGGTTTTTAATTTTTTTTCTTATTTAATTATTAAAATTTAATTTATTTTTGTAATAATTGAATTTGTTTAGCTGAAAAAAAATTTAAAAGTAATTGGCGCGAAAAAATAAAAATTACTCGACAATTCTAGCAATTGTCTGCCATTAGTCTGGCAACTCTTCGAGAAAAATGTTTTCACAAATTGCACAATAAGTTAAAGGTTTTTATCGGTAAAACTTTATTTACCTCAAAAGACCTTTTTTTTAATGCTTAATTTGAAGAAAACTGAAGTGGTTCTATATATTTTTTAAATACTTTAATTCGAATTCTGACTAAAAAATGTGGCATCGCTGACCCTGACTTCGAAAATCTGAATCGGACTAGGTGGCAGCATCGGGCGCCAGCGATTTTAGCGCTAGTTTAATACGCGTAAACTTATTCTGCGATATGACCTGTGGCACAGCGAAATGAAATTGAAGAGAAATTCAAGCGAAAGCGATTTCTGTGGCACCCCCCAATGTTTGCTTTAAATGGGGAACCAAACTAATAATTAGTTTGCTTTCATAATTATTTTCTATTCACTTTTTCCTTTGACTCTAGAACACTAGTTCAGCGATAACAACTGAGCTGTAAAATTATTTATCAGAGAAATAAATTAATTAATCATATAAACCAATCGATATTGCGATTGTACATCAAACTTAACGCATAAAAGCTTATGTTATCTACTTTTGTGCACTCTACAACAATTGATTAGGTAATTAATGATTTACATAAAATTAACTTAAATATAAATAAAAATTGTTTCCTAGTCCTCATGTTATAAATTGAAGAGAAAAAATATGTTGCAGAGCAAGAAAAAGTTGTTTTTTTTTTTTTTAATATAAATTCAAATATAAATTTAAGAACTTTCCATATCTCCGGGAAATCTGACTGAACATGGAATTTTTTGAATTCACTTATTTTTGTATTTATTTCTGTCCCCGTATTCGTCAACAACCTTTTGGCATTTAAGGAATGTATCGAATTTTATGAATCTACTTAACTGTTAAATGAAAGTGCCTTTCATAACTTCCACTTTTAGTGGCAAATTGCTGTTGTTTTATCTGCAAATTTTATGTGACATATTGTGAATAACATTTTCATTTTTATATGCCCAGTTGTTGACACAAACAAATATTTGAGTTTCGCTTATAATGTGGACTCCACGATGGAGTTTGTGGTATCTACGGCTTCCGGCTGTTTACGCAAGTCTTAATCAAAACGGATTTCTCAATGTGACATTTATATCTCTGTGGAATAAAAGTATTGTTGACGTTGTTATTGTTGTATCTGGTGCTGCTGTTATATGTAACTCAGAACAACATATCCACATATTGCTGCATCAAACGGGCATGTCAACACCATTCAATCAAAGCCCACGAAGTCGACCGTCGAGTGGCCTCCATCAGATGGGAGGACTCCCTTCTTTCCCCATCCCTCCCTCGACTATCCTCTGGCGATTATCTCAGCAACTGTTGCCATTGTTACATACCATACACGTACTTTGAGCAGAGAATCAAGTCACATGTCCTCGCACCTGACTCTCCCCAAAAACGTGACATTGACACAAAGTATTGCAAATTCATCACAATTACCTAAAACTGTTGAACAGCTGCATACAGTTTCTCAGGGATTCCTCCTCTTTTATTTGAACTTAAAAGTTCTTAAAAGTCAATTTTGGAAGTATTTTAACGGTTTTAAAAGTATTTAAGATGAGTCTGCTCTTTTTCTAAATTTTTAATGCACAAAATATCTGCTTACGTAAAAGATAAAACTCATTTCTTAGCATATCCGAAAATATTTCTCGATTTTAGAACTATTACCCTCTCATTTCCAATTGTTGAAAGCAATAGGAGCATTGATATATTTCTATTCACGAAAACTTGTTAATCAACTTTATTATAGAATCCCTCAACTACTTAGACAATCATTTATATTCGTTTTGTGATACAATCAATGTTATGCAAATCTCTTTCAATTGTTATAATGCCTTATCCCCCAAGGACTGCCTGGTCTTGGTATTTATTTCGGTGTATAGAATTTGAAGGCATCTCACAAAGTCAAATGTCGATAATTGATGAGCAATTTGCAATTTGCATTATTGTTGCCTACTTTTAGGGCGGCAAGTGAAAAGTGGCAAATGGCAATAAAAGACGCACCTGTTGCCACACACACACACACACACACACACAGACAGAAACACGCACTTGGGGCATGCCTCAAAAGGTCAAATCACTTAGTTGGCATACTTAAAAAATACCCATATAATATATCATACTATATACTATATTTGTATATTATTGGTTGACTTACCTCAGTTTGACATTTATAACCTTGCTCATGTAGTTTCTTATATCATTTTCAGCGCAAACAATCGGAGACATGCAAATTGTAGGTGTTTTATCTTTTGTATTTATTACTAGTAGTTGTTCTAGCTGTTTTCTATTTTAGGCGCTTTATTGTTTAAATTTTGAATTTTTTTAATTAGTAACAAACTGCAAAGAGACACAAAGCACAACACATAATATGAAAAATGTGATTTCATAAAATTTGTCCAATTTATTTAAGAGTTTTTTGGGTTATTTTCTTTTCTCCTCTTGGTCTACTTTTTTGACGTATTCGTTGCCCGCAGGCGGCCAGCAATAACTTCTTTTTGACGCAAACAACAGCAGCAACTGACGACTGACGACAGCAGCGACTGCCGCAAGAAAATCCTAAGCCAAACTGAACTTATTTTCCACCAACTGTGGCTTCAAAGAGCGCAAGAGGGAGATAGAAAGGTAGAGTGGGAAAGAGCGAGAGCGCGTCATCAGCGAGGAGAGCCAGTGAGTGAGCTTGTTGTGAGAGCGCCGGTAATTCGATTTGTGTGTGAATGAGTGTGTATATTTATATAAGTATATGTTTGTGTATGTCCTGTATTTGTATTTGTATTTTTATGTGGGCAGGCGGCAGTTTGCAGGTGTATGATGACGTTGGTGCCGCAGAAAGAGACAGAGAAAGAAACAGAGGGAGAGAGAGAGAGAGAGAGAGAGAGAGTATGTGGAAGAACTGGGCAGTTAATTGCCCAGAAGGCGCTTCGCTGTTAATGTTTATGACACTGATATTGCCTTGCAACAACAGCAAAAAAAACGTGAAAAGTGTCGCACGCCTACACACAAAACCAAGAAGAATATGGAGAGGGAGACACACATGCAGAGAACGTGAGAGGAAGAGGCAGCGTTAGGCAGGCAACACTGTAAAGAAGGCGGCCACATTTAACAACGCAATAAGCTGGCGCTGCTGTCATAGGCAAGCACACAAGCACACACACAGACGGGCACTCACACACACAGTCCCACACACACACGCATGCTGCAACATTGTATGGGTGTTTTGTTATTGTTTTGTATGCTTGTTGGTATTTGTATTTGTTGCTGCACATAAATTCTCTAATTAAATGGCACGTCACTGTTGCTGCTTCTTTATCCTTTTATTGTTGTTGTTGCTGTTGTAAGTACACAAAAAACAACAACAGTCGCCTCCTTACAGAGAAGCACAAACATGCCATATGCTTGTGGCATTCATTTAATGCAGCACACTTCTGGCTTGATGTCTTAATGTCTGCTTGCTTATTGTTGTCACTTCAACACACACACACACACACCCAAATTTAAACACTCGCGCACACACTAAAGCACATATATTTAAATCTATATTCACATATGTATATTTATCTAATGAAGTTCAGTGTCAAATTTTCATTTCGCTTTCAACCCAAAAAATATGTTCAAAATTGAACTTGCCTCAGTCTGAGACTCAGAGTTACAGTTAAAAGCTTTGCGCTGTCGCCATATTTGTTCGCCTGAAGCGACAAAGAGCAATCACTCTATTTATTCAGCACATTAATGTTTATTAAATATTTACTTTAGTTTCTATTAAAATGTCACAAACACATCCACACACACACAAATATTCTTTACATTTTCTTTTGATGCTGCTGAATATATGTATATTTTATATTCTTAATATTTTTTGGTGGCTGCTCGCGTTGACCGTCAGTCGAAGGACTGCCTGTCCTACTGAAATTACGTTCGGTTTTGCAGAGCGCTGCTTCTGATTCTGCTCGGCGTTTTTCCTCTTCGGAGTTTTCGGGTTCAACATATGCGCGCACACACACACAGAGACACCTGGCTACAACAAAAGCAGTTTGTTGCCTACAAATTCCTACGCATTTCGTATACATATATTTGCAAGCGTGCATATGTGTGTGTGTGAATGTATATGTACTAGTTTTAGTAAGCTCTGTGCTGTAGGTTAGGCACACGCGCCATCAAGCGAAAGCTTTGCAGAAGAAGCTTTTATAAGTCTCATGCCTATTTTGTTGTTGTTGTTGCTGTTGTGTGCCAGTTTGAAGTTTAAATGTCAATTGTCAGCAGACCAGGCACAGTGGTGGCTAATAAATTACGCATACGTTTAAGAAAAATAAGTTCAACAGAAGACATTGAAAAATACAGTAAGATAATTTAAATTATTACATTTAATTCAATCTATATATGTAAGATTATATGATATTTATGTAGAGTACTATTCGTATTTGCTCGTGCAAAAAGCTGCCCTTCAGCAACAACAAACTTCCATATGCCCCTTCCGGTATTTTGTGCCATCACTTGACGTAGGTTGACAGCTGTTTGCTCTTAACATTGCTATTGATTTTCTTCCAAATCTTGAGCTTGAGCGCAACAGTTTGAAAGTCGCAGCTTTCACTTTCGTGCGCAGCGATTGTCCGTCCACCTCTCTCACTCTCACGCACTGCGCCTGTCCGCTGCCAGCAGCCAGCCTGCATATGTGTTAGTGTGTCAGCGAAACGCGTGCGCAGGCAGGCGATAAAAAGCTCCGGCCAACAGCCTGTTGCCGACGTAGGGCGGGCACTCGATAAAAGCTTCCAGCAGCGGCGCCAATACGCTGGAAGGCAATCGTCAGCCTATGCCATGGCCAGCAATCCCAGACAATGACCGTGTGACGAGTACATGTATGTACACTCACATACACATACATACATGTATACATTTACATACATACCAAGGCATCGCTGTTGTAATCCTAATACGACTCGCATAGCTGAGCATAACGAATTAATTTTAGCACTCGATAAAATGAAACTGCATGCTAATGCCGTTTTAATGACTTTCTGTCGGTCCGCTGCTTTCCGGCTTTTAGCGCTTGTGGCCTCTTCAAAGCGATCAAAGCAAAGCAGGCTAAGACTAAGCCCTGGGTTAAGTGTTGACTTTTCAGCTTTGACTTTGGCCACTCGCTGCCAAGTCAAATAGTAGTTAGTTGGCGCAACAGGTTAACTTTATAAAGCAAAAAGTGTTGCATACTTTTGGGGATTCACAAAATGGCAACATTTTAAACTTTATGGAAAAACTATTACGATAGACAGATTAGAAAAGGAACAACAAATGTTTGATAAAAGTATAACATAATAATGGAGATTGTTGGTAAAAATTAAAATTATATTATAAAAAGACGTGTTCATATGAATATTAAAACAAAATTTCAATAAAAAGACGAGTGAGGAAGAACTAAAGAATACTAAGGAAATTATAAATAAACAATATTTATAATACAATGTAGAACAAATGCGATTAACAAAATTTTTTCAGAAATTGAAAGGCCATTTACCACATTTGTTTTTTACATTTCATGTAAATCTTTATTTCATTCATTGTGTAAATTTTGTTGGTTTTATCAGTTATAAATTTCATTTCTTTTTTTTTTTGTAAGCCTGTTTTAAATTTGTTCGCAAGTGTCTAGCTATAAATTGATTATTTTTAGCATATTCGTATGTTTTTTTTTCTTTATCGTATTGCAACAATTGTATAATTCAAAAGTCAAGTCATTTTTCATAAGACGAACAATTTCCTTTGTCAATTCGATATATTTTATGGTATTATCAACTGCGAAATTGTGTGCTTGCCAGATAAAAAGTCAAATTTCTACATCGTTTTTAGTTTTTTTTTTTTAATTTTTCGTTTTATTTATTTTGATATTAACTAAAAAGTTTCGTTTCGCTTATTTGTATGCATTTAAAGAATACAATTTCTATATAGTTTCGAGCTTAGCCTTTTCTTTCTTGTATGTGTGTGTTTGTGTGTATATGTTGTGTATGATGCTTGGACAAGGCCAAATTAAATGTATGTTAATATATATGTAAGTAAATGTAAATTAAGACTACTTAAAATTTGGTTTTACGCTAATTTACACAAAAAATACACAACTAAATAATTACAACTAAGCTTAAAAAAAAACTCAAATTAGCACTAAGCTTAACATTAAAGTGATGTTTATGCCGATGTAAATATGTATATGTATGTGTATATTGTATGTTTTTTTGTGTGTATTGATTGACGGGTTTTTTTGTACAAAGCTCTTTCAATAAATTATTTGTGACGGATTTGTTTAGTAACTGTGTGATAGAGAGTTCTACATTTGTAAACTGCACTGACAACATCGATAAGGCAAGTTCAATAGGCGGCAATTGTTACTACTCGTAGTTAAAGTGACGGTTGTTGCTTCACGTGCTGAGTACTTACACATTATAATTATCAATTACTAATTATTAAGCTTAAATTTTGGTTTCTTTTAAAGTCTAAGTAAAAGGCACTGATTCGATTCGATTCCATATTCAATTGTAAGCTATCTGGACTTGTGTACGTCTGTCTGTCAGAGGGGGAGATGTAGTGCGAGGTGCAACGAGTTCACATTGCAGCAAAAAACAACAACAACAATGATCACAACAACCGTCAACTCTCAATGCTGCGTGTTTCCATTTGGATTTTTGTGTGTGTATGTGTGTGCTTGTTTGTATTGTGTGTGTGTGTGTGTGTGTGCAATGAAATATACAAAATAATAATACATTATGTAATTACTAAAAATGTAATTGAAATACGTGTGTAATGTGATTTTTTTTTATAATTTTTGTTTTGTTTTTTATATAAATTGTAATTGTTTCGTTTGCTACATTTAATTTACATACATTTATTAGCTAATACATAAAAATGTGCATGTGTGAGTTTTTGAGTGTGAATTTCATATTATTTCCTTTGCTAATTTTATGTGCATATGGGTTATTGTTATTATTATTGAAAGCTGCCTCGTTTACTAGTTTCCATTATTATAAACATTTAATTGTTGTTCTTCTTCTTGGTTTTCGCTTACTTTTAACTATGAGTATGAGATGAGTTTTGAAAGCAGATTTTGCAATGAGTTTGTTTTCTTTATATAATGTATTGTTTGCATGTGTTTGTGTGTGAGTGTGTATGTGAGTTTTTTTATGTGTATGAATGTGCTTGGTTTTGGTTCAATAATTTAATATAATTTAAATATGTTGTATTATGTTTTAGTTAGAGTTCTTTTTACTTATGGTTTACTAAATAAAGCATTCAATTTAACATATACTTGCATAGCTATACTTTATAATTTATCGATTTTTATAGTAATAGAATATTTTAGTGTAGTACAGTATGGTATATAGTATAGGTAAGTAGTTATGATGCCTAAAGGTCTATGTAATAATAGCAAAGCAGTTACAAATAATAGTCGCAATTTAATTTATACATACAAGTATCAAGACAAGGGAGCGCCTAAATTATATAAAGATTTAAATGTAGCATAGCTTATAGCAAGAATCATAATACCATAGCTAGAGCTTGTTTTGGATATATAATCATATTCATAGTCGATTTTGTGTATCGCTCTCAGACACAGCAAAAAAATAGAATAATAGCAATATTAAACAATTTCGACACAAAGAAAAAAAAAACTAAATGGAAAACTAAAAAAAAACAAAAAGTCAATAAATCTTTTTTACGATTGATTTGTAACACAAAAAACTTAGAATAAACTAATCGATACAATGTATGTATGTATATATCATAATGGGAGAGTATACAGTATATGTTTGTATATAATATATAACATGTATGCATAATATATATATCTACGTATATAAAGAGTGTTTTATGGTATATATAATAATTATCATTATAACATAAATGTGGCGTCGCATTTCGAGTTTTAATAAAATCCTCTAAATTTGCTACGCTGTTACATATTGTATTTTTTTTAGCGTTACATTATGCATTCACTTTATTATCAAGGATGACATAATTTAGTGCAAAGTTCGCTTGGCTAACAATTAACGCATGTCTCCAGACTCTTTACTTCGTTGTCGATGTTTCTCGATTTGCTGTTGTTGTTGTTGTTGTTGTTGTTGCTATTGTGGTGGCGTCTTCAGCAGTAGAATATCTTTCTTGCGCGTGCGACTGCCATTTGCATTCAGACGCTGATAGAAGTAATTGCGTCCAATTTTACGCTGCAACTTGTAGAACTTGCCAGCTAGGAACTTTGTTATGCTCTGCACATAATCATGCACATCCTCGTGATCCTCCAGCAAATGTATCGAGATTATATCGATTTTGATCTTGTCAAAGGGCAGCGTCTGCAAGATCTGAAAAGCAAAAAATCGTATGTTACACTTTTGCATAAAAATCTGAATCGAATTTCAAGGCAAGGGTATTAAAATCTTCAGCATGCCGAAGTTTCCCTTTTCTTTCTCTGGTTTTTACTCACCTCCAGCTCATGCCCCTGCACGCCCAGACTGAGCAAATCGTATTCGGTGCGCTCACATGCCAGCATGATTGTGTAGAGCGGAAAGCATTTGATACGCGAATTAAACCACGATGTCTCCTCATCGTGCAAACTATTAATGCGCACATCCTCGTTGTGTATGGTAATCTGTGTGGAAAAAGTATGAAAAATTAATAGATAATTCTGAATATAACGAAGTTTGGTTTTGCAAACATATTTTTGCACAATAATCGACTGTCACAAATCTTGTTAAAAGACAAACAAAATTAAACATTTTTGGTATGCAATAAATAAACAAATTTTAAATATATATTTAAGATTAATTTATGTCAAATCAATTAATTTGAACAAAATCATCATTTATTTGTATACAAGATGCAATAAATTTATTAATTAAACAAGTATTTATTTAACATTTAGTTTAATCTTGTTCAACAAATGTAAAATATTGTCTTATCTCTCAACATTTGAAAACACCCAGGTACGTAAACTCACCTCTTTGGGATAGGGATTGGGCGAGACGCAGGCATGCACCACCTGCATGCGTTGCCGTTGCGCGTTCTGTTTGCGCAACGTGAAATACCAACGTGGCTCCGGCTCAACAAGGATGCCCATCCAATTGAGCTGCTCGCTCAGCCAGGGCGCCGTTATCAGGTGCGCCAAGGGACCACTCAGCGATTGGATGACCGCCCCATTCAGTTTGCCACCCACCAAATCGGATACATAATGTGCCAGCTGATCAGCGACACTGTTGCCATTGACATGGCTGCTGCTGCTGCCACTGCTGCTGATGATGCTGCTGTTGCCCGTGCCGGCGGTTGCAACAGCTGCCGAGGCTGAGGTCGCTTTGCCTGAACTGGAGACGGCGGCGCTTTTCGCCATATACATGGGATACCTGTGCATATGGATCTGGCGCAGGAATTCAATAAGTGTGGGATCGTCTTGAGGCACGCTGTTCAATTCGTAGTCGCGCGACATGTTCAATCGAAACTGCTGATGTCGAATTTCTGAAAATAGAAGTAGAAAAAAAGGGGAATTATTAGTCAGTATTAGTAATCTTAATGTTGTTGCTCGACTGGGTAATTAGATTTAATTAAAACTTGTTGCACCACTGGACGCTGACCAGCCACACTTGCCTCGCCCGGAATTGTGGCGTGTGGCGCATCAACTTCGATGCGCTTCGTTGGCATTTGAAGCGCATTGACCAGATTTGCATTGGCAAATTGAGTGCGCCAAGTGGTGAAGCTTAAGGAACGAATTGGCAATGGAACACTCACACACACATCATACATACTGACTTCCTTTTCACTAAGAACATTCAGGCAACAATGTAATATTCTTTCTTTGTAATTGAAGTTCAAATTTGCATTAATTATTGTTATTTTTAACGTAAACATGTTTCATTCTCAACTTAATTCCTTTCACGGTATTGCACACGGCATTATAAACAGTGTGGCCGTTCGATGAACAGCTTACCATTGCAATTTAATCGATATCTATTAATTTTATATTTCATCAATCACATTCCTGTTAATTCCGTTCTATTAATTGTTTTGACATCACAATTTGATCAATATTATGTGACTTAATAATGTATAATCTCTCTTTTTTTACCATTCAATAAAATATGAAAAAGTTTCATCAATTTCACTATTCACTATTCACTATTATCACACAACAAAAATATCGTAAATTACATCTAAACTGTATAGCGTTGCCCTGACAAATTGACATAAATTTCCCGCGAAAGTTAAAAGTGTGAGGTTTCAAATCGAAGGTTAAACACCATTGCCAAAAGCGGAATGAAGGGAGTGAAAAAACAACCAACTTGACAGCGACCTCAGCTGACTCAAATGAGCCTTGAAACTATGCCAGCGTTGGTCGTTGGGACCAGACCGGCCGGTAGGTAGGCCCATAAAATATAATGAGCGCACGGCCTTTGATATTTAGTTCATGTGCCTCATTTGCCCCACTCCAGCTTGCCGCACAACTCAACTAAAACATATACATGCTCTCACATATATGTGATATATAACGATTCGTTGTAGTTTACTTTTAGTGCCTTCATGTAGCATTTATTTGCTATTCACACTTTCCTTGCGCCAATTTTCACTTTTTGTTTCAGTTTACCTGTGTTCACAACGAGACACAGTGAAAGAAAGAGGCACAAAATGCTTGTAAAAGTCCAAAGAAATTAAAATATACAAAATGTACTCGTAATTGTTGCAAGTGCATGCAAAAAGATAAAGGGGTTAGAGAGGCGTGTCCAGCGAATCGTGTCTGTGTCGCATCAATTGTGAGGTTAGGAACAAAGCGGTATGAAACATTGTGAAAATTTACATAATTTAAGAATTTTAAGCTTAAGACTTTTCACAGTAGAACACTTATGAAATAATTATTTTAGAAAATTTAATAAATTCCACAAATTGTATGATAATTGTATCTTAAAAAATTATAAATTGCAAATTCACTGGAACGGCACAAACTCTTTAACAATTATCATAAGATATTCTATGTATTTACTTATTTTTACTGCACTTGCTGTCAGTGCTCTTAGTCAGCACACAAATAGTTCAGGTCTACTCGTAAGATCGACCCACTTAGATAAGGCTCGAATTGATTGAGTTTGCTTTGGCGCGTTTTGGCCAATAAATCAGCTGAGTGCGCGTTATATATTAACTGTTGGCACATGGCCCAAAACAGGCAGTAACAATTTAGTAAACTAACGTATATTGTCGGTTATCACACACAACAGTCTAACATGGAAGGAAACCATTTTGAATAGATTCAAACAAGCAATTACACGAATCGGGAGTTGTAGAAATCAATAATAAAAGTGGCAATAGAAATGAATAACGCTCGCACAACAAAAGCCAAACTGACGCAACTAAACAAGGGGTCGGAGAGGGGCACACGCAATCCAGGCCATATTACACAACAAGGGTAACATTGCCCCGATATGCAAAAGGCAAACAAGAGGGAAAAAAGTTTTTCATTTTAATTTTTTTTTTTTTCGGTAGGTTTCTGTTTATATGCCAACAATTTTTGTTTGTTTGAAGATTCTTTATTAAAGAACTTTAAGCGCTCTTGTAATTGAAAATGCATAAAAGTTGTTGTCGCTTTTGTTGAGTTATTGAATAGGGCGTGGTTGCAACGGGGCAAAGCAACTTTGACAGACTACTACCCCTGACAAGGCTGCCTCTACCCCGAACTGGGCTAACTGTGCCTGCCGCCCGAGGGGGGACATCAGTCTCAAGTCTCAAGTCACCGGTCTCAAGTCTTTAAGTTTGCCGCCGCTTAACCGCAATTAAACGTTCCTCGAAATTATTTTTTCGGGTCTTGCCCTGTCAATTTGTCTTGCCACCCTGATGACCGTTGAATGGATGTTGAGCGCTGAACGTTGTGCGTTGCACACACTCAAAGATCGACCCCTTGTGCAAATTAGAAATGTCAGCTTTTTGACGCCGAAATTACTGAGCCCCGAGGCCAGATTCCATTTCTCATCTTCCTCTTTTTATTTCACTTTATATTATTTCTTTTAATGCGGATTTACATACATATGCTCGCATTTAACTGTTTTTCAGACGCAGCTGTCAGTGTTTCATTCCATTTCGTTCCTTCGTTATTTCTGCTGGTAGACAAATCTATAAACCATTCATTTAGCCTCTAATCGCCGTCCGTTTGTAATGTGATCTGTGGGCCCTAATAATAAACTCAACTGTCTGTTGTATCAGATTTCTACAGCTAATAGCGTTCATAAATTTTCTTTTTTCTCTCCCTCTCTCACTATGTTTCTGTCTCATAAACTTGGCGCACTTTCCTTTCAAATTACGGCCAACAGCGTTAATTAGTCCAAGTTTTCACTTGAGCATTTCGTTTCATTGCCGTCGCGTTACGTTTTCATTCGTTTCGGGGGCCAAATTACTAAATTGTCGCCGTTTCGCCCAAATATTGTTGTTGCCATTTTTTTACGATCCCAGCGAGCAACTGTTTCATATATACATTATAATAAACTTTATGGTCATTTTGTGACCGAAATGTTTATTTCAGTTTTATTTTTTTGATATCTTTTTGGCGAAATTTACATGAAACCGGGCGAGAAATAGACAATGCCGATTCGCATTGCCTTAAAAGATACACAATAGCAATAGTTTTCTAAATACGGCGACAAGTAACTAAAAATGGAGCATTTAAGTTTATATCTCGACTACCATTTTGAATAATAATCAGCAAGAGTAATTAAAAATTTATATGTTTCATTTCCGTTGGTACCTAACCTCAAAAACAAAAATAAATTATATATTAATGTTAACATGTACATCAATATATTATCATATAGTAATTCATTTAATTGTATTATTTTATTATTATTTTACGATTCAACCCAAAAATCCAACAGATTTTCCGACTACCATCTGCGTGACTTGAAAGACTTGCCACAATTGAATGAGCGTCGGGAACTCACACGTTGAAGAAGATGCCAAGAAATTGCGCAATTCACTCGAGTGCAACCATTATAAGAGGGTTGCAAAAACCTGATATCAAAATGCGGGTGTCTTTGAGCCACGCTCCACATAAGGTAGAGTCGCCACAGAATGGCGCATGCTGTGATAATGCTCTTTGAGCTTTGCTTTTCAAATTGAGCACTCACTGCGCTTTCTCTCTGAGCGCCGGAGGGGTTGAAGGGGCAAGTGTCTCTGATCTCCGATAGTGCAACAGCGGGGGTGGCAACACACCATAACTACACACAGCACAAATACAAGCACGAAATTATGAATCACAGGGCGGTGGAGTGACATCCGGTGGGCAGTGCAGGAACAGCGAGGGGAAGAGAAAGAGGGAGGTCGGACTTGAGTTTTAGTAATAACCATAGTAAAGACTGCTTAGAAACAGTCGACGCAACGGGGGCGGGAATTGTCTGGCAAGGGAACAGGCAAAATGAAAATGTCGTGCTGCTTAACGGGAATTAAGTCATTAGTGTGCGCGTACGTGTGTGTGTGTATGTCTCCGTCTCTGTCTCTGTTGTATATTTCAATTAAACTTGCAATTTGCAAATTGTCACCCGTCGTCGGACGTCTGTCGTAGAATGTGGTGTAATCACCACAAGTGTGAAGATAATGCCTGCTTAACATGATTAATTCAATGATTGTCACACCCTACCTAACCCCTCCCACTACCTCTCTCCCCGCTTGCTTATCGCACTTGGCCCCCAAAAAAGGCAAACAAGCCAACATGTTTACCTCTAAAAGCAGCGCAAAATGTGGCAATGTTTCAAGATTTGGGCTAATGCGATTTATGAGCTTATTGTTGTATTCTTGTTGTTGTTCTTTTTGCAGTCAGCAGGTAAGGCTAATGACATTTGCCAGACGCGAAGCAAGAATCGTGCAGATGCGCCACGCGATGTCAACAACGTGAAAAGCGACAACAACGATGGCGCCTTCAAAAAAGAAAAAAATAGAGCAAAACATAGCAGGAGAAAATGGGGCGTTCTTGCATTTTTTAGTAGAAGTAGTCAAAGAGCAGTCAGCCAGCCAGACAGTCTGTATGGCCAATTGATTTTCAGGCGTTGATAAGTAGGCTATGGCAATGTGTGTCTATTATAGCCAAAAGTGAAGAGTGGAAAAATTGAAAAGGGGCAAATAAGAAATGCGATTGGGTTATGCTCATGTAACTCAGTTAGTTATAGAGTTATATAAAAAAGAATATTCATATTATCCATTTTTGGTAAAAAAAAAACTAGTTGAGTCGAAGTAAACAGAAAAGAAAACATAGTAAAATTGCAATATATTATCTTCAAGTAACCTCGCTCAAATTTAAGCTACGAAGCTGAAATTTGCATGTGGCTGGAACAACTATTGCAAGAGCTATTTTTAATTGAAAACTAGATCAATAGAATATATTTGAAAAGTAAAAGGCATAAAAGCCCCTTCAGACGAGCACTTTTTTACCGACACTTTTTGTCGAAAAGCTGTCCGTGTCGATCACCATCGCTCACCGATGGAATAGAACGTGTTCCATTTCCATCGGTGAGCTTCGGATTTTCACCGGCCCTTTGAAATTTTGTGTGGTTACGCGATACGGACAGTTTTTTGACAAAAAATGACTAAAAGTGTCGGTGAAAAAGCGCTCGTCTGAAGGGGCTTTAAGAGACAACAATGTAAAGGTGATTTACTTGTACTCTTGTCTACAAGAGTACAATAGACTATCCCCAAGTAACCTAGTTAGTTATCGAGATATACAGCTGAAATTAGGTATGCGAATGTAACAATTGTTACAAAATCTCTTTATAATGAAAAACACGTGTAAAAGAACGTAAACATAAAATTAAAAGGAGAACGAAGTTTGATATGACACACTCTATAAGTCATACACTTGTCATAGGCTTTGTTTAAGATAAGTTAACAGTTGCAATTGCAGTTCCATTGAAATCGATGACTGAATACCACATTTTCATTGTGCAATTCTCTTACACAAAATTGAGATAAGCACTGGCATATCGTAAGATAGTAAAACACTGATAGGACTTGAAGATAATGCCAGCTACACTTTGTGAAATGCAACTGCGCTTTCATTCACTTTCATTGATCGACACCGACACTTGAACATACCATTATCATTATGAAGAACTCTCATCATGATCATGATCATGATCATGATCAAGTAGCGTTCAAAGCTGAAACGTGACATTTACAACGAGCACGGGGATTGTTGTGTTTGCTCATAAAAAGAGGCCGAGGGCGCGACATGAATTGTTGTAACAGCAGCAGCAGCAACAACAACAACAACAATAATAATAACAACAACAACTCAAAGAAGAGAAAGAGGCAGAAGAGCGTAGGCAAGCATAAAATAGTTTGGAATTTCATTCTGTAAAGTCATGACCATGGCTGAGGCTCATGTCGAGATGTTGGGAACTAAAGTCGCTGAAGACCAAGACTAAGACCTTTGAAGCCGCCACAAGAATTTGTCACTTTAATAAGCGCATTTTCGGGGTTTTTCATTTAATTCTTTATCTGAATTTCTGAATGATTTGGTAGAAAATGCAGTTTTCCAATTGCCTCAACCTTTGTGCCACACGGCACAGAACGTGTTAAATTTATGTCCCCTTTCCCCCCAAAACCTCGAGATGCTTAAAGCGGCTTTTGTTGGCCAGACTAATTTATGCACTGCGTGCCCATTTGTATTATTATGGTTTATGAAATCCGTTTGCTCGTATAAACCTAATGGAGCTATTCAATGTGCCATAAAACCAGGGACTGGACGACGACGACAGCAGCCGAAGTTGTCAAGCTGCCAAGCTGCCAAGATGACAAGCCGAGTGGCAACTGCCACGCCCTTATTTTGCTCTGGGCCAAGCCCTGTCTAGTCGACGTGGCGGCAATCGAAAAAGCACCAGGAGCACAGCAGGGTAGTGGGTGGTAATCAGCTGACTTCATTCAGGAATTGACTGTCTGAATGACGGTCCGACTGACTGCAATTTGGCACCGTCTTTATGGACTTTTAATTCTCTGCACAATTTGCATATATTTAATTCTTAAAGACAAAGGCGCTACGGAAGGAATCGATTGGAGTAAAGGAAGCAGCAAAAAAACAAAAGTAGGTATAAAACAACGGAGCGAAAATTGCCAGCACTTGAGCGGAATTTAAAATGCACTTATTTTCGTTAAAGGCACAGTGGAGACAGCTCATTGAAAATTACAATGAAATCTGACATATTTATTGTAGTTGAAAGGGACTAGAACATAAAATAATAACATAGAAATACTAAACAAAATTCATAAATTGGTTAAACATTAAAGGTTTAATATTTCTTTTTGAATTCATTTCAATAAAAAAAAAGATTTTCCAAAGAAGTATTGTTTTAAATTTTTTTAAACAATAATTGAATAATTTTACACATTTTACTGAAAACCTTTTAATTCATCAAAAAGTTGATGCTCTATCAAGTAATTGCTTATTTCACAACTATTGCATAGACTTTGAGTCACTGTGCAAGTCAGTAGAGGCTGCTTTGCACACACAATGGATTGCCATTGATTTTTGGGTCTCTTTAAAGTACAGTGAAATTTTTTTACTTTTTTTTTACCACTTCTTAGTGCGCCCTTAGTCACATTCGGGAAGGATGAGTCAGTTTGGCGTTGGCGATCCATCACGGAACCACTTGGCAACGGATGGAATGAGAGAAGAGCCTCTCATCATATGCAAAACAATTTCGCTTGCAATCCGCTTTCATTGAGAAAACGGCTCAAATTAAGCAAATTTATTTTGCCTGGTACTAAATAGAAAGAACACAGACCAGACGAGACGAGACTTTAGAGGCGAAATTTATCCACGACAACGACGCGCAATAACAAAATATTTTAGCAAATTAAAAGAAAATTGCCTCATCCGACAGACGACGAGGCTGTCTGGATATAATTTGGATAGATGACATAGTCGTAGTCGTAGCCGTAGTCCAGATGTATTTAGCTAGCTTACAAAACAAATCAACTGGCGATGAGTCACATAAGTAAATCCAACAAGGTTCTTGAGTGTTTACTAAACAACTAACTAACTAAATTACTGACTAGTTAGCTGGGTGGGTGTTTCAATCAAGGCAAGGCTCTTTCTTAATTAAGGCTAATTACAAGATTATTACTTGACTACATAACTCATAAACTGTATATTCTAGAAAATCTACCAATTAACATTTTAGATGCAGATTCCTTATAGGTCTTGAGATTCATATGATATGGTGATATCAACTTTATAATTGTCAGATAAACTTATTTAGAATCTCTTTAGATTCTGAGATTCTCTGTAGCTTTTGATATTAATGATATATTATTAATATAATATAAAATATTATATTTATCATAGAACGTCTTTTATTCATTCCACATTTCAGTTGAATCTATGCCATTAGATTGCTTAAACCCGATATTTATATTATTATATACTTGTCTATATAATATCGCTTTTTAAACAAATGACTTCAGGAAATTTCTATTTATAACACGCCAATAAACAGAACCAAGTTTTTATGACTTATTTAAATGTGTTTTTTTTTTGCTGACAATAAATGTGAATTGCTGATAAGCTTCTAACAACTTTGGCAGCTGTTTGTGCATTTCATTAACTTGAAAATTTTTGGAAATTGCCTATTGCATACCCTTTAAAACTACTTATTTATTTCTGTAGACTATTTTTAGGGTAAATAGTATGTTAGTTTGATAAAGAGGGTAACTACAGGTCGTTCACAACAATTTGTTGACAGTTTCAACGCCACAGTGACATCTTAGGCCCCATTTGAAGACTGGCTTTAAACCATTCATCAAATGGCAAATTAGAAATTCTTTTGGCGTTGCAGCGGTGGCCTTTGTAGGAGGCACGTGTCGCCAACAACAACGGCAACAACAACAACGATGACAGCAGCTGCAGCTCGGCTGTTGCCAAGTGAGACGTCATCGACAACAACGTTGTTTGCAGTTCATGTTGTTGTTGTTGTTGTTGCCGTGGTTGCTGTAGTTGTTGTTGACAGGAAGCGCCACTGCGCCAAAGCCAAAAAAGAAATTAAAGAAGAGAATAAAAGCGAGGCAAGATCTATGACAAGAAGATGCCCTAACAAGGACTTCGGGCTAGTAAACTAATCTCAAAAGTGTGCCCCAGGAAAGGACAACAGGACAACACCAGGCCAAGGCAAACACAGCCTACATCCGGTGAAAAAAAAAGCAGAAAGAAATTTAAATGAAGAAGTGCGAGCATAAAAAAAAAGATGAGACATATGCCAAAGATATCAAATTTATATTATAATAAAAAAGAGAACTATGCTTAGAGAGCGAGAGAGAGAGAGAGAGAGGGGAAGGGGAAGATATTTAGTTTGTCTCACCTGTCGTGTCCATGTAAACAATTAATGTGGCAAAGACGAACGCAAACGAGAGCAGGCACAAGAGACCGGGCAAAAGTTGGCGATACGGCGATGGGCTGAGACGCGGATCGAGTTTCTTGCTCTTGCAGGAGGCGCCTCCCCCCGCCCCCGCCGCTGCTGCTGATGATGAGGAGAAGGTGGCGCCACAGCCCGTTGTTGCACCACCATGATGATGATGGTGGTGATGGTGATGATGCTGATGTGGCTGGTGATGTTTTGCTGCTGCTGCTGCTGCCGCTGACTGTTTGTGGCAACAATGCTGATGGCTGTGCTGCAGTTGCAGCTGCAACGGCGCCTGCCGCGTGGGCGTCGACAACGGCGATGAGACGGTGCTGGCCGATGGTGAGCTAATCACACTGCTCAAATCACTCATAGAACCTGTTGTTCTTGCTGCTGTTGCTGCTGCTCCTGTTCCTATTGCTGTTCTTGCTGCTGCTGCTGGAGTTGTTGCAACTGATCCTCCGCCTCTGTCCAGCTGCTGATGTGGCATTTGGCGACGCTTGTGACGCAGCTGCACATGATCTGTCTCATCGTAGCCCGTGTCTTTGGTTTGTTGTTGCCTCACAATTTGCTTGCCAAAGTTGACATCGTCCACATCCTCGCACTCGATGTCATCATCATCATCCACGGCCGCCAAATTGGTTCGCGCCGGTTGCGTTTTCCGTGTGCTCGACTCGCCACATGACCCCGCTACCGCTCCCGCTTCCGTTCCCACTCCCATTCCCAATCCCGCTGCCGCATCCATTGGCGCTCCTAATCCCGTTGTGCTTGTGCTTGTTACTGCGGCAGCTGCTGTAGTTGCTGTTTTTGTAGTTGCTGCTGCTGCGGCTGCTGATGCTGACGATGTTGCATGCCCCGCACAGCTTCTGCTCAGTGTGTACTTTTTGGGCGTGGCCTTCCGCCTGCTGTTGCTGTTGTTGTTGTTGGAGCTGCTCGGCGCTGCCAGCTGCTCAGCGGCCAGCGCTGGATGCGCCGAATACACTTGCTGTGACATGGTTGCTATCCAATGATCCTCTTGCCCCTCCCGGCTCCTCTCTAACAACACTGAGACTCAACTCCTGCACCCTCCCCGATGCTGTTGCTCCTCCTGTGGCTGCTGCTGCTGCTGCTCCTGTTGCTAATGCCGCGTCTTCTGCATCCTGGCAACCACAACTGCAAACGAAAAGAAAAAGAAGAGTAGAGAAATCCAATTAGTTTCAAGTTCATGCAATATAAAAATGGCATTTCAAATGCTCACAATTCGACTAAAAAATACCCTGCAATCATCTAAGCAGATTTATCTGACAACTCAGTAAGTATTCATTTTATTTACTATAATTTTAGCCTGCACATACCCTGTAATAATGCAATAAATGATTTACTACATCTAAATTATATTTTATTTGAATTTACAAACACACAAGTCAACAAAAAGATACCCAGCAATAATCATTGAGGAATTTCCTATGACTAACACAAAATTTATATTATTTTCATGTTGAGAATTTTCATTCATAGCTTTAATTGATTAAATATTATTCAAGTTAAGAAACTCGCCTTGTTGGGATAAGAAAGATATTTCATCGATTTTTCTACTCACAATAGATCTAAAATGACCTCAATCATTCACGTAATTCATTTTAGCCCAACATCCTATCCCACTTCTCTCTAATGATACAGGGTATAAAAACTAATTTCATAAAGTGCATTGAACTGAATTCAGAACTGAGCTCTGAGATCTCCAAGCTCGACAGTAAATTCAGCATCCTTCGGGAACACTACATGTGTGTGAGAGTATGTGCGTGAGTATGTGTGTGTGTGCCTTTGGTCTTTGGTAATCTTTTGTTGGCTGTCTGGCTGTCTGAACTCATTTGCTGTTTTATGAATAGGCAAAAATACATTCCGAAAACGAGAAACTAAAAAAAAAAACACAAGAAGAAACCCAGCAGAAGAAGAGAACCCAAAAAAAAAGAACTCAACAAGAGCAAAAGTCGCCGGCGATGGCTCAAAAGAAATTGAATACAAACTGCACCACCTGTCAAAAATCGAGCGACTGCCGCCGCCAGACGGTGGAAGGAACAGCAGCAGCTCAGGTCTTTAAGTAGTCAAGAGCAAGAGAGACAGAGAGAGCGAGGAAGTGGGAGAGGAAGCGAGAGCGGGCGGAGAACTGAGAACTGAGACGAAGCGAGGCGATTGCTAAAGAATTTCAACAACAACGCGCGGTATTTTGTGAACCAAATTAAAAAAGACACAGAGCCAGGCCAGAGAGAGGAAAGAAGAGAGAAAGAGAGCAGGCAGAGGTAGAAGGAGACGGGGACAGAGGCAGTGACTGAGCAAGAGGCATTGCAGCGAGGCATGAGAATTATAAATGGAAAACATTGACGCACACACAAGGGGCACTCTTGGAGCGAGGGGCAGACGAGCATTTGTTGGAGGAGGCAAAAGTTGCAGGAGTTGGAGGGGGAGGGGGAGGCAGTTGCTGAAGTGCTGCCAGTTGTTGTTACTCGCTACTCGCACTCGGTACTCAGTGCTCTGTACTCGATACTCGGTACTTGCTGCGCCTGCGCAACAGACAACAAACGTGGTGAGTGCAAGCGAGACAAGGCGCGTGGTGAAAACGAGAAAACGAATCGAGTTCATCAACTGTCAGCAGATGTTTTTCCAATGTTTGGGCGGCTGTTGCTGCTGCTGCCTGATCTCGTTTTTTTTTCTTCTACTTCATTTTTTCAGCTCTTTGTTGTTCTGCTGTTATTCATTGTTGTAGTTGTTGTTGCTGTTGTTGCTGAATGCTTCTCGTTTTTGCTTTATGAACCATAACGTCTTCTGCTCTTGGCTCTTGGCTGTTGGCTCCTTTCGATTGTAAGAGCTTGCTAAGGGCAAGGCTGACCGTCGTCATCATTTTCAGCCCGCCAGCCATTTGCGCATTCGTTTGACCATTACGCGTGTGCTGGACATTTGGCCAAGAGCCAGACTCCGACTCAGACTCCAGTTCCCTGATCTCTACCCAAAGTCAGACCCCAAGCGAATCCATGTTTTATAAATGTTTTGATTTGCTTGCTTGGAATTTATTGAAACATATCCACAAAGCCTTTTGCAGACCTGTGATTAAATGCAATGTTGCGACTGCTGCAGCAGCTTTTAATGATACTCTACTCCGCCTCCTCTCTCTCTCTTTCTCTCTGTCTCTGCCTCTCTTTAAACGATATGGTTCTCGGAATGCGCTGACTCTGAATGAAAATACAATATATTTAGCCAGTCCAGCATACCATCTTATAAGCAATTCATGCAGGTTGTTATTCATCTCTCTTTCTTTCTCTATCTCTCTATCTCTCTCGTTACGACTAACACATCAATAAACTTCGATATGCGCGTCTGCTATTAAGCCATTAAAAATGCATGTCGCTGTAATTGTTTCAGATTTGATAAATATCTAAAGAGTTTTCTTGTACAATTAAAATATAATTTATATCGAAAAAGTTTGTAAGTTAATTTACTTTTCATTGTCAAACTCTAGACAACTGACAAGACAATTTAAATGTAATTTACCTAGTTAACAAAATTAAAATACACTTAGTCTTAAAATAGGCTCATAATTAGCTTAACTTCGATTTTTAAGCAAAGAACTATAATTAATTGTTAAATGACGTCCCTGCCAACCTTTTAATTGCTTAAATAAGCGCACAAAAGCGGGCAACATTATTCATGCAAATCCCGAGTTAATAAATAATCCAATTGCATTAATTATAAATACGTTTTATTTATTTTATAGGCTCATAGAGATCAAGAGACTATTGCACTTTCCCTTTTTTTAAATTCAATTCATTAATGGGTAAATCACCAACATCTCCAAAAAAAAAAAAACAAAGCAATTGTTTACATTATTTTAATTCGATTTTTTTTTTTGTATAATTATGGGGAATGCTCTGATAAAAATGCATTAATTGTGTGTGGCGCAAGTTGCATTTTCATGGTTTAAATTTTCGATTGTAAAATTTATTCGATTTTGATTGAAAAAAAAAAGCCTTAATGGGCTTTTAATTTAGTAATTAGTCTGCTGGCATTCGGTTTGTTTAAGAGAGATCACACACAATAAAATCCATGTTGAAGTTGTAGAAAAAAGTATCTGTGTATCTCATGGATACCACATAGAAGATACAAGAAAAGAGCGGCACAAAATGCGGCGTGTGATTTACAGTCATGTCGCACAGCGCATAAAATCGATCGATTAAAACTCGAGAGATTCTCGCTGTGTGTGTGTGTTGTCTGTGGCGTCGCTTTCATTGAAGTTTTGTTTTTTTTTTTTTTTTTTTGTTCTCCCTTTTCTGCTTTTATTGTCTGCTGAATGTCTGGTGAAAATTGTGCGACATGCGAAACAGATTTGGTGACAATGGCGCCACCTCAAACAAAAAACAGAAGATGATGATTTATTAAAGCAATTGAAAGCGATAAACAACAGCTAAGGATGTGACCACAGAACATACACACTGTAGGGGTATTCAGTGTAACAGAAAAAATTAAAAACACTTAAGAATGTTATAGAAGTTTAGATTTAAACACAGATAAAAAATAAATAAAAGTTTAGATTGTAAGTAAGTCTTTTCAATAGATTTGAAAATTTCTATATTAAAATTCAGTAAATATTTCTAGCATTACAGTTTCTACATTATCAATTCCAATGCTTGCTTTTTTAAGCTCTATAGAAGAAACGATAACAATTTCTAAACTATAGCGCGACATATTTTGCGCCCTGACTTCCAAGAATTCGCTAACCAAGCAAACAAACAGTCAACAGGGTGGCAGAGAGCGAAAGGTAGGTAATATGTTGGAAAGGGGAGTAAGGTAAGAAATCAAGCAGGGAGAGCGACCAACATGTTGTCGAGTTGTGGATAGAACTAGCCAACATACCACGACAATGTTTTGCGGTTAATGATCGTGCGACGACCAACGTTTCAACTGTAACAAAAAACAGCAACAACCAGAGAAAGGTGGTAGGGGGGGGAAGGGTGTGCGAGTGAGACAGGTAGAGGTTAGAGAACGGCACAAGACATTTTGATAAACATTTACAAACGCACTGAAGCAGAAAGCAGAAACTTCATAGTTACATCCCAAACAACAACTGCCAAGTCCAAGAAGAAGAAAAGCAACAACCACGAAGAAGACGATGACAGGCTGAAAGAATAACAACAACAACAAGGAGAAGAAGTAACAGAAAAAGTCTGGTAGTAGAATATGCTACGCTTTTAACCATATGGTTTATTTATACAACAACAGCAACAACTCGACACACAGTGGTAACAACAAAGTGGCAGACAATAAAAATGCAATTCTGAAAAACCTACAACCAACGACGACGACAACAACAACAACAACAACAGTGCAACAACCATTGGGTATGAAACGTTGTTTGGAATTTTGCTGCTACGTTTTCTTCACTTGCTTGTAAAACGGGGCCCATTGGATGATGTTGTATGTTGATTGTTGGTTGTGCCATGGTCTGTGTTGCCAAATGCGAGGGCTGTTTATAAGGTTAATTAATGTGAATTATGTAGCGAGTGAACAGAAGAAATATATAACATTGAATCTTTACTAATCTTACCATGTTTATAAATAATGGAAATTAATAAAAAATTAAAATATTTTCTTTGATTCATAAAATAAATATTGTATAAAGATCTTCATATGGAAACGATTTCATATAAATCAAAAGAGATCTTTATGAGTTCCATACATAATTTCAACTTCTTAAATGATGTTCTGTAAACATGTCTGAAATAACCAAAGTGATCTTTCGAGAAAGATCATTTACCACTTAACACTTTAAATTAACGACTCATTGAACACACCTCGCTGCTGACCATTCACCACTTAAAAGCTGTTGAAATTTACTGATTGTGGCAATTATTTAGTAGACACATTTGTACTCGTACTCGTACTTGACCCTCAGCTCGTTTCCCCCCTCGAAACTCAGCGACCCGAGCGAATGTGCTAATGAAAAAATTGCAGCCGACGGTAAGTTAAGAAGGCATTTCGGAAATTTATTGGTAACAAAAAAAATAAACGAATAAAGAATAAAATATAAACGAAAAAAAACTAAAGCCAAAAAAAAAAATAGGTACAAGTGAAATGAGTAGCATATGCTGTCTGCAGTTGCAACAGTTAACAGGGAGTAGGGAGAGTCGAAAGTGGTAGGTTCCTCACCTCTGTGTGGTCGTTTAGGAGGTGACTACAACAGCAGCAGTGTCGTCGACGTCGTCTTCTTATTCTTATTCTTCTTTCAGCTTATCTGCCTTGTTTATCAGAGCGTCGTCGTTTAATTGTTTGTGCTGTAGGCGACGCCTCGCTTTTGTAGGAGTTGCAACACAAGAGTGCAACACACAAAAAAAAAACAGTTATTTTAGTAAAATTAGCACGAGTAACTGGCGAGTTGCCAGAATTGCCACCATGACAGAATCTAGGGTAACCCCCTCAGTCACTTGAAACTGGGCAAATTGCAAATGTGTCTACGGCTGCGCTGCTATTTTATTGCCTTTGCATGTTGGCAATTTATTACAAAAATAAAAAAAAAAATATAAAGGAAAAAGAAATGAAAAGGAAGAAATAGAATAGGGCGGTATATAGACTAGGCAGTTATATATATACCGCCAGTTGACGTAGTTCCCGACTCGACAGCTGGCGTGTGCCCAAAAAAATAAAATTATAATAGGGAATGAAAAACCGCGAAACAGGAACTTTAAGACATTGCAAGTCTGGCAGACTTCAACCAAAAATTCCCTCATTTTTTCCTAGTTGCCAGGTTGCACTTTGCATGCGACAATTCCCGTGTCATTTTATTTGATTTGCCATTTTTCACCACAGCTGGAACCTCTATCCAAGTTCTACTCCAAGTCTACTACTAAATCAAATCGGGCAGGTTCGCTGCTTATCTTAATGACGTGTTTGCATGCCAATTCTACAGTGCCTCCAAAAATTTGCCGCATATTCCATAACAAAATGGCGCAGATGGGTGCAAAATTTATGGCCAAAGGCACATAATTGTGGGTGGGCTCAAGTCAATAAAAAATGTGGCCAGTCAATTTGCAGATTGCGTCATAAAGTTTTTGTTTCTGCATTCTGACGCATTTTGCCAGAAGTTTGTTTCACTAATGGGATTTCTTTACAAACAAGAAGTTTAAGCAGCATGAAATAATTGCTGCAATTTGTGTAAGCAATGAAAAGTCATTAAATTAATGTATTCATTTTTAATTTTAACTGCTTCACAATTCCCATTACCATTCAATTATTTAAGTATATAAAAGTAATAATTTTGCAAGTTGCCAACTATAAAATAAAATGTTGCAAAGGGCAAAAGTTTACGATGTTAAGCTCTTCCGGTGATCTGCTTAATTTTTTTAATAACTGCTTTACTTTCGTATTCACCTTGTCCTGATCATTAAACTAATGCATTGCAGTCGAAACATGTTATATTCGATCAGCAATTACGCAACTTGCTCTTGGTTGCTCTTGGCATGCTAAGCAATTAAATTGGAATATTCCACTGGCAACATTGTTGAAATGACTTCCATGGAAAAAGAACGTTATATTAATTTTACCACCCAGCATAACAAAAGCAGCAGCAAGAGCAAAAACAACAATAGCAACAACAGCATAAATCACGTACCATTGACGTGACTGCAGTCAAGCAAAGCTCAATGAAGCTGGTCACACAGCAGCAGCATCGACAGAGGCAGAGGCAGCGACAGAAGCAGCGACCACAGCATGTGAAAGAAAGAATGCCAAACGATTCTAGAGAGACGCATAATGAGCAACACGCACAAAATGAATAGAAATGGAAATGGATCAAGAGCAGCAGCAGCCGCAGCCGCAGCAGCAGCGAAATGCAACAGATACGCAGAAGGAGAGTGGAGAATGGAGAGAGGAGAGAACAACAACTGCACAGGTCAAGCAGGTACAAATGCAACAAGCGTTCGTTCGCTCGGCTGATTAAAAAGAGTACAATGTGCGTGTCCACCGCACTCTCACGCACACACACACGCGCTCCCTCTCTTTCTCTGTCTATCTCTATCTCTTTGCAAGTGCGTGTGTGCTAGCGAGTTCTATTTGTTGAAAACATAAACAATATTTGATGGCTGCGCTGTTTGACTGCGGCGTTAGCGTTAGCGTCAGCGTCAGCATCGTTGTCGGCTGCTTCTTGTGTGTCTACACATGCATGACGAATGAAAGAGTAAAAGAGTACGAGATAGAACCATAAGGCAAAGCAATGAGCAAGCATAATAGTTCACTTAATCAGGATTCAGCAGATTTACCGACGACGGCACATTTATCAAAAAGGCAACATCAGGCACAAAGAGAGACAGAACGAGATGGAGATACGAAATTGGCCTGGCCAGATAATAGACAAATTGTTGCTTTTCAAGAGCGTAAGCATGTTTCCCTCTATATAGGTATTTAGTTGCCCGTTTTGCCGTTGATAAGCAGCCACAGCAACAACAACAACGGCAGCAGCAGGCAACAGTTTGAGGACTAAGTGCATGCGGGCGGGCGGGCTGTCCATTTAGGCAGGTGAAAAATGAAAATTGAGATTATGCTAAAGACGAAGATGAAGCAGATGAAGAATGGGAACTCAGACTCCGACTTGTACTCAAACACATGTCGCTGTTTTTCTGAACAAACGGAAGACGATTGTTGCTTTATGCATGAATGAGTATGAGTATTAGTTTGAGTCAGGGATCCAGGGAGGAAATTCAAGTGGAAATTTTTCATCAGGATGAGGATGTGTTTTTCTTGCATATGTTTTTGTTTGCTACACGTTCACGTGGCACAAGCACTGTTGTCACATTTCACTATGACATTTCGTTTTTCATTCAGTTTCCTATTTTTTCGTAGATTTTAAGCCGGGATTGCTTAAATTGCGGCCTGACCAAGGATTTTTTGTTAAAAATTGCTGGGAATTCCACTGTAAAATCGCCTTGAAAAGATCAAATGGTAAGTTTGGCAACGCCGCACAGTGGGGCCATTGCTCATTTTACGTTGCAAAAATCATAACTTTTGAATCAAATGAGATAATCGAATAATTTAAATGGCATATAATAGATAACTTTTCAAGCTATAAAGCAAATGTTTAAGAAAAGTGCCACGCCCCCAAGATACTTACTTAGGGGCTTTCAAAGTAGAAATTTGTGAAATTTGTGAAAAAAATAAATTTTATGGCACCCAAAAATAAATGTTTTTTAAAACTTTTAATTTTTTTTGGTTTATTTTTAAGATTTTTTCATTTAAAAATTACTTTCAAAAAGTTTAAATAAAAAAAATTTTTTTTTCAAAAATTATTTTTAATTTTTCTGGGTGAATCATCAGAATTGCATATATCGACCTAATTGCTATGGCTGTATATGATATAGTAGTCCGATTTCAACCAATCTAACATATTATGAATCTAGGGTAGTCTTCTACATCCAGACCAAATTTGGTTCACATCAGACCACTATATCATATAGCTGCCATAGGAACAATCGATCGAACTATGCAATTATGCCGCGTGTTTTTTTTGTGAGGTTGATTTATTTTTTTTTGATTTAACCTTCTTAGGCGGGTCCGGGCGGGTACAAAACCATATATATTTATAAAGAGAAATCAATTGTGAAGCGCGCCGCTTACAGCTGCTCTTGTTTTGATTTGAATCTCAACGATTATTATTTAATAACTTCTTGAAATTGTGTTTCCCACGAACTCAAGAATTTAATTTCAAAAAATTTTATGAAAAGAATAAAAACTTGATTTGATTTTGAATATTTAAGATATCTACCCTAAAGCACAGGTCATTCTGGCTCATCCCCCGGTGTAGCATTCAACCCCACGCTCCATAACTGTACTCTTCGCCGCCATTTTGAATGTAAGCTGGTCGGACTCGCATAATTCGTTAATGCGCCAAGAAACGCAAGCTTGCAACAACACAAATGGCAATAAATGTCAGAAAGCAGTCAGAGAAGTCGTTCTTCGTCCGTGTCGTTGGGAGTCCGTGTCAATAAATCGAAATATAAACTCAATTTACAAAATTGAAATTGAAGCAGAGGGTTAAACGATGACAATGCACATGGCGCACCTGCACCTTTCATACTTTCTGCCCTCGTGATCCTCCTGGAGTTGTGCTCACCTCCTGGTTTATGGTCTGTTCGGACTCATCCACAACATGGGTTTTTTTTGGGGTTAGTTAATGTGCAAATCAGTGTGAGGGTTGGAACGCTTTGGCAATGGAACATACGAAAACTAAAGCCAAGAAGGTGTGTGACCTTTTTGTCGTCATTTTTTTCCTCTTCTTTATTTAATGTTGAACGTTGACGTGTGCGAAACATTAAGACAACAAAAGCAACAACAATAATGGAAACAACAGCAACAACAATCATGACTCCGAAATTCGCATAAAAGTCTGAGAAAAAGTAAAACGGTTTTATGTACGGATTACAACAGAGCGCCCCGAATGGCTCAAACTATGGAATACCCTGTAAAATGGGAATGCTTGACTAGAGGCAATTGTTTAAAAGAGGTTCAAAGAGATAAATTTGGAAGATCACACTTAAAGAAGAATCTATTTGAAAGACAAAGAAAATTATTCAATAAATTAAATGAACAGTGCAATTAATATAAATTTATATTGAATATTTTCATTTAAAGTTTACTATTAGATATTAATATTATTTTTCATTATTCAAAAAGGACAGAAAATGCGGGAAACTTTTGGTAGATTTTTTGTAAGTTGGGATTTACATTTTCTTCGGATAGATTTTTTTATTGTGGCCTTTCCCAAAAAGGGTAACTAAAAGCTGATAATTTCTCTGACAGATTTGCTAGTTTTAGCAACCATTTTGTTGGATTTAACCCTTCTCATCCAACATGATGGGCAAATCCGTGGCACGTGCGTTCCCTTTAGCTTGGGTCAAGTTGTGGCGTGGGCGTAATTAGTGGTTACTATAAGGTTTACATTTATGTATATATAGGTATATATACTATATGCAGTGGTTGGCTCAACCAGGTCGTGTCTGCCACCGGGCGGCACCTTAATTTGCCGAAATAATTTTGTTGCCCTGCGGCGTTCGTTGATGATTTTGTTTATCAATTGTTGTGGCATGCCACACACACCAAAATGTTGTTCTTGTTGTTGCTGTTGGGCGCATTGAACCCGAAACTGTAACCAACTGGTGCCACAGCTCCTCCTGTTGCAAACAGAGCGAATGTTGCGTTGTTGCCTTGTGAAGCCAAGCGGCGCATGTGCAGCCGCTTGTTGCAGGAAGCCAACAAATTACGCCACAGACACATCGTCATAGTCATCGTCATCGTCATCATCCTCCATCGTCAATTCTCTTTTTACTATTATCCTCAACCTCAGGTGCTAGACAAATGATTGAGCTGCGGTAATTTAGTTCAACTGCCAGCCATGACACATTTTATGGGCCGCCTTTTCTGGAGCGCAACGTGCCACAAATCTCCCCCTTCCATCCTCTATGAAGCACACTTCCCCGACAATTTTTCTAATTGAAAAGCAGCTGACAAAATGGCGGCTCACGTTTTAATTGATTCAACTGTACTAACGGCACATTCTCAAGCACTCTCGACTATATTCTCTTAACTGCTCTTAACTATTTTCCCTCCTCAAACTATTTTTCTTCATCTTCTGCTTTAATTTCAGCTCGATTTAAATGTCACTTTATGCTTTGTCATTGTCATTGTCGTATTATATGATTTGAGTGTTTTATTTTATCTCTACAGACTTGATTTGCCCCGCCCTCCCCCTCTTAACCAACCATCATTTCTTATCCATCTTGGGAAGTTGTTAAAGTTTTGTTGTTGCCAACACTAAGAAGAAAATAAAAAAAAGACCTGAGAAAAGTTTTGCGCTGTCTTTTTTGACTGCTTCTTCCGATGTTGCCTTTTACATGACACACACGCACACACACCTTTACCTTTTTGTTGTTCTTGTTGTTGTTGTTTTGGTTCTGTTTCTGTTTTTGTTTTCGTTTTGGCAGCCTACAAACAAAAACTTCTTTGGCTTTGACTTGTCGTCTCTCGGTTGAGAAGTTTTGTGGTCTAGAAAACAGAACCAAAAAAACTTGTAACCACAAAAAGTTTAAATTTCAAAGGCAATTTTGATTCTTTCTCTTGCTTCTTCTTCTCTTCTCTTCATCTTCTTCTTTAGTTTCTTTATCTTCTTCTTGCCGACGAATGTGACGCTTGGATATCATTTCGTTTTTGGTTTTGGGTTTTGGATTTGGAACCGTGTGGCATTGTTATAATTATGGGAATTCTTATTGTGGTTTCTCACTTTTTGTGGTTTTTGGACAGCGCAATTTTTTTCAAAAAAGGGAAGGGGTTAAGGGAACTGGGGGGAAACAGGTTTTCAACAGCCAAACCACAGATAAACCAAAGCGAACTAGAAACTGTTTGGGAAATGGCGTTGCACTACTGAATATATGTATGTATATATATGTGAGTGTATTCAAACAATCACATCTATCATATCAGAATCAACTGCAATTTGTGCATTCTACAAAATTGGAAACCGAAAATCCAAACGAAGATGAAGAAGAGAACGTTAAAAATTGTTGTTGTTTATATAAGCGGCAAACTGCCAGAATTTGTGGGGCAAGATCGGTCGTCAGACATTGTTTATAGTATAGTGCATGTACGAGGGCAGTTCACAAAGTTTGTATCATTAAGAGATTGCTTATCTTGAAAATGTTAATAAAAATTATTACTTTCTGTAACTGTTTGGTAGGAAATAAAAGAATGAAAGTCGTTTTGTGCTTAAAGAAGGAATATCTTAGAGATTATATAGTAGTATAGTGTTCATAGTACTACCAAAAAAATATTCTATCCATCTATTATCTCCAATATGCAGTTGAACTTCCATAACTCAAACTTCTATACTCGAATTTCTCTGTAACTCGAGCTAAGTCGAATATCTCCATAAACCGAACTTTTTCGTTGGATATTGGTGATTCGAGTTAGGGAAGTTCGACTGTATCTCGATGCAATTTTACCTGGGCTTATTTACACTCATGAGATCTTTCATATCAGGGGTTTTACTTAAAATTTCAAATAATAACAAAAATGCATAATTTTTGATTAAAAGCAAATCCAAACAAGTGCGAATTGAGTTAGCTGTAAACTATAATATTCATGACTTATCACTCAATTGAAAAGGTATACCGTCAATACGATTTCAATTCAGACTCTGGTTTCTAAGAAGAACGCCTCCAGTCTACAGTCCACAGTCCCCAACGGAAGACTGTGGGTGGTGAACTAACTCAGTCATAACATACTGCGCCAATATTTACACAACATTGATGGACATATTCAACATGTTTACCTATTTTGTATGTGCCGGCTTTCCTCTATTTCGTATTTCATTTTCGTTACTTTAATTTTATTTTATTTTTTAAGCTATTTATAACTGGCATACTAATTTGTAATTTGTTTAATGATTCACTTAGAGCATTTTATGAACTGTGGGAATTTGGGGCGACGCCTGTTAAGCCCAACAATCAGTCAGTCCCTATCTAAGGTATTTCTACACTCTCCATCTATTGAATTGAATTGTTGACCCAACTTGTTAGACAACAACACTGACAGTACAACAGCAAGAGACTCTGATAAGATTATGGACAAGGCCATTAATTCTCAGAACTGACGAGTATATAAATTAAATGTAAATGACAACTATACTTAATATTCCCCTTTTAACTGCGGGATCTATTAATTAGGGATAAGCACCAGCAGTGAACATAAATTTAAGAACAGTTCATTAACTCCAACCTTAAGAATTCCTCATCATAATCGAAACTTTATTAAAACTAAACTCACACACATATTGTGACGTCACACAGAACACGAGATCGAAGAAAGAACAGTTTTCCCCGGTGTATATCAAAGTACATCTAGGTGTATGTACTTAAATTGTTTATAGAATAGCCTTATTCATCGATCCATTCATGAGTGCTTCTTGAGTTATTGCAAATCAAAACAAATGTCTACATAATTTCCAATTAACGAGCCAATTAATATCAATTTATTGAATTATGAAAATTGTCTAGACTCTATAAATAAAACGGAATTCTCAGAAATTATGCACACGGCAAATGTTTTTTATAAAAGTAGCTGAAGATTTCATTACTCTCTCGATGATCAAATGTAAACAATGGAAATGGAACATATTTCAAATTGTATAAATGTGTCAAAAAGACATATACGTTCGTCATTGCGAGTAAGCACTGTAGTTAAGTACATATATAATAATTATGATCTTGCACTGAAATCTCGTGTGCTTATTTGTGAATATTTATGTCTAGAGAAAACTGATGACTCAAATGTTGTGCTTTACCTACTTTCAATAATTTTGCGCCGACGCGAGCAAAATGTTTAGACCAAAAAATAAAAAAATAATAAATAATAATAAGAGCAACAGCAGCCGATTGACAACTGTAAAACATGGCCAAGTTTGTATGGAATATGACTACGCCATGCAAATGACGTAAGCTAAACACATGAGGAGGCCAAAGCAGAAAAACAAAAACAACAAGACACTATTTGGCGCACTGAGCGAACAATTTACAATCGGCTAACAACAGACGCATGATTTATTAGCGACAAACATTTGCGAAATTACAACTCAAGTTTATGGCAAAGGCGCACCCACACAATCAAAGCAAATGGGAGAGGGAGAGTGATGGAGAGAATAACCAGATACATATATGCATTACACGTTGTGTAATGCGTCTCTCTCTCTCTCTCTTTTTTGCTCTCCCTCATCAATCAAATTTGATTCTGGCTTGGCTTTCAATTGATCATTGATCATTGATCAATGTAAAATTGTTGTATTTTGTCTTTTAGCGTAAGCTCGACGTAAGCAGCAAGGTCGCCGTTTTCATTCACAAATCCAATTGGGTTCCGGTTTGATTCAGACCAGAGCGACAGAGCAAGATCAATGCAAATTCCGCATGTTTTATTGTTTATTAATAGTTCTCTCACTTTGTTTTCTATCACTTCTATGCACGTGCTTACGCCCGCAAAAGACAGCAACAACAACAACATGAAGCAGTAGAGTCGACGTCGCGTCGCTGCTGCGCTGCCGCTACTACACTACTGACGTGCGCTGCGTTTATTCTTTCATTCTTTTTTTTTTTTGTGGTGTGGTGTTATTTTTGTTCTTTGCTTTTGGTTCATTTTGTGGAGCTTGTGAAAGGAAATAATTACTTTATTTGTTGTTGTTTCGCTGGCCAGCTGCGAGCTGCATTTTCAAAAAATTTTCGATGGGAAATTCAAATTTGTTAGCGAGCTTTTTTTGGTTTTCTTTATTAGCTAATATGTGTGCCTTGCCCAATACTTAAAATCTAAACAGTAATAAACAGTAAATAAGAAATAATAAAAGAAAACTGGGCAGGAAATGCGCGCGTCGGTAACATAATTAAGACGACTTGTAGGTCAAGACGTGGGTGGAAGGGGGTGGTGGGTTACACTGTTGCTTGGTGTTGCAATAACGGTAAATACAAGACACTTAATGACTCAAAGCTCACGCTACTGACTGACAGCGGATGAGTGAGCAATTGAGAAAGTGAACGGTAGAGAGAAGAAAACAAATTGAAAGAGGGAGAGAGAGAGAGATCAGTGACAAATTACAAATGGCCGACAATTAGTTGCAGCTTTAAACGGTAATTTCCGCTCAATCAGAAAGCAAGAATATTAGACAAATTTGCACATCTAATCAAAGACAATTGAATAATTGCGATAAACTAACTGGAGTACTGGCGAATAAAGAAGCAGAGCAAGACGCAGACTGAAAAGACAAACAAGAGACCACAAGGAAGGAATCAACACCTACACAAACACACACACACGCATAGTTGTGCTCTCTTCTTAAGCGTCGCCTGCTCTCTTACCCAGGGCGGCAGGTGCGAGAGTGAGACAACAGTGTAATGGCAAAGACAATTGCTGCACTTCCTACTAGGAAATTCTATAGAAAAATGTGCAGGCGACAGTGGCGTCGGCAAGTGTCATTTGAGACGCACACACAAACACACACACGCACACTCTCCCAGACAGATCTCTGCTGAGTGAGCAAGCGGCAGCTGTCACGGTTCATGTGCCCATGTGAGTGTGTGTGAGTGCATTTTATGCTCTTTTTTATAGTATGCAGCAAAATTCATAAAATCAAAGAGCAGCTGTCGCCACAGTAAAACTTAAACTCTAGTTCCAGTCGATTCATAAGAGCAATAGTGGAATGGGGTGGGGGATGGATTGGGGTTGGTTCTGCTGGAACCCCATGAACTTTTGTGCTCAATATTCCACTTGCCAAATGGCAGGACTGTACAACAACAACAAATTGCATAATGATGCCAAAACTCCATTTGGCTGCCAGCAGCGTTTGAATTTTGCTTTGATTAATGCACAGCAGCAGAAGCGCCCTCTGGCGTTCCAATCTCTGAATTGTGCCAAATTACAGTCGCATTCCCATTGGATAATCATCATTATTATTTCTTTTCTATTTAGTTACTTTCAATTGAGCAGTACTTTTTCATATTTTGCTGGAAGCTGCGGGTGGCTAATTTTGCGCATTTTCAGTAACTCACATGTACAGTATATTTATGTCTATGGCTAAGTTTTTCACGCTGCCCTAAAAGAACATTTTCATTTCAATTTCGTTGCTTTTCTCGCCCACCTATGGCGGCATTCAACGAAATTTGTTCAATTTTGGTAATGCGAGAGTTTTTCTTTGCTACCTGACAGTATCTAAGAATGCATGTGTGTGTTTGTGTGTGAGGAGGGCGTGGGAAACGCAACTCATCTAAAAATTGCAATTGTCGAAGGACGTGTGAAAATGTGCGGAAGACAGGAAACGTGAGCGGGAAGCTGCCCCCCTGCTTGCTTGCAATTCCAGGAACTGGAACTGCAACTGGTCGACTTGAACTAATTGACCGACCCATGGCAATAAGAAATAGTAAATAACAATGAATTGAAAGAGTTGTAAATAAAATACTCACCTTTTTGAGAGCCTATCTGCACAGAGTAAGCGCGTATCCAAAAGCAGCTTCCCAAAATGCGATGACAAATTGATCGAAAAAAACTTTCGACTGACAACACACGAAATTGTCAAAATTCCATAAACACAGACAACATACACTCTCAAAAACTCGCGAATATGACGTAGGGAGAGTGAAAAGAGGCACTTGTGGGCAGCTTGAGAGCTTTTTTTGCTTTTTCTCTTAAGTCGTTCGAGTGTATTTAACTCGTTTTTTATTATTTTAATATATCTTATTTTTTTTTGGTTGAGATGAAGTTGTAGACGGTTTTTCACACTTTTGTTACGCTTTTGCCGTTTTTTCTTTTATGCAGCATATTTATTTATTTGCTTCTATGAGTAGCAACAATTTATTTATTATAAATGCTCGGGCTCCCACACAAACACACACGGCACACACTGAAAACACGTACGCAACGCAACGCACCGCGCGCTCTCTCTTTCTCTCTGCAAACACACATAGACAGAATATTCATTCACGATACGATTACGATACGTATAAATGATCTGCGCGCTCGCTCACACCCATGGAGGCGAGAGCATTTATTGTTGTTGCTGGATTTGTCTGTTTTGTCTGTCTGGCGGCTGCCGTTGATGGCTGTTTCTGCGGCTGCGACTGTGGCTGATGGTGTTGAAGAAAATCCAAGAAAAAAAATAATACTAGTATATGAAATGAATGCGACCGCAAAGCAAAGACGCACAAAAGTAATTAACATGAAAAAAGTAAGTGCTGTTGCTCTTGTTGTTGTTGGCTTGTCTTGTGGTGTTGATGCGCTTCTCTCGCAGTTCAAATTCTTATTCTATACTTTTGCGCTATTTAGCTTTATATTTTTGTGTCTGATGTTTGACTTTATTTAAATTTTTAATCGTTTTATGGTGTCTTGAACGTGGTCTACCTGTGCCAGCGCTGCCGACGACGCTGCCGCTGCTGTTTTACGTTGAACAAGCACAAAAACAACACTCACGAAACGTTAAGTGGCAAAAGCAAGAGGAAAATACGATACGCTGCGGAACGAACGGAACCCGTATATATGCACGCGCTCGCATTTAGAAAGGCACTCGATTACACGGCGATTACACTTGCATGCCGAGGTTATAAATTATGATTTTGATTTCTGTTTAGTTCGCTAATTCGTTAATTTCGATTGGGTGGTGCATTTGATTTTGGTTTTAATTGCTGCTGATTTTTCGCTCTGCCACAAAAACCACTCGCGTTACGTTACGTTTCGGACGAAATACAGCGACAGTCTGAACCAGTGTGGCAGTGACTCGTCAAGACAAAAATGCACTAATCTAAGCAAAATGCCAAAACAAACTGAGCTTAACATTTCGTTAACAGTGTATCTTTTGAGCTAACATGCGCAATATAAGGCGTTAAGAGTATGTTAGTTCGCTAGTTGGTGTTTAGTTTTAAAACTGTTATGGGCAGACTTAAATACAAATATTTTAATTTTTGTATTATTAATTTTTTTTAGTTTGTCGAAATACTGTAGATAGCAGCTATATATACGAAATGTAAGTAACAGCAATTGGTGAAGAATTGCGCTAATGGGCAGCACTTGCTGTAAAGCGCTTGCCAACACTACTCAACATGTGTTTTTAACACGCGCTTTTAAACGAAAATAAACAAAGTTTTAGGGACAATCAACAAATAAATGGGTGTTCGTGGCTTAACCAGCTACATAGCGCAACGCGCCGAGATCTATCTGAAACCCTTTGAGCTTCACAACACAGCGCTGGTCATTGATGGCGACAATTTGGCTTGTAATCTGTATAAAGACGTGACCGGCAGTTATTCCGCTTTTGGCGGAGATTACGATGATTTCTATCGCTCCGTCGTTGAGTTTTTCCAGGTGCTCGCCGAGTGCAATATCCGTCCCTATGTGCTTATGGATGGCGGCTACGAGGAGCGCAAATTACGGACGGTTAGCAAGCGACTGCGCGGCAAGATTTCGGTTATCAAAAAGATAAATCCCTGCGCCTCCGTCACCCTCTTCCCGCTGCACCTCAAAGAGGTCTTCATCGACGCCGTCAAGGACTGCGCTGTGCCCCTCATGCGCTGCGTCTTCGAGGCGGACGACGAACTCGCCGCCCTGGCTCGCAAACTCAACTGTCCTGTGTTGTCCTACGACTCGGATTTCTATATACACAATGTCAAGTATATTCCACTCATTACCCTGACCGTCAAGGTTCTCACCAAGCAACGGAAACAGGGGAAACAGGTGGGCGCAGCCCAAACACAGCGTAAATTAAAGCAGCACGAGGCGAAGCATGTGGAGAAACGCACCAAATCCCATAAAATCGTGTCGGGTATTACGACTTCATCCTCGGAGTCGCCTGCAAAGACGGGAAAGACCTACAAGTATCTGGACTGCTGCATCTATCGCGTGGAGCATCTGTGCGGACGTGGCGCCCTGAGCCCCGATAAGCTGCCTCTGTTCGCCGCTCTCCTGGGCAACGATTACATAGCGCGGTGAGTTTAGTGAGCAAGGAAAGGGTTCCATCTAGATCACATCGTAAAAATTTCTACTCCTTTACTTTGTAGCTCCGCTTTTCGCAATTTCTTTGCCGTTGGCTTGGGAAAAGCCGGACGCAGTCGCAAGTTGAAGCAGCAGCAGCGACGGATTCGCGTGATTCTCCAATGGCTGCGGGAACAGACGGCGGAGTCAGCACTGAACAAAGTACTCTCCAGACTCAAGAAGGTGAATATGTGAACTTAATCATATATAGACATTAGCTTAAAGTAAATTCCTTACTTCAGTCACAACGGGATTCTCTGGTGGCTCAGGTGCAGGCGGCCATTTCGGGTTACTCCAATGAACTTTGCCACTCGTACGATTTCTTTGACAAGCACTGCGAGGCAGCTTTTCCCAGTATCGAATCCGTTAGTGAGGCTGAAGAGGATGAGGAGGAAGATAATGATAATGAAGTCAACGCCTTGGGCAGCTCTGATGAGGAGGAAGAGGAGCAGGATCAGGAAGATGGCGACAAGCAGCAAAGCAGCAACGAAGATGATGATGGAGAAGAAGACGGAGAGGCTGCTCCTCCCGATACCGAAATTGAGGACAAAACGCTGCTGTTTCCCCAATGGTTCCTAGACAAACTCTATCCAGGGAATCTTCCGCGCTTCTTTGTGGATCTGATGCACCTGAGGAAGTACATCAACAATCCACAGATTGAACATTTTGCCCACCACGACGCCAATGCACTGGCACTGCCCATACTCAACTATAGCTTCGCCCTGTTGCATCATGTGGCCGGCGAGGAGACACAGCCAGAGCGGGATGACGAGGGGAATCCCCTGCCCATAGAATACACATATCTGACGCGTGCATTGCGTGTCACAAATGTGCGCTATTTTCGCATGCCAATTGAGAGATCGCCTGCCTATGAATTCGTGCCCTCATCCCCCGATGCGAGGCATCTTTGTGTGGTCTTTGAGGAGCAACTGCCACATGCGAATGTTCCGCTGCTATTCGAGCAGTTGGAACTGCTGCCAGAGGATCTGCAGCTCTACTTTCTGGCCATTGTGTATTGGCTGCACAGATCAGAGCATTGTGATCTGTTGCATCTTCATGCGCTCCTCGTGTGCCTCGTCGTGCTCCGCACCGTGGATGTAACAATTCCCGCCGAGCGGGACGTCAGGGAATTCACACGCCGTTTCGGCAGGATCCTAAAGGCGGAGCGAGCGGCGCGTGATAGGGAGGCGGCGGCGGGAGAAAAGCGTGGCATCAAATCCACTTTGCTGCCATTATCAGTTCCGCAGCGCATGGAACATGTGCCCAAATCCGATTGCTATCTGGTGCAGGCGAATTTGTTGCCGCACTTCCACATGCAGGAGATCTTCAAGAAGAAATACGACTTGTACTCCACGACGGTAATCCATTCGTTTGCCGAGTTCCAGTCGGTTGTCTACCAACTGAATGGACTCAACGCTTTGCTCAATCAACCCAGGGCCAGTCCTCGAATGAATCAACTCTTCTGCGGCGCCTTCATTTATAATCTGTACGATTTATTGCGCAATCGCATCGATGTTCGGTATCATGTGGAGCACTTTTTGCTGGCTGACTCCCGAGTTATGTTTGACTTTTATTGTTATCTGTACGATTGGTGTGCGACCTTTGTGCCCCAGTGGAAGCAGCAGTCGGAGTCGGAGCAGGCAGCGGCCAAAGTTGTGGAGAAGAAGCGTCTAAAGAAACAGCGACAGGCGACGAGAAAAGCGGCAGCTGCAGTCGATGAAACAACGGCTGATCCCAATGCAGAGCAGTTGCCGAAGAGTGAGAACGAGGCAGATGAATTTTTCGATTTAAACAACAAATTCTGTGGCTTAAAAGTGTAACAAATACGTTTTTTTGCAATTATAAATTTAAATTAACGCGGCTAGCTTAAGCAGATGCAACGTATGCCAACACTGGCTCTTTTTTTTTTAAATTGGTTTTTTTGAACTGGTAACACTGAAAAATATCGAAACATCGATAGAAGATTGGTCCCTTGTCATTTCTCGAATAAAGTTAATTATTTTTAAAAAATTAATTAAAAATTTGTACTTACAAATTCAAAAAACCAACAAAATTTTCTTATATAATGAAGTTCATTTAAAAATTGGTTTGGTGCACTTTTCGCGTGGTGAAGTTTAGTAAGAAATTTAAAAAAACATCTTACAAAATTGAGAAAAATTAAAAAAAAATTCGAGTGCAATTTTCAAAATTCTAGCTTCAAAATTAAGCAAGTTCCTAATTTAACTCACTTTCTTTAAATTGAGTTAAATCAGAATTGAGTTATCCGTGGAACCTGATGGATGCCACCTTTTTTTTTTGTCAAGCTTAGCCGAGGCTGCCACATGATTCTTTGCTGAACTTTTTTTTTTGGAAACCGTGCCTGAATGACACCTGATTTTTTCAAATAATAGGCAACATGTCTGGTTTTGTGTTTTATAGCATTCTGTTAATTTATATCTACCGTTTTTCCATTCCAATTTAGAAATAAAATAAAATTTTGCAAATAAAAACAACACCATATTTTTTATTTTTACTTTGAAATTTGCTCATTCAAATCTAGCCGTTTTAACGGACTAATTCTGGCAGCACTGGGTGGGCGGCAGCCAAAGTGTGGCTTGTGAATTAGTTGGAAAATATTCTATAAATATGTGGAATACATATTTGCCAAACAGCTGTCATTAACAGTTTGATAATGTCATTCCACTATACGGCCACACTGCGACCGCGCAGCTGACGTCGCTGCGAGAGCAGACAGACTTTGTTATCGTTGTAATCAGTTTACAAAAAAAAAAGAAAAACAGATTTTACGAACGAAACGAAAATATTTTGCGATTAGTATTGTTACTAATTAGCAACAAAATCACTGCCAGCAACAAATGCAAAAAAAGCGACTTAGCAGCAACCCTGGGAACAACAATAGTCAAAACAAAGGCGAAGACGAAGACAAAGTCAGCGACAATAAAAAATCACAACGTCATTTGAAAAGCGTCACCACAGCATTGCGGTGAAGAGTGCGAGAGGGGCGAGGAGTCGATGTAGATGCTGGTTAGCCTATACGCACAGTTAACACGCAGAATGGATAGCGTTTTCGAGGCATACCTCGGACCCGACAGCATCTTGGCGGGCGCTGTGGGCGGCGCCGTGGGCAGCGGGGAGCCGGAGGACATACCAAAGCGCAACACAGACGTTTGGCTGCTCGGTAAACGCTACAATGCCATACAAGGTGAGAGAAAGAGAGTGTGTGTCTTACGGGTGTATATTCATGATTATATTCATTACCTGCTTGCAGAACTGGATGTCATACGACGTGATATTGAATCGCGTCTGTGGTGCACATATCGCCATAACTTTGTGCCTCTGGGCGAGATGCAATTGACGAGCGATAAGGGCTGGGGCTGCATGCTGCGTTGCGGTCAAATGGTGCTCGCCCAGGCGCTGATTGAACTGCATTTGGGTCGCGATTGGTTCTGGACGCGAGACTGCCGGGATGCCACCTACCTGAAGATAGTCAATAGATTCGAGGATACTCGCAAAAGCTTCTACTCTATACATCAGATCGCTCTAATGGGCGAGTCGCAAAACAAAGCCGTTGGCGAATGGCTCGGACCAAATACAGTGGCCCAAATACTCAAGTAGGGGAATCCCCTAAAATGTAATACATTTCACTACATCTTTTTTTTAAATCTAGAATTCTTGTGCGCTTTGATGACTGGAGCTCACTCGCAGTTCACGTGGCCATGGACAGCACTGTGGTGCTGGATGATATATGTAACTAATCTTCTGTACAAACCGCGTCACTGTGAATCTAATCTTTAACTTATTGCAGTCCTCCGTTGTCAGGAGCCTGGTGAGACGTGGAAGCCATTGTTGCTCATTGTGCCGCTGCGCTTGGGCATCAGTGACATCAATCCGATGTATATACCCGCATTGAAGCGTTGCCTGGAGCTGAGCAGCAGCTGTGGCATGATTGGCGGTCGTCCCAATCAGGCGCTCTACTTTCTGGGCTATGTGGATGATGAGGTCTTGTATTTGGATCCACATACAACACAAAGAGCAGGCGCCGTGGGTGAGAAGGAAACGACAGCGGAGCGCGAACTGGACGAGAGCTATCATCAGAGATATGCGGCCAGGTTGAGTTTTAGTGCAATGGATCCCTCGCTGGCTGTTTGTTTTCTCTGCAAGACACGCGACAGCTTCGATGAGCTGCTGCAGCAATTGCGCCAAGAGGTGCTCAGCCTGTGCACGCCCGCGCTCTTTGAGATTAGTCAATCCCGTGCCGTCGACTGGGACACTGCAGACGACATCGAATGGCCCGCCATGCCCGACATTGATTGGCCCGGCAGTAGCGACTCTGAGCCATTTGCTCTACTGGGTGAGTGAGATGGTTTTCACTCAATTACTGTTGTGTTATCAATGTGCTCCAATTTGGCAGGCAACAGCAGCGACGTCGACAGCAAACCCAGTGCCCCCATCTGAGAGCGAGCTCGCTCACGGCGTCTGCGCTGTGCATCAAATACATGGAACCTGTGCGAAACTGAAACTGGAGCAGCTGAGCTGCATCCCAAGCGGATGCTGCTATTACAGCAGGGCTAATAAACAATAAGTGAAGACTAGACTTAAATTTTAAATTGTTTACGATTGAACACACACACACATACACGTACACATAGATATATAAAAAACGCTCATTTACTTGAAGATTGTTATAACTCAAAAAATAATTTACAATTTTAATAATTTTAATAATTTCACATAATTTTAATCATTTTTTCAATTAATATAAATACTTCAAATAAATGAGCGATATACATTCATGTAGACACACGTATATATACATATATATTTCATATGCTGCTTTATTGTACGATATATTGACTCCATGGGAGACAATTCGGCATAAACACACTTAAAATCACACATACACTTACACAAAACGCAATGTTTATGCTTTCTATAATGCTGATGAATACAAACTACCTTATTAATTGATTAAAACACCATTTTTTATATGGAAGTTGTTTAAGATTATTCCGAAATATGCTCTTGTTTCAATTGATTTATGTTATTTTTGATGTAAGTATGTGTATGTATTTGAATTGGTTATAGTAAGTATATGTATGTATGCTATTCGTATATAATTCGTTTGTGTGTATATATTTTTTATATGCTCATAAAATGGACCAACAACTAAATACATAATACTTGGACTAAATGTATGTATGCATGTATAAATTTCACTAGATTTAATCAAACTTTGAGCACAATGAGACTGTTTCTTAAAATTTATATTTAATATACAGTAGAGCCTCATAAATCATTATTTTAAATTGTTAAAATTTCCGAAATGTTCCAGTTATACTTTCTTTTTCCCATTAACAGAACGAACTGGAAAAGAAATTAAAGAATTCGAATTTTCAAAATGTAATGCAGACATAAATTTTGGGTTCTGAGCTCAAGTTTCTAAGCGTCTACTGTATTTTTTAATATTTATAATGTTAAATGAAGATTTTGCCAAAATATTTGAATGTTCAAGAAAAATTATTACTTAAGAGAAGTATAATTTTGTTATATGTTAGGGAACAGTCTAATGTGTGCTCGTAGCATAACCATCAATTTGTTGTATTTTTTATAATAAGTATAATTAATTAACAGTTTACAAAACTCAGAATCTACACGAAATAAGGAACTCTTCAGAACTCTACGCCTTTATGCTAATAACATCGCCTCTCTCTCTCTTTGTCTGGCCTATAAAATTGACACTAATCGTTTATCATTTATAATTAATTATTTGAACATTTAACAAATTTTGTTGGCCTACAATATGCAGCATTGTCGTTCGATGCGTTTCTCCTGCTTCGGCTCGAGATGCAGCGCCATCTCCACGTGCTTTCGGGCCAACCAGGATTGCTTCTGCAGCCGGTTGACGACAATGCGATAGGCGCCAATGATGTCGGATCTGGGACCGCTGGGCGATGCAGTGATCAACATTTGAGAGCTGACGCCAAGCTCGGCCAGGAGCTGCCTCGCCTCGAACTCCAGGGCACACAGCTGGCTGAGATCGTCGGTGTTGGTGGGCAACATGACACAGCTGCCCGTCTCTGCGTCGTAGTTCTTAAACAGCGGACAGTCGTCGGATACTTCGACGCTCCAGGGACTCTGTTTGGTTGGATGACCGCCATTTGAGAGCTGCTTTTCCGGTTCCGTTTCGATGGGCGTTATCTTCTTCTTCAATGTGCCGCAGAATAAAAAATTACGTCTGCTCGGTCTGGAACGCTTTGTCGGCTCGCCATTTGCCTCCTGCTCCTTGGCATTTGCCGGCGGGATCTCCGGACTTGTCAGCTCAATGGGATGCAGAAAACTGTGCACAAACATCTCGTTCTGTTGCCGTGTATTCATGCTTATGGCCGGCTTCTTGACCACCTCGGCATAACGTTCCCTCAACGAGGCCGTCTTGCGCAGCCGATGGGATTTCCGAGCCCATAAAATGGAACGCTTGGCGGGTTTGCTGTGCAGATTCAACTCGTGCTGCATCAACTCGGCGCTCAACTTGGGACAGGTGACAAACTGACTGTTCAGCATGTCATCAATTGTGGGCCGCTGGGCGGGCACATGAATTAAGATTCGTTCTACAAAATATGTCAAAATATTGAGAACACTTCACGATTGGTTTACAGTTCACGGACTTACGGATTAGTCTTATGCAGGGCAAGCTAAGCTGGCCTGGAAGCAGGTAGTCCCCTTTGAGTATGGCTGCCTTGAGTCCTGGTATGGTGGGAGCACGAAATGGCATATTCCCAACGACCATAAAGTAAAGCAAGATGCCCAAGGCCCAGACATCCACGGGAGCACCAATGTAATGGTCATCGGAAAACAGCTCAGGTGCCGCATAAGGCGGCGAGCCACAAAATGTATCAAGCTTCTGATTGGCACCTGTTCAGAGAGACGTTAATTAGTTAAAGTAAAGAACTTGACAAGGATTCAAGGCACCCACCATTAATAAGCTGTGTGCTAAAACCAAAGTCCGCCAACTTGAGCCGATCCTCGGAGAGCAACAGCACATTCTCCGCCTTAATGTCGCGATGCACATAGCCCAGACTGTGCTGTAAGTGGAAAATGAATCTATGAATATATTCATATTAAAGAAGAAAGCTTATTCAAGCTCTAAGCTTTCTAATATCTCATTTTGAGACGAAGCATTTCCAAACATATTTTATATATTTTAATATATATATATATATATATAAGCATTATCATTTATTTTTAATTCGCATTGAAAATACTAGTGCTAATGATATTTCATTTCAGAAGGCATTGAAAATGAAAAGTAATGAAAATTTTTCGGTGGCATTAAGTAATGCTAGTGAAAAACTATTTTAATTACCATTAATAATTACTTTTTTTTTTAAATTAAATATCGCATACAACCAGTTATTAAAACCCTAACCGAAACCGTAACCTTTAACCGGTAAAAACCGATTGAAATTTAAATCCGTAACTGAAACCGTAATCGAAAAAAAAATTTTCATTTGACCGAAACCTTAAAACCGAAACTCTGTAAACCAAGTAAAAAAAATTTGTTAAATGAAATATTAAAATTGTTAAAATGTAACTAAGCTACATCAAAATGAAGAATATGTGTAAGAATTGTATGAATGAAACATAAAGAAAGTAATGCCTTTAATTATTATTACATATTATAATAATCTAATTATATTTTTTTTTTGTGAATCGAAACAATACCGGTATTCCAAAACCGAAACATACAAAAACCGGTTCACCGTTACGAAACCTTTATTTAAAGATTTTGCGTAACCGAAAACCTAAATGCGAATATAACCGAAACCGTAACTGAAACCGATATTCGTTTCGGTTTTAATCCCTGCATACAACTGTCGTATACAAATATCCTTTTAAGTTATCGCACAAAACTTTAGCATAAAACTGTCGTATAAAAATATCGTATAAATATCGCATAAAAAGGATCGAAAAACAATATCTAGATTTTTCGACATTTTATTTCAATTTTTCTAAATATTTCCAATTTTTTTTAATTTAAAAAAAAAAAAAATTTAATTAAAAAATCTTTGACTTACCATATGCTTGACGGCCAGCAGCAGCTGCTTTAAAAGCGGCGCCGCATGAATCTCACGCAGTGGACCGCCCTGGGTGATATGGTTGTATAATTCACCACCGCGTATCCATTCCGTGACCAGATAAACCCGACCCAGCGTCTCAACCACCTCAAAGAGCCTGTGAGGCACAGGTTACAAGGTTACCACAAGATGGCACATTATTCTCAAGCTTCACTCACCTCAATATGTTGGGATGATGAACACACTCGAGAGTCGCTATCTCGCTGGATAGCATGCGTAATGCCTTGGCATCTAGTCCGGCGCGATCCAAGTCAACTACCTTGATGGCCACCTTGTCTGTTAATGGAAATGTTTTGGTTACTTTTATAATTGATAAAATCAGTGTCCACTTACCGCGCGTCAACTGATGCACCGCCAATTTTACTTTGGAGAAATTGCCGCGTCCGATGTCGCCACAGAATCTGTAGAGGCCGATGCGACGGCCAATTGTTACCTGATTTAAAATTAAGGAAATGCATTTTTTAAATATTTTATTATTTGTTTAATTTCTAAGCTCTTCTCATCTTTCCCTTATTATTCTCTACTTTTTAAGTTTTTATTATTTATCAGCGAACGCCTAAATGTATGCAGTAATTTTTATAACCTTGGAGCTTTAAATTCATAGATACAATTAATTTGTATCGGGAACTCAACTACAATTTTTCTACTTTAATATCATTGCTTTTTTTATTTTATTTAATTAGATATTATATTTTTTTTCTTTTTATACACTTAATTTATTTAACATTTTTTTTCTTTGATTTCGTTTTATGATTTAATATTTACTTTCCTTCATATTTTTGATTCATTTAAATTTCCTTGTCTTTCCTTTTTTTTTCTGCTTTTAATTTCACTCGTTGACTGTATTTTCTCCTCTTAATTTTTTCTTCACTTTTATTTCTAATATTTACACAACAAATTTAAGTGCAATTCTCCCCTCTTTTCTCCTGCTCTTCTCCAGTCTTAAATTTAATTATTTAATCTTATTCCCCTCACATTGTCCGTTGCAATCCGTCAACTAATCTACTTAGTATGTGCATTGTGAAGAGCTCTTCAAGCTATTCGCTTTATTGTTAATCAAGGTCAAGTGCGGGGCCTGCAATTTGGTAATGTAAATGTAATTGGAGAGAATGTTGCTGCAGTTGCTATGGGTTTTGTGGTTGGATTTGCTTAATCCAACAACTGTAGACAAAGGCAGCTGTCGCAAGCGTAGCAGCGGGCTGCGTTAATTAACGCTCTGCAAAACGTGGCGTATACGTAATGCGGCGGAATTACATTTGCCACACGCGCATTTCGCTTGCACACACAAAGGCAACAGCAAAACAACAATATAGCGAGGCGAGACTCGATGAATGAGCGTACACACCCATACACACGCCCCATAAACACATCTCTTTACACACACACACACACACACACATACATCCAAACACACAAAAAGAGTGTGCCTGCTCATTGGGGCGCAAGAAAATTAGCCTTGAACCTCGACATAATTGCAGCGCAGCAGCTGCGACGTTGACGCTTACGCTGACGTGGACTGCAGGAATATGCATTAGCTAACCAAGAGTAAGCTTTGACCAGTGGCGGATTCTCCCATACCTCAACTGGATTTGGTAATTCACATATTATTAAAATCTTTCTGATGGGAAAAAACTTTCGGTGACAACCAAGAAATTCTCTGTTTTGGCCGTGGCCGATGGAATTCTTGCAGGCTGGGAAATGACGAAAAAAGCACATCGTGGTTGATTCATTTACAATACCATGACGATTCCAATTTAATAAATATATGATTAAGTACTAATTATTATCAAACGGTGAACTCGTTACTGTTACTCAGACTTTAACTTGAGGTCATTTCGAGCGCCCTAAAACCTTAGTTATTCAAAATTCGCTCCTGGCTCTGACGTCAGCGTAGAGCACACAAAGCGGGCCCCACTTAAAGTTTGACCGCAACTTGAGGCGAACTCTTTGCCATTCTTTTTCCCCCTCTTTCTATCTCTCTCTCTTTCTGTTTCAATGTTGTTGTTGGCACTTACCTCGTGCCCACATCTCGGATCGCATTGCAACGCTTTGGTCAGCCGCTGATAGGGGGGCGTTGGCGTTGGAGCTGGCGGCTGACAAATTGTCAGCGGCGGCAGCGGCGTCGACGTCGTCGTCGTTGGCGGCTGCGTCGCTTTCACAGTGACTGAACTGCGCAGCGTGTTGGTATCCACGGCTGCCGTTTTGCTGCTGTCTCTAAGTGAACGCCTGGAGGTGTAGATAAGGGGGTCGAAGGTGGAGGTGGAGCTCGAGGTGTGGGTGGCAGTCTGTCAAAATGCGCGACGCCTTCGATGGCAACTTGTTGGTCTTGGATTCCAACGACTCTCGAACTGTTGCTTGTTTACGAGTATTAGCCGTATCTGTCTATTGGTCTAACTGCTTGTCTAGCTGAACTCGCCACTTGTATTCCTTGTTTCGATTGGGGCTTACATTATAAAAATGTTTCGTTTAAAGCTGAAAGTGTAAGGGAAATTTGTGATTGTATTAAAAGTAGATAGTTAAGATGATCGTACTTTTAGTAAGTAGGGTATTCAAATTTTATTTCAAATTTCTAAAGATTATTAAAACGCGCTTTAAATTCGATATTAATTTCAAATTAATTTCGCTTTAACATCAGATAAAACAGACATAATTCAGTTAAATCTGTTAATAATATATTAAAAATAACACTTAAATTCGATATAAATTTCAAATCATATTTCAAAGCATATTTTTTGGATTGCATAAAATTTAGCAAGCTTTTCAATTGTGTGTTCCACAAATCTCTTTCACTCAGCTTGGTTTATCTATCATGCTTTGCGAGTTTCCATTGCAAATATATAGCAAATATTCATTATCATATTTAATTGGGTCCAGCAAAAAAAGTTCCCGCTTGGTGTCAGAAAATACAGCTAACGAGGACTGAATGAAAATGGGGTAAAACTGCGTTAATATCGTGCAATAATTGTATTGGACGAAAGGCCAGTTATGAAAATGAGCCAGAAAACTTTTATGTCGGCCGTTGGGCTCGTAATCAATATGCGTTGCCCGAGCTGCTCATCTAATTAGGAAGGACCGCCGACAGGGACTAACAAGTTTAGTTTTCCCAAAAGGAAATAAAAATGGCAGGGAAAGATTTCCAATAAAGCAATAAGCAATTCTGTGTAATAATTTAATAATAAAAGGACTACGTTATCTGGGCAGCAGAAAACAGCACAATTTCATTTAGCTGACAGAACTCTTCCATCTAACGTTCTCGAGACCCTTCCCCTCGGTCCACTTCCCCGCTTTAGGGTCGCACAGCAAAAGTTAACGTGAAGTAATTACGTAAATGGATTTCTCTGCGTTGCTTAAATTTCCTGCACGTCCTCTCAAGTGAAACATAGAAACGGCAAAGGCAGCAGCAACAACGACAATGGCAACAACAGTAAAAGCAACAACAACAATAACAATCATGTTTATATGGCTGTTGCCCTCGAAGCGTGACAGGAAGTTTCCCAGGAAGGAAGCAGGCAAAAGGCGCAAGCAACTGACGACAACGCTTTCTAGACATATAGCCAGCAATATTTTAACTATCAACATTTTCAAAATATTACAAAAGACCACAAAGGCCAATGGCAAACCACAAAGAAAGAGCGGGAGGGGGGGGACTGGAGAAACTTTTACGACAACTGCGCGACAAGTGACGCCATTCTATGATTGACTGACAAGTTTTTCCCACAGCAAGGAATTGGGAAAGAGCTGAGTAAAGAGATTGAGGCAGCTTCAAGTGTGTGTGCAATTAAATTCACATTTACATTTACATACACATTTACATTCACATTTCAGTCAGCCTCAGTCGCAATTTTCATTTGGCGCTCAAAAGTATGCAACATTTTTTTATACTTATCAAACATGGCGCAGGCAGAAAGCAGTCGAGTGTAATTGCATCTGTGCCTGTCTGTATGTGTGTGTGTCTGTGTGTGTGAGTTACCTTGAATGTTTCTTCTGCCACTCGACACTGGAGTGCATACATTTGCATGCTAATGTCAGGTTTCCCCACTTTTTCTGTGTCCCTGTCTCACAGGTGCTTGTGCGTGCCGCTAGAATTACACTTTTAATTACAAAACTAAACATGAATGCATTTGATATCAAACGAAAACAGAGACGAACCTCACTCACAGCTTATACTTACAAACATACATATCAAATAAAAAGAGAGGGGGAGAACAGGCAAATCCACTTCACAGTTAGTTGGAAACGAAGACAAAACCCTGGCAAAATCTGGCAAAATGGTAGTATAATGGAATATATACACTTACCCAGACTATGGTCATATCTAGGTCATATATTACTTGGCACTTGTACACACAGTCAAAGACAAATTGGCAAGTTATGTCTGTGAAGTCCACATACACACTTAAGTACATATATCACTGACTCAACTTTATAAATTGAATGCCGTTGCAGTTGCACATGAACCAAGACCGACACTTAAGCTTTATTGAATTTGAATGCATGCAAGTAGTTGAAACTATTCGAGGATGCTGAGTCGTTTACTAATCTAGCAGAGGGTTATTATGCAAACATGTTGTCAATTAAAAGAGGACTAAGGACTGAAATGGGAAAATTCTAGATGACAAGATTTAATTAAGTTATAACTGTTTAAAGTTTATTTAAGCTACATTTTGGAAAACATATTTTTCTGAAATTTAAGTTTGTCATAAATACCTTAATTAGAATAAAATGCAAGCAATAAATAATATCAGTCTAACAATTGGAAGGATCATTGGGTCTTTAAAAAGATAGTTTCTTAATTACAATATTGGTTTGAAGTCATTTTTAGGACAATAAAAATTGTTAAATATTTATAAATTATAATAAATATTGATAATATTAATATTTTTAAATACAATTTTCTTTTCTTGCGCATTTAAACAGAATGTCAATAATTTAATTATTTTAATTAAATAATGACCAATTTGATTTTAATCGATGTCTGGTGTTTTATTTTATTTTCAGTAAATAAATGAGTAATGAAATAAGCTTATCATTAATATCTTTTAAGCAACTAAGCAAACAATTTACAACGAACATTCAACTCAATTATAAACTATTTTATTAGTGTCAGCACACTTCTAAACAACCAACAACAATTTATTGCTTGGTAGTTGGGAAAATTCCTTTAGCTCTCTAGAATCGCATCAAGTCTTTCGTTCAGCAAAGCAAATCAATTTGTAATTCAAGTAGACAAGCATAACAGACAACTTCCCCATGCCACTGGGAAGGTCTTAGAACAGTTAACTGAGATGCTGCAGATACCAAGATAATAAAGGAGAAGATGTACACAGTGAGTACTTGTTAGCATCTGCTCTCAAGCAGCTAACTAAAAATGTTGCAAATTTTTGGGTCAAGTTCAATTGGCACCATTAATTATGGGAAGGACTTGGCACTGTGTTGACGGACATCGAGTGAGTAGCAAGTTCAAATAAATTGCACGCCTTGTATAGGTAAGTGAGCGTAACGCGCTCAAAGTGGATAGCAACTACCTCTAATTTTCTTTCCACTGCCACTCCCCCTCTTACTCCGCCTCCTCTGTGAGTCTGGCTACCTTAGTGCGTTGTCTGTTGGCATAATTAAAATATTTGCAGTATATGAATCATGTCATGCGAGTGAATCAGATTTGAACAAGTTGCGTAGATGTCGTCCGATAAAAATAACAAACAGCACATAATGCAATTACAAATTCACGAACGGACGGACGGACGGACAGGTGGTGCAGTGGATGCACCACTTGGCTAGAGGCTAGACGAGGCATGAAAATAGAAATGTTCCAAAATAAGCCGCAGCTGCAAAACGAGCACAAGGACACTTGTTGTTGTTGTTGTTGCTGTATTTGTTGTTGCCATCGGTTAGCCGCCAACTGCAGCAACATCTATGTAATTTGTTGTGGGATGCTTTCTGCTGCCACGCCCACCCGCCAGCTCAACCACTTGACTGAAAAATCGATCGACATCTCCATAAATATTCCAAAAGCCACAAAAACAAGTAGAAAATGTAGAAAATGAAATTAACAAACATGGAAATATGTACGAGAGTGAAACGGAGCATTCTGTGCAATAAACATGGCATAACTACATACTACAATGTAAGTGCCTGGGCCAAAGGGAAAAAGGAAGCATACAAATGGCATTTATCACAATTTGCACGTATAATTAATTAGTTTTTACGCTTAGCACAATATCAAGCAAACGAATCCACTCGAAATTCCGCATTCCAAATTCAAATTTCAATTTGAATTCGAATTTGAATTTCATAAAGCAAATGTGACAACAAAAAACGACTGCTTATGACGCGGGGGGAGGGGGACAAAGGAGTGCGAATGTCCTTCAACTTCAATTTCTAAATGCCTGAGGGGGGATTTTAAGTGGGCGAAGGGGAGTACATAAAAATGTTTGCCAGCATAGAATAAATAACGACGGCGACACAGCAAAAGTGAAAGCAACGAGTATAACAATAAGTTGGTCAAAAGTCCTGTGAAAGCATATACGACAACTAAAGGCTCTACAAAACAGAGAGAATTCTCTATCTCTCGCTTTTCTCACTACTAAACAGTTTAGTATCTAACGGCGTAATTCAAATAATAATAATTAAAATACAAATAAGTATTTCACATTTTATTTTCATTTTAATACACTTTAGTCAAAATTTTGTCTTAACAGCAATAAATTTCTTGTTTATTTTGTATTTGTGCAACAACTTTTTTGAATAATTTTTTTTCTGTATTTAAAGCTCAACACAATTAAATAGTGATGCAATAATACGAGTATGAAATTTAAATGACAGCAAAAATCACTTTAGCTGACAATAATAAAAATAAATGTTATTCGTGCAGCAAAAAGTGCAACAACAGTTAAATTATTTGATAAATTCACTTAGTTTCAGTGTTAAAAGCTTAAAAATAGATTTTGGTTACTTATTTTTTATTTGCGCTGGAAGTATTAGACTAAAAAATAGACATACTATGAATAAGATTTTTTTTAAGTATATTTTTAGCTTTCTAATATAATGCTGCTAATTAAAAAGTTTTATAAATATGTTGTCAATATTTAAATATAATATATTCTATTAGGTTCTAAGGGTAAGCTATGGAAAGAAAAAGGGGATTAGAATAGAATACAATTTATTTTCACTTTAAAAATAATCTTTAATATGGAATTTAATGAAATTTCTAATAAAAAGTGAAAATGTTTTAAGCTTGTCTGGAGACTTGCAATGGACTTTAAGTTGGAATTTAAAGAACTTTATACAAAAGTGTTGAAATATTTCAGTAAATTTAGTTAGCTAGTCTTATAAAGAGTCCCAAGACCTTCAGTTTGCTAAGACTAATTTGCCAGATGATAAAAAAGAAGAAGTAAGTTCATGTATTTGCAAGAGCTAAATTTATAACTGAATTATAGGTGGGCAGCCAAGTGGTTGGTTAAGTGGACAGAAGTTGACTTATCGCTGCTGCTTCCCGCAATTGCCAAGCAATTGTTACAAGCAATCCAGGTGAGCTAAAGTACCCACCATTATAATTCTCTAATGGCAATTCGCAATAATGCAAATACTCGCACTCCCGTCGACCTACGGAGAACATGGGAGCAGTCAACCAAAGTACAGCGCCGATAAGCCAAAGTAAATTTCTCAGTTGTTTTTTGGCTATGCAAGAAGGAGGAAGAGCCGTTGAAATTCCTGAAGAGGTTGGCGGTAGGGGCCAATGGAGGCGACGTCCATTTGGCGGTGGTTTTTTCCCAAGCGAAGGCAAGGAAATGAAATAAAAATTTGCATACAAAAAACCGAAAGTTGTGCGGAAGTTGTATGCGAATTTCGCATGGGCGCACGCCGAAAGTGGGCGTGATCAAAACGCCGTAAGGTGTAATGACTGTAGAATGTCGTAAATTTTTAAATTACTTTACTTTTTTCTGCTCCACTGCACTGTCTACGCCCGTGTAATTTGTGTGGTTATTTCGGCTTGGCCAAGACATAGCACAGGTCAGGTGAGGTATTGCCAGGGGAGAGGCAGGGAACTGGGGACTGGGAATTTCCGTTGAAATGGTAAATTATGAGCTGCGCACCAGTTAACGCCGCCAATCCAAGCCAAAAACTCTCGACTTGAACTCAACTCAACTGAGGCAACTGAGCCAAGTGCGCCTCCGCCTTTTGTTAGCTGAATGACAAATCTATTGTCGCGATTGTCAAATCTATTACACTACACTACAATACACTAAACTACACTACGCACACAGAGACAGCGCAGGCGCAAATGAATGGCGACGACAAGCTTAAACAATTTAAAGCAATCAAAAACTGTGCAAAAAAGAATAATAACAAATGTGAAGTAAACAAATAAATAGGCAGTTATAGAGCATGCTCGACTTGAAGATAGCCTTTGATCATAATTTGTAATGCCTATAAATATCTATTTATTTAACGTTAACTAAATGCAGTCAACAGTAGAACATATTTAAATTTAAACCTTCAAATAAAAATATAAAATATTAATTTCATTTAACAAACTCTTTTGAAAACACTTAAGAAATAAATATAATTTTTAATTTTTACATTTAAACGTGAAATTCTTACAATGCAGCACAATGAAGGTTATATTAAGTATACGCATTTCAATTTCAAAATTTTACTTTCTGGATTAAAATCTTATGAAACTATCTTAAATCCAAAATGAAACTATCGCATTTGTAATTTTTCTACAGGGTATACAAAGAAACAAAACGAGCACTTTGAGAGGCGTGTAGCAAGTGAACCGACACCGACATCGACATCGACACCGATGATGTCAAGCCTAATTTGTTGGCTATTGGAGCACCCGTGACCAGGCTGGCTGTCGGACAGTGGGACAGTGGGGCAGTCGACACTCAATGTCATACCCATTTTCAGTTTCCATCATCCGGAGAGGGCGGCTCAAGTACAGTTACACGCACTTGTGACGTGTTCACTTTACCAGAAAAATAGAACGAGTTTCCCCCTTGCGTCTCCCCGTTCTCTTGGAACGAAGGGACAACAGATTGATCGCATTGTTTTCGGTTTGCAGCCTCATCGATAGATTCGTTTGGTCTTCTGTTGACAGCCAGTCCAAATACAAGTCTACTTATATTGAAACAGAGCAGTTGACTCGTAATAGACGCTAACTGAACGGCGCCCTCGTGTCGCACATATCATGCAAATTAATATTAATTAAGCTTTTGTGTTATTTTAAGAGCACAAACGCGATGCCGGGTAATCGAGATGAATGGCAAAGATTAGGCTCTGTCTGGGTTTCGTGTATTTTGACCAAGTGCGCTGGAACTTTCTCGTCATCAGCTCAATCTCCAGTAGTAAACAGGCTGAGAAGTGGACTTTCATATCAACGAGTGTCAAGGATTATGAATAGGTGTGATTAAAATAGATATTATATACAAAGTTAGTCAGCAAATCATTGAAGCGCGTTATTATGCGTGTTAAAAATAACTTTAATTTGTATTTGTATATTAATATACTTTATAAATACATTCTTGGTCAGCGTTGAGGATTAGACGATATAATTATGTCATATACCATATGCAGTTTATTTAATAAATTAATTGTAGTAATTAAATGAAACTCAGATAAAACGGAAATTTGTATATTAGAGTAAAATGGGGAGTATGTCATTCGACATTCTAAAAATATTAGAAATTTCTGATGCAGAGTCTTTCTATTAACGGTTTTTGGCCATTGGAATCCAAAAAAATCATAATTTATCAGGAAAAATACATACATTAGGTATAACATAATTGTAAGCAAATATTCACATATAGATATATTATGCGCCCACAAAACAATTAAAAATTACTCATATTTAAGCATAGCTAAATTTGTATATGACTGAGTAAATACTCTGGAATGGGCGTCTGTGCATTAACATTTTTAATTGCTTCATTAGCTATATGGTATCTAAAAATAATCGGAGCATAGAAAAAAAAAAGAAAACCAAAACACGCAAAGGCTTGCTAATTGAAGTCTCAATCTCACGATACTAAGGGAATACCAAAGCACGTCGGCTAACAACAATAAAGACCACTGGAAGAATGCTTAACTATAAGTTTATGTACTTCAAAATGTTTATACTCATAATCATCAACAGCTGCAAGGCAGTTTTTTGACTAACTTGGAATAAACATTGTTGTTGAGTTTGTTTGTTTGCCGAGAAAAATCTTGCATATATTAAATTAATAAGTGATAAACAAATGTAGTTTTTAATTAAATTTATTTTGATTCAGTTATTCATCAGCAAATAAAATATATCTACGAGTTAAAGAAAATTATTATTTATGAATATCAACAAAAGTTTGTTCAGCTTATGGCTAAAATGCTAATTAATTCAGTTCTTAAGAAAGTTTTTGTACAAGTTGCAAGACTAAAAAAGGGATTACCTCTATGCAAGGATATATATTTCCAAATAATTTATGTCAAAATGCCACATAAATCTTGAAAACAAAACGAAACCCAAGCAAATTGTGATGGAAGTGTGAATAAGCGAAAAATTCATTTGAAAGCATGGGGAGACCTACCCCAAATACACATATACAATCATATAAACACACATACACACTCAAATACAATCACAAATTGTGGCTAGTGGAAAGTCTTTCAAGTTTTCTCGCCATCAATTTTCATTTTGTTTGCTTGTTGCATGCAACGCTTAAGTTAATTTACACTTAGTTTATTTAAATACATATTATTGAAAATTATTTATTTAAACGCAGCAAACACGTATTACAAGTGTGTGTGTATGTGTGTGAGGCATTTATGTATATTTATAGCGTGGACACATTGCCCATGTTTTATTTATAATATTTTTTAAGTACAATAAGCAAAATACAAAACTGGCATTGAGTGTTTACGCAGGCCTCGACTCGGATAACTGAGTGTATATATGTACACATATGTGTGTCTAGATATGTAAATATATTATTACAATAATACATACTTAATATTTATGTCTGGGCAACAGCAACAATAAGACTGTCAGCCTATTTGCACAGCAATAAAGTCAATTTAGTTAGTGCGGCACAAGCTTCATTAAGTGCAGCCGAAACGCGCGACATCGTCGACGGAACAGACATTCCACCCCTCACCCCTCCAGTTCATCCCCTTTCTCCATCCCTGTGCCGGGTAAACCCTACAGGCTACAGCTGCCACTGTGCCCCTGCAGCAACACTTAGTGTGCTACACAAGTACAAATATTTGACGTTGTTGCTCCTTATTTCGTTCCCTCCTCCCATTTTTCGTTGTATATATTTATTTGTTGCGTGTGAATGAGTACTCAATTTGCTTGATAAGGCGACAGCGACGACATCGTTGACGATAGCTGAAGCTGCTGTGAGAATCCCAGTTGGAGGTGGAGGGGTAGGGGAGACAAAGGTAGGCAAACAGCAAATAACAAACACTGAGCAAAATTTGATAATGCCCTTTGCCAGATTTGCCATTAATTATTAATATTCCATTTAGCAAAAAGCTTAGGGAAATCGTCTTTAACAAGCTTGCAATTGTCAGCAGCGGAAGCCTTGAAGGGAGAGAGAAAGAGAGAGAGAAAGAGAGCGGCAGAGAGAGAGAAACGAAGGAGAAGACATTTCCAATGCAAAGTCTTGGTCTTAATTAGAAGAAGATGTAGGCAAACCAGGTTCTACTGTAAGAGCATCATAAAATTGGCATTTGAGCAGGAAATTCTGTTGCTTAGAGAAAAGCACAATAGATAAAACAAACTTCTGGACACAAATTATATATAAAATCTATAAAATGACATGAAATTTATGCATACTTGCAGAATTTGTTAAACTTTGTGTGATTGGCATTTAAGCAGAAAATTTGTTTAATGTAAGAGTTTTAAAAAAAGGAGTTTTCTCTTATTATTCTTTTAAATTCTCAATATGATTTCAGTTTTTCTTGATTTATGAAGTCTTGTAATTTACTTATTATAAATTCCAAACACCTTAAAAATCTAAGATTATATAAAGATTTTATTATTTCTTTTAAGTGTTAGGCTCTTGAATATTTCTCTCAGTGCACCCTTATGCCTCAGTTTAGTATGCAATGCAAAGTTTTTTGCATAATGTGCGTTTAATAAGATAGGCGGTGTTGAAGTTTGGGAAGCTGACAAAATGTAACACATACGCCATGTGGCACGTCAAGGCATTGTTAAAGGCTTTTCAACATCCCCACATATGAGTGTATAAGTGTGTGACGGGGTCGTGTGTGTGTGTGTTGTGCATTGTGAACTTTAGCTGCCTTGAAACTGATTATTACTGCTTGACACATTCGCTTGAGTCGTCAACATCATCAATATTAACATCGACATCGATGGCACATCGACATGCACATCAAGCATACGACCCATTGTAGTGCGACTTATAGGGAAAACAAAACGTACATACTAGAATGCAAATACAGGCTCACATGTACTAAATGTAAGAATGTATAGTTGTGTTTGTATTTGCACTAGCACCCGTCGTAATACGCTTTAGTTTTGCATTAGGTTTTTGCGCAAATAAGAAAGTGGCAAACGTAAAAGTCAAAATAAATAAACAAAAATATTACCAGACCGAGAATGGGTAAGTCGAATGAGTAGGGGAACGAACATGTTTATGAGAATGCGAATGGGTAAAGGAAATGAAAATGAGAATAAGCAAAAAGACAAAGTCTTTGTCTTTTGTTGCGTGTGCACTTTTGTGACTTATGTGTATTCCAAACTAAAGAACTTGTGAAGAAATAATTGAATTAAGAATATGTAATACATGATGGCTATAAGAAGTTCAACCAATTTGGTTTAAGCAAAAAATAAATAATTTGCAATATCTCAACAATCGAGCGAAGGTTATAGAATTGTTAAGATACAATTTTATTTAAGATAATTATAAAATTTTATTACACTATTGAAAATGTCGAAAAAACTATATATAAGTAAAATAAATTTAGAAATATAATGACATATAAGATAATTATAAATTTTCATCAAAATATGTTACCTTTAGGATTTCGTCTCACAAAAGTGAAATGGCAAACATGCTTTTCACAATGCCAAAAAATTATATTTTAATTTGATGAAGCGTAATATTAAGAAATGCCCATACACATTGAACAACTTCTCCACTCTGTAGCCTCTTTCCAAATTCCCAATGTGAAATAAGGTTAGTTATATAGTTGAGTGAGCTAATTCAAGCAAATTCTTTAGTTCTCAGAATTTAGTAGTAAATTCGCTGAAAAAGATCATCAGATCGTACAACAGGTTATAGTGCTTGGAAGCGTCACATCGGAAGCTCGTCGCGGGAACATTGTCTTGTTTTATATATTTTTTTTTCGCACTTTTATTTTGTAATCTTTCGCCGGTCCGGGGCAAAAAGCGGTTGCTAGTTGCGGGCTATTGCCCCACAGCGCATTACATTTGATTATGTCTCTATACGGCAGAGTCTATGTACGTGCACTTGTGTCTGTGTGTTGTGTGTGCTTGTGTGGGTGTAGGTGTATGTGTGTGTGTGATGGTGGTCGGGTACTACGCCTTATAAATCGTAAACCATTTGCCCGTTTTGTCCAATTCCCCCTTTATCCATTGGACGACGATGCCGACGGCAGCAACAGTCGCAGGAAGGAAGCTTCAAGACACGATTAAATCAGCAAATAAAATAGCAAGTGAATGGCAAGAGAGCAACAAGAAATTGAAGGCAGCTTGAAATGTATGCGAATGCAAACGTTGCAGAAAATATACACACATTAAAAAAAAATAGTAGGGCGAAATGGAAGAGGTGAACAGACGGAGAGAGACAGAAAAACAAAGTGTGAGCTGAACGAATGCAAACAACGCCAACGAAAAAAGCTAAATAAATAAGTAAGAAATGAAAGTGCTTAAAGTGCAGATACCCTTTAGTATAATAAATGTGTATCCGAAGCAAGGCTGACTAAGTTTCCCACTAGAAAATACCCTCTAGATCATATGCCCAAATATATACCAAAAATCATGAATTAATCTTTTTAAATAAGAGTATAATTCCACGATCAACATATTAGTTTCCTCCAAGAAATATTAGGTATCAAAGCAATAGCTCTAACATCAATTCCTTTTAATAATGTACTAATTTCTTAAGATTCCTAATTGATTTATTTGATATACCCATCCAATCTATTTTATACACCAAGGGTATAAAAAGTAAAGTCAATGAAAATGTTGAGAAATGAATTTTTTTCAAACAAAATTTGTTATGAATAAGGTAGGTAAAGCAGGAAAGATAGACGGAAGAAAGGCAGGCAGAGAGAGAGAGAAAGAGAGGGAAGAAAGCGAATGAGCAACGAAGAAGAGCAAAATAAAGAGCTGAATGACTGACTAAGGTCGACTTTTTGATTGAATGCATAGATAAATGAAGGACAGGTTCCATCCACACCGGATGGAAAATTGATTACAGCATGTGCAGAAATGTAAATGGCAACTGGGGAAATACATTTACCTTACATATACTCATACTACTCATATGGAGTATTGACTCGGTTGTATTCGTAGATAAGCGTGCAAATTGCAGCACAGCGTGAGCTTGTCCAAATTCCTTATCACCGTGAACATATTGACATACAAAATTGTACAAATGTTGCTACTACTCGTGTTCGACAATAAAAAAAAAACAACGAGATAATTAATAAAAAAAAAACTAAGTGTTGTCAATAAAATTATGATGACGCTTAGAGCTTTAAGATCTAATCTATGGAAACAGACAAATCTTCGTACAAGTGCTTAAGTGCTCTAATACAGATTTTAGATTAATTATACAATGTATCTCCTTACTGCCATTGTAAGACAATTAAGAATGACGCAAGGACAATAAGATTCAAAGGAGGATTAAAAGAGGCAATTTCTATACATTGTATTTTAAGAGCAACAATTTGAGCGATGCCAGAATAAAGACCGACCATGGAACAGAGAGAGAGAGAGAGAGAAAGAAAGACAAATAAAGAGCAGTGCACATGTACATTTATTGATTTGCATTTATTTCTATTAGTTGGATTTTTTATATTTAATAATTCAATTTCAATTAAATGGTAATCAAATTTAAGTCAGCCACCTTATTGCCAGAGTCAACAATTAAAATATTTCTTATACCTTAAACATCTGAATCCATTTAACATTCGCTTTATTCCAGTTAATTTAACTGCATAGAGCAAGTAATAGTAGCAAGTATAAATAAAAAAGGGCTATATACAAGTACTTGCTTTTTTATATACGTAACTGCCAATTTATGCTGGCGTAATAGATTCGAAGGGGCATCACCAGAAAAGGCAAAAGGCACTGATAATATCATAAAAAAGGTATCAAGTTCGGTCCAAAAATCGCATTATGTTTGCCATCTTTGGGCCAATTACGCAGGCAGTTCAAATGGCATTAGCCACAGTCGGAGCTACAGGCCAATTAGACTTCAATACGCAACGGCGAGGCTAATCAAGACCTGGTCAAAACAAATTTAAGAGCCACCTTCTCTGCCAAAAATTGAGTTACGTCTTGCGTTTCACTGTCGTTGCCATTGTCAATGACTAACCCCGCCCCATTCGCGATAAAACCACTTTGGAAAATCATTGTCTGAAAAGCAGTGAACAAATTGTGACTCCAACTCGTAATTGAGACCCAGATGGAAAAGATTTCATTCTCAACTCTGTATATTTTGGTGCTCTTGGTTTTTGTTGTTGCCTGTTGACAGACAATTCACTCGCACTGTCGGTTTCCCAAGCATTTCTGAGGGGAAGCATCTTCGCCAGCGGAAGGCGAGACGGGGCAGCATTTTTTATAGCAAGTCAAAAACCTATTAATGCTCAGAAAGCGCGTTCAACTTGTTACAATTCTTTACGTTTGACTCGGTTCTGTTTTTTGTGTTTTGTTTCGTGTTTCCGTTTGTTTGCAAACTTATTTGTAATTCTCTGCAAATTTGTTTTGATTAGGGGTATATAAGTTAATATTACTTATGGCCAATTCTTTACGAATTGATGATAAAATTATAGAATTTCTACAAGGTTTTTACTAATAACAACTGATTAATCTCTAGGATAAATATAAATACATATAGCAAATGATTAAATTTTATTTTTTATGTGTTTGCTTATAACTAGAAAATAATATTCAGAACTTAAAGTTCTACAAAGCTTATTAAATAAAAATATCTTATTGAATATTCCAAATTAATTATTAAAAATTTATTTGGAATAATATGAATAATAATATGATACCAAAAGTTACAATAAATAAAAGTTAAATACAATAATATGAAACGAAAAGTTCATACTTAATGTATTATTAAAACACAAAGATTTTAGCTGTTAACAGTTTTAACTTTCAGCTGTTAACAGTTTTCTAGGGTATTGCCAAGTTGCCGACACTCCAACTTGCCATTATTATATATTTTCAACTATTTCCGCTAGTCTGCTTTGCTGTGTGGCCTTTGCATTAGACTCGCTTCTGCTTTTACTTATAGTTAAGGTTTGAATTCAGGTTCGAGGTTTGGGTTCCTGTCCTGTTCTTTGTGCGGGTCTTTGACTTTAACTGCTATCCGAATTTATCTACAGACCCGAGTGTCTCTGTGAGTGTGTGTATCGTGTCATATGCCGCATTGTTTGACATGAGTTTAATTTATTATTTTTCTCAGAAAAAATAAAAGAACGGTACAAATTGCAATTGCCTCCGGCTATTCCCCCCTCTCTTTTCCCATCAAGTGTTTCAACTGTTTCAGCCTGTACACAATATTTGGCACTGTGTCGCAACGTGAATCGATATGTGGCAGCAATAACGGCGGCAAATTTCATAAATAGCTTCATGTCAGTTGAATTTTTGACTTTCAAGCGTGTTTGACAAGTTGCCACTATCGCTACCCCCTGTGTCTGTGATAGAGGCCTCTTGTCAATTGGGAGCACTACATGAGGCCCGAAATGAATCAATTTCAATTAGGGTAAGTGGAGCACCTGCCTGCCAACCTCTGCCGTAGGCCAATAATTAAGCGGCGTGCCATTACGCTTTGCTGGCCAGGATCATTTCGCTTAATTCAATCATCTGCCGCAGAGCCGTCGGACATCAACTGGACTTTGACACGGCGGTGAGAAATTGGTTTGGTGGCACTAAACTGACTCTGAGCTGGAAATAATCACCGGAAATCTGTGAGCGGAAATGGATGTAATAATGGCACCCAAAATGGACGACAGCCAAACGCTAGGCGTCGCATTTAGCCAAACAAAGTGTTGCCCAAGTTCCCAGCTGTCGTTGCTCCAAGTCCCAACTTGCCAGTCCAAATCCGGGCCTTAGGCAAAGCGCCATTCGGCATGCCAACGGCTCATTAATTTGTATTCATAAATTACACCAAACACAAAGAAGAAAATGAACTGCCTTCGAGTATGGCATATGGTAAAGTGGAAATCAATGCAGTTCCCAAGTCGAATTGCAAACAAAGATTTTGCTCTTGGAAGCCTCAACAGGCTTATTAGAAATGCGTCAGGCAATTTGGGCATTAATCTTCATAACGATAAGAACTTATCAAAATGTCCGTTGACTGACCAAAAAACATTAACATTATTTTTGGGAACTCTTTTCAGAATTCCATTTAGCGTGGTATTCCCGTAAAGGGGATTCATACAATATCAATGTTGCAATCTTAAAATCTTAATGATAGGATTTAATACGTTACCGAGTGGTATTTTACATTTTCTAAGAATAAATAAGCACAATATTGATAATATATTTAGTAATAATATCGTCAGCCCGGAAAATTGTCAGCAATTATTAATGATTTGAAATTTATCACATGAAATTATTTTTTTTTTTATTATTTTTCCAAAATTGTAGTAACAAACATAAAATATATTTACATATTTCCAACACTAATTTTATTTGGTTTTATAAAAATCAACGAAATTCTTTATGAATATTTGAATGGAAAAATCTGTCAAAATTAACATTCCATTTCCAATTGTTACCAAATTATGCTAATATTTATTCAGGTGTTTAAATATTTTTAATATTATTATTACAATACTTTTGTTGTTATTATTTTTTATGCATATATTAAAATGATTTATAAAGATAAGAGTACATAAATGAATTAAGATAAAGCAAAGAACCAAATGATCCAAGTTCTTAAATTTAAATTTAATTTTTTTTATTCTTTCTGTTTAAATTTAAATATAATTTGATAATATTACTTAATTTTACTTGAATTTTTATAAATTCATTTGGTCAACTGCATTTTGTTGACATTATATAAAAAAATAAAAAAAAAAACTTTATCGTTCAAGGTGTTTTAATCTTTTTTTCAGTACAAAAAAAATATAAAAAAAATAAGTAAATGAACAATAAACGTAACCTGCGACCAACAATATGGTTCAGAAGGCGTGAAATTAAACTGTAGCTGAGCATTTAAGCTTGTTAGAAATTGCCTTGCTATTAATAACGTATACGCAGAGTGCGCGTGCAGCAATTGCCGTTGCCGTTGCCGCGGCCACAACTGTCAAATATAACAATTTGTGGATTCAATCAAATGTCAACGCACATAATTGTTGCCACTTATCAATGCATTGACTGCCGCAACGTCGGCTGCATGCCTCGTTGCAGATAATCGGAGTCATACATTGCCCCAATTACCTACACACACAGAAATACATATGCTTTTATCTAACTCTCCCCCAACGCAAAAAAGCCGAGACATTCACTAACTAATGTTGACAGGGGGAGAGAAGGGGCAAAGTGGCGCATGCTTTATAATTCAATTAATTTTAATATGATGCTCGTATGATACGACGAGAAGGAGAAGGAGAAGTAGGAGGGGGAGCAATTCACTGATAAGAGACTTTTTATGCACTTACAAAGCGCAAATTGTGCACAATTAATTTTGCATTTTTCTAGTCACAACGACAATAACTAAAAACAGCGGCAATGCCAAAAAGATGCAAATCAAAAAAAAGTCAACAACAAATTGCAGTGCAAACAACAAAATAGAAAACCTCTGCGGGGGCTGCCTTTGTGCTTTTATTTTCGAATTTTCGAATTGTTGAAATTTGTATTTGCACTGCAGTTTGCCACTGTCACTGGGGGTTTTGTAGGAGGGACCGGGGAATTGTTGTATCTGTAAGATACGCGATAAAAAGCTCAGCAGCTGGTATTTACCTTCGTTCTGTCGTGTCAGCTGCCACATGCGCTTCCAATGCCTCCACACGCAAAAAATGCAAGCAACAATAAAGATGCGTTTAACACAAATTTACTTTTTTTTAAGTCTTTTGTAAATTGTTTAAATAAAAAAAATTGTCGAATAAACCGCTGAATGCTCTGACCACTGACCGCTGCTGTCCACTGGGCTTCACGGGTTCGTTCGTGCTTGTAGCTGTGTGTAAACCGTTACGTTCTTAACGCGCCGCATGAACTTTTCAAACTGAGACCTGAGACCACGCGCGAGCGAAACAACGAGCGCGTCCAACCCGAGCAACAATAACCCGAAGAAAACGCCGACGCTGCCGAGGCGTCGCGTCGTGCCGGTCGCCGGCAGCAGCGAACGCAGCGGCAGCAGAGGCAGCCTCTGCCATGCAAAAGCAGAAAAGGGAAGAAAAGTGGGCGTGGGGCTGCGCTCAAAATTGTTGAGTGCGAGTCAAAATATTTGAGCATAACTCAAAATTCCGCAAACGGTTAAATGCGATTTGATTTTAAGTACTGCAACATACTGATCATTTTTTTGGTTTCAATATTTTATTATTTATAATTGATTTTAAATTCATTTTTTTTATTAATAGATTTAAAAAAAAACAATATTTTATAATATAAATTTCCAAATTTTAAATAAAAAAGTTTTTCAGAAAATTTGTGGTTTTCGGACTCCATGCGACATTTTAATGATGTGAACAATCTTTTGAATGTTTATAGAACATCTGTGCAGATGCAAGTTCTGAAAGAAGAAAACATTTAGCCATATTTCCCACTTTTAGTAAAGTGCAAACTTTCATTAGTATAGTTAAGGCTGTGCTCTTTTTACTCTCATCCCAATGATTACTAAATATAATTAAAGAAAATCAGTTTCAAATGTAATAAATATGATATTTAAATTTATTGTATTGCATTTATGAAGTGTCTGTTTCAAATTATTTTACATACATATTTCGTTTTGGTTTATTTCAAATATAAGCTTCTGTTGCACAATAAAAAATACTAAATGTGTTTTGAATTTGATACTCAATGCCAATTTACATAACGCGTATAAAGGTAAATTAACAAATATAATTTTGTTTCTTAGTTGGCATTATAATATTTAGCGTATGTTTTGTCTGTAAACTTTTACAATAATCACATTTTCAGCTGCTGCACTGGTTGGCTTGGGTTGGGTTTTTTTCTTCCTTTGCAGTTTTTTTTTTTTGGTTTTAAAAGCATCCAATTGTTTTAACAAATTTAACAAAATCTTAAACTGATAATAAATGACTAATGACTACAATTAGGCACGTTGACTGTAGGAAGTAGAACTAGCTGAAGAAGTACACCGAGTCAAGGACATTGCGCAGATCAAAGTCGCCCTTTTGGGGCAGCTGTCTTAAAGTTCGATTCAGCTGACGTTTGGACAGATCCTCCACAGAGCCATCGTTGGTAAAGTCGCTGAGGATTAGAGATAAACATTTATTGGTTAATTGGTTGTGTTTTGGCAAAGTTAGGAGAAATCAAATATCTTACGTGTCTCGGAAGCTGTAGGTGTGCAGCATAAACTTGGAGAGCTGTTCTAGAATGGGTTCCGAGTGCAGAGCCACAAACTGTTCTCGACAGGCGCGATTCAGTTCCGGCACCGTGCAAGCATGCGTCCAGAAGCAGTCGTGGACGGAGACAAAGGTTAGGCCCTGTCTCTCACACTGCAACGACGTGAGCATCATGTGGGATGAATCCAGCGAGTGTATGAAGTTGGGCGGGAAGGCGTTCTTTTGCTTGAGAATGTTGGGACGCTCGAATAGATCCGTAGACATGTTATTGCTAACACGCAAGCCACTGCGTGGTGCATGCTTTGCCTCCTGGCGATTGTATGGCTGCACCACTGGCAGACCCAGCGGTGTGATCCACTCCACATTCTGGCAACACACGCCTGCAATCAGACGCGCACACTCCGTGAACCAGTCTTGAATCTCACGCGTCGAGGTGAACATTTCCCGCAGACTTTCAAAGGTTTTCGTTGTCAGATACGTGGACGCAGGCCACACCCAATCCTTGGGGAAGTCATCTATGTCCTTCAGCTGTCGCGCAATCTGCAGACGTGCTCCATAGCGGGTGACACCGTAAACAGTCGTCATCACCGTCTGCTTGATGACTTTTCGACGCACAAATCCCTCCAACGCAGCTGCCACATGCAATCCATTCTGTGCATCCGTTTTGCGTGTGCGTTCCACAAGCGCCGCCACAGCACTGTAGACATCCTGCGGTATGGCCGAGGGCGCCAAGTTAACACTACATGCACCAGCTTGATCCCGACCTAAAGCCGCATAATGCTGCAGTCCATTGCAGGAGCCATCCTGATGTATGGGAAAGCGACTCAGATACGCAACTGGATCCGGAGAACGTTGCACATTTGCGATTTCCATGCAACAGGCGAGTGTTTGCCAGGGCTCATCTGACTTGGACCACCACATGCGACCTGTGAGTGGATTATCTGCCGAGTCCAATATCTCAGGCATAATCTCCTCCGCATACAACAGACGCTCACGCACCGAATCGCGTTTTTTCAGACCCGTCAGATTGATGCAGTGCAGCTTCAGCCAACTGAAACCATCGACACCCAGGGGCTGAGCCTGATCAAATATCAGCATCGAACGCGCCAGATCCGAACCCAAGTGATTCAAGTGCGGCGGCACCGGATAAACGCGACCACGAAAATCCATATTGTGTGGCAGCCAAAAGACCTTGTCGCGGTACTGAAAAAATAGAAATTTGATAGGATTTAGAGTTCATTAAGGATCGTATTTATGACTTACATGTTGAGCCAGCGACAGGCGATAGAGCGCATCGCACCACAAGCTGTACATTTCGGCCTGTCTGCGTCGATGTCCGAGCTTGTCGCGAAACTGCTTGGCACGCTCCGCTGGCGAAACGGGATTAGCTCCGCCGCTTTCAACTTCAGCTGCTGTGGGCAGCGTTGGCAGCGGCGGCAGGGAGCTGGGCGGCTGTGGTACATCCAGCTTGGCATCGCCACCGTTTTGGAACACCTCAATGATAACATCCAACAGTTGGGTATTCACACGCCAAGGCACGCTCGCCAGCTGATTGAGAGAGTCGAGTGCGGGATAGAGATGTTGAGGATTGGAAGCCTGAATGCGTTCCCACTGCTGCACAGCCTGTTGTGGCAGACGAATGAGCTCCGATTTGTTCAGCAAGTAGCCGCCGTTGTGTGGTGTGCTCCAGGGTTGCGGAGGACACAGCATGGGCACCAGATTCGAGTCAAAGGTGAGCGTCTGTTGGCGTGAGGCGCGCAACAATCGCGACAACACAGGATGTGGCTTTACCTCCTCCTTGACCAGCCGTCCTTGATTACGGAACAGTGTATAAAAAGCGGGCAACACATTTTGAGGCGTCGTCGTTGTCGCCGTCTTCGATTTACTCTTAAGGCGCATTATTTGCGAATCGATTTTAATGTCCCGCATTAGAATATTGTAGAGAAATCGTCCCACTCCCGTGAGCACATTCACTGGCCACGGCACCTCGGGCAAGTCCATCGAGGGCCCACTGTGCCGCTGCTCGTGCACCAATCGTTGCCACATCTGTCGCGTATTATCCTGAGATTTCCCACTATCCCATAGCTCACAATATGAACTGTATATTTCGCCGATTTTCTCCAGCGTGCCATTGTGTTTCTTCAGTTCAATTTGATAACATTGCTGCACCTTCTGACCCAGTTCCTTATACAGCTGTCCCACCGTGGGGCTAAAGGTTTCAGAGCCTTCGGCTAGTTTGTAGATCTCCTTGATGAGTATGTCCGTATAGTGGCTCGAATCCAACACTTTCAGGTACGTGTAGTAGTTCATATATCCATGCGGCTTAAAACGCACCTGGGCACGCAACGTGTTCAGATCACGCACAATCGCAGCTGCGATTTGCTTGCGCCAGCTTTGGTCGAGTTCCTTCAGCTTTGTGCGCTGCAATGAAAATAGAATGGTAAAAGGAATCCAATTATTTGTAAACTACAACTTACGCAAAATTCGGCATTGGCAAACTCCTTGGACCTCTCAATGGACTTGATGGTGATGCAGCCGTCCAATTCAACTTGCAGCTGCTCCCGAGCCAGCTGCTCCAGCTGTGCTTTACTGTAGCCCCGCTTGGAGTTCATGATGCTGCAATTCTCCTCAGCCATTGCATTTGTTTCTTCACCCACGGGTATTACATATGCGTTGAGATCGTTCAGCAGCTGGTTATCGTAGCCTAGCTGTGGTGCCACATAAACTGGCGTAAAGTCAGCACGAACACGCCGCATGGCATCCAGCGCAATATCACGTTGATCCGATACAAATTTCGAGCGATCCATAATCTGATTTAGACTGTAACCTTGCTGTTCCGCCTGCGCTATATACTGCTCAATTAATTGCTGATTCTGTTCATCCGACTCCACACGTCCCAGGCATTCGAAGACTGCTGCATAGGTTTGCTCGTTAAACTGCAGACCATCCTCGTGGATCAGTTTGAACAGCTCCTGGCAGCGGTCAAAGGAACCCTTGCCCGCATAGCCATGCAACAGAATGTTGTACAGATCAATGGAGATGGTGTTTTGTTTCTGTTGTGCGTAGTTCTTTTTAACGCGAGTGCGATAGGCAAAGATGGTGGAAAGGGCACGGCTCAACATATTGGCCGAGACGCACACATTCAGATACGTGGTCAAATTGATGGTCAACGCACGGTGTTTGGACAAACGCTCCTGCTCCTCATTGACGTGCACCTTGGACTTGAATCTATTAATAAGGAAAAAGACAATAACACGGTGATTGTGAAAGGAACTTGAGGAGTGTACACACCGCTTCTTAGACTTGGCTGTCGCCGTATTTATATTGGGCTGAATTGTTACAGTTGCTTTCTGGGGCTCCTGGACGTCAATATAGGGCTCTATTGATTCAAAGGGATCTATCAAGGTCGCATCAGGCTTGGGCGCATTTAAACTAAATATATTAAAAATTAAAATTAACGAAAAGAAATTACAGATATTGTAGTCACTTACCTATAGCTCGACAAATCTGCTTCAATATTGTCCTGTCGCTCATTCTCCATGCTCTCAATGATATCCCGATAATTGTGAAAGCTTTTTAATATTTTAAGTACCTCATCCGGATTCGCAATGATCTGTTTAGTGTACATTTCCTTGCCAAAGAAAATCAAGGGCTTGTCGTCGTACATGCCCGCCTCCAGAATGGAACTATCAACAGCATCCAGATCGATCTTTTGATATTCGGCGGGTTGTCGCTGTGCTGTCTCCTCGCTGCTAGCCTTGGACTTCTTCCAATTTTGAGCCAACAGTATTTGTTGATATTCCGTTAGCTGCAGCTGTGTTCCATCCCCGCTGCTAGCTTTGCCCTTCTTCAGAAGGCGACGCTCCTCGCGCGCACGCTTCTCCAATATTTGCATCTGAGTTTTCTGTATGAATTCGGCCAATTTTTTGGATTTTAAACGTTTAACGCGGGACTTACGCTCGCTGGCAGTGAGCTCGGTGACTGTAAAAATACGATTAATAATTTTCTAATTGATAATTTGTAATTCAAAGTGTGTTTTACCTTCTAGCAGCTCCACATATTTGGCGTAACGTGGTTTACGTAAACGCTTCTTTTTGGCCAGCGCAAGGGCGTCTGCTTGTGTGGGCGTGGTGGACTGTGTGCGTAAAGCTGTAATGGCATTTGTTGTTGTTGTTGCTGAAATATTTACACACTTTATTTTTATGCGGCTAAGAGTTAACTTATCATACTTACTTGCCGGCGCTGGACGGTAGAGCATCTGATAATATTGCTGATATTGGGTCAAATTGTGCGCAGTGCCGCCGCAATTGCAACAGCCTGTTGTTGCTGCTGGCGCTGGCAACCGCAGCACTTTATGCATAGCTGTAGCGCGATTAGCGCTTAATAAACGATACATATTGTTTAAACAATTGCAATGTTTATTAATGAAATTTAGTTAGTTTTCACACAAATATTTAACGCTTGCATAATATTTTGTTGTTCCATAGCGCGCTTCACGTGTTGGTCGGACAGCTGATTGCTAGAGCTGTGTCGTTGTTCAAATGAACGTGTCATTGAGATGAACGAATGAACTTATTCAGACAATAATGAACTAAATTGTCCATTTCGCAGCTGGTCAGTAATATCTTTAAAAAATATAAAAAATGTAAATTTAAATTATGCGCGCTACAATTCTACCAGTTGCCGATAGCTATCGACATTTTTTGCTGGACTGCCAACTTGTGCAATTCGAGTGCTGCTGCTGTTAATCTAAGAAAGTTTTTGAATATGCTCAACACTGATTTTAACGTAAGATAAATAACAATTTTGTTGAAAATTTGAAAAATGCCGTCCAAGCGCGATAAAAAAGACAAAACGGGAAGTGCGGAGACTGATGATACGGAAAGGCCGCAGCCACCAAATATATTTCTATACATCCAGCTGGCGGGTATCGGTAAACTTCCCAGTACCATAAATCCATTGGAAATACATATGGAACAAGGCGGAAGTTTAATTGTGAAATGTGTGGAGCATTATAATACCGACGGGATCATTCTGCAGGATGAGTTCTTAGCCAAGCCCACATACACACTGATATTTCAGCAGGACAACCTGGATCGCATCAACCATGCAGCCGACAATCCATTAATTATTAAACTGTGTATGCGCAAAAGCGAAGGATTATCAATTTCTGGCGAGGAGGAGGAGGACTTGGAAGAGGAGCAAAGTGCAGAAAGCATGCTGAATGCGATTTTAAATAAAGTTGACAAAAATAGTTCCTCGCAGACAAAGGACGATACCGACACCGTTGATGATGATGAAAAGTCAGAGCTCGTATTGCTTTGCGTGGGATACTTGGATTTAATCAAACTCTTTGGTCATCATCGCTGCATGGTGCGTGAGGAACTCTTTCTTTATCCCGTGCCCAATGTGTCCAACGAATTGCGCTCCACTGTGCACTCCGAGTGGCATCTTTACACGCTGGTGCCAATTGCCAAGGAATTAACATTCACCAACTTGGCATTCGTCAGCTTCGAATCCATGTACAACTTGAAAAATGAATATTCACTTGACGCATCCTCGTTTAGTGTCCAGCTGAGCTTTCGATCGGCAATGCCCATTTCACGCAATGAGTATCATGTGATTCCCTGGTGCAGCTTTACCGGCTTCACCGAGGACACCATATCAAATCAGAATAATTATCTTATGTTCGAATCCTTTAGAGACGGTGTTAATCTCAGCTATTCTCCAGGCCTCAAGTCCACCATGGAGGTGCAATTGCATAGGCTCTTCGCTCAGCTGATGCGATCCGATGACTTGGCTGTTGATTTCGATGCCATTAACATGAATTACGACTTGGCCCTTATCTGCAACACCTTTCATCGCTTCATTCTCACCCTTGAAATGTGCAACATGCTCTCAAATGCGTTCGCCTGGCGGCGTTATGTGATCCTGGTTGAAGCTTTTCAATCGGCTGCAGTGGAGAATAAAAAGAATGCCAAGAAAGGTGGGAAGGAGCAGCCTGGGAAACAGAAAGTGTTCGAGGGAATTCTCGATCCGTCTGTTATGCTTTTTCCGGGTGGTAAGGAAATACTTTACTATGTGCCTATTTTCTGATTTTTGCATCTTTTCATCTTGTTCAGTGCAAACAATTCGCTTTGCTGTGGGGCTTAAATATCTGGGTGCAAGAAAGAAGTTGGTGAAGACGAAGCGTCAGACAAATGAATCAGCAACCGCTCGTAAAGGCAGTCGCATAAGTACCGTGGAACCAGAAGGAGCTACATTTGCCATCATCAGATTATGCCTATTGGCTCCGCTAGGTGAGACGTACCATGAGCTAAAGGTCTTCCGCGATAGCTTCATTAGCCAGAACCGTTTGCTCCACTGCAATAGTCAGCCTCTAGAGACATCGAAAATTACCCTTAGTGACATGCAACGTGAAAACTATGTACGATTTGATGCATTTATTCGCGATACTATACGATTTATAGTTGACAAGAAGGTTCACAGTGTGGAGGAGAAGCGCGGCAACTTTTGTTGTGTTCTCCAGAATCTCACCAACATTGTGCTTAAAGTAATTGGCAGTGACTTCAATATGCGCACACACACCACAACCAATGCCGAATTTGCTGTGAGCATCGTTTTGACCCATTTAAAATGTATTTTCTAAAACCTTTTTTTCATTTGAAGAATCTCTGCGCCGTTGCCTACAATGAATTGGAATCGCGAATTCACAACATTCTGGAAAAGATCGAGGAAGAGGGCTTGGATGAGCTAATCAAGGACAGACATCATAAAGTTGAAGTCCTTATGGATAATATGAACACTATCAAATTGATGAACGCTGTCGGAGATAAGCGCATGTCTAATTATTTTTATGAGAAGGTCAGTCAAAGGATGAGGGATGAGATATAAGTATAGCTAGTTTATTGATTCATCACACTAGTAATATCTAATCATTTTAATCTACTGACTGTTTAGTGAATCAATTAACTCTAGCTCTAATCAGCTTCATTTATCAGACGTGCTGTTACTCATTAACCATTAACCAATTTTACTCATTAACTTTTCAAACCAGACGTTTATCATTTGATTTAAGTATTAACGAAATTTTCTGTTTTCTTAGGAAAAAACACATGGTGCTGCTGATTTTTACTTCTACGATCTAATCGCCAAAATGGAGACTGGTGAATATGCGACTGCTAAGAGATTTTTTAAAACAATGAAAATTCTTGCGGGTAGTCATGAATACTTTGCGTAAGTCATTCCACTTCGATCATCGATTTTGTACACTCACCATCAGATCACAGCGGCTGGATTAACCTTTTCCTTAACTATGTGGACACGCGCGAAGATCCAGATCCCGCCATCTCGGCCAATGCCAATGAATGTCTGTTGAACAGCATTACACAGTACTCTGAGAGATATGGTCGCCAGTTGGATGGTTGGATACTGCTCTATTGCTACTATAAGCGTTTTAATTACTCACCTGGGTTTACCTATGCACGCTGGCGCCTAGAGGAGCAATTGGGCAACAAGCAGCAAAAGATCAGCGAAGCTGAGGCGCCATTCAGTTTGTGGGGCCTTTCGTTGAATATAAATCCCGAATTTAAATCAAAACGCGACAGCATGTTCTTTAAATGCTTCAAAATGTTTGTGCGCCTTGGTCTCTATGAGTTCGGCCAGGTGATCTTTAATGAGGTGCAGCAGCAGTGCGATGAGGTTGATCGTTATTTGATCGATACGCAACTTAAGATTTTTCTTAAACAACTGGATGAGAGCTTTCAGCCAAAGGAGTATGGTGCCAGTGAATACCGTTGCGAGGAGGAAGAAATGGTGTGTGTTGCACAGAAATGATTCATTCATAATATTTACCAACTTTTGCCCTTTACTTCTCAGAGTCCACAAGATGCCTTCGTTGCTCAGCTTAATGGAAACGTTGAGTATCATAGAGGCAACTGGGAAAAGGCGGCCAATTATTATGAACGCATTGTGGATCAGTTGACTCCGGAAGACGAGGCTCGTGATAACTATCTGCTGAGTAAATTACGACTCGCTTACATATCTTTTGATATGGAAATCTATGACCAAACGGTCAATGCTCTGAGTCAATCATTCCATGGCAAGCTTCTCAATCTGGTCTGCAATTATTTGATGGGAAAGGCATACTACAAACTGGATGAACTTAATAAAGCACTCGAGTGCTTCATTACATGCACCAAATTCAACACTCATGTGCCAGACATCTGGGGATTTCTAGCCTTAATTAATCTGCGACTAGGCAACAATCTTAATGCCATTAATTGCTGGAAATATGCCAGGGTTGTAAGTAATAGATTTAGCTGAACTTAATCAGATACACAAATAGTAATACCTTTTTATTCTATTTTTCTAATAGGATCCATTTAAATCAATAACAGATGAAACCATTTTTAAGGAGCTGAACCTTATAGATATAGATAGTGTAGATCTGTATATAGACGTGCCCGAATCTGGCAGCAGTTTGTCGTCTTCGGTGAGCAGCGATGACGAATAAACTGGCCTCGAATCAATCACAAGCAAGAAATTAAGCCTTCAAAAATCCCAAAATAAATAAAAATGTGTAAAGTTAAGGCAATAGCTGTGGAAAAGTATTCTCTCAAGGAGTAAATGTGTCCATGAGTTCAGCCTCTTTCCCATAGTTATTGTCGTGGCATCACTCATCTTAATTTCACCGCAAAACCGTTGTGATTATGGTCTCTGCGCTTGCAAACATGCAACACAGCTTGGCAACTGTTTTTGTTACGTATCTCATTTGTGGGGTTGTTGTTTAGCAGCCGTGACTTGTTGTTGACATAAGGTAATGAGGCAGCCCGCAATTTGCTTGCATAAGACTGCAACACACACACACACATGCACATGCACACACATGTACACAGAGAGATACCTTCATCCATGTATTTGTAGTGCATCTGGTCTTGTACTTTTTATAGCATACTTTCGAGCTGTCTACAATAACCGCGCCAGATTCAGTCACCTGCAAAACATGGTCAGCGTTGGAGGCTTGGATTATGGCGATACGCTCCTCGCTATGGGGAGCGTGACCAGCAGCACGGCTTTGGCAATACGCAACTCGACAATTATAGCACATCGATTGTCCATCTATTTGCCGCAGCTTCTACTGCCCTCGAGGGATCCGCAAAAGGTGCAGGTGCAACCACGTTCATTGAAACTCAATTAAATTTTTTAAGAAATTGTAAAGATCAAAATTTGAGATTTTACACTTTAATTTATTTTTAGTTTTAAATATATATTTAAAGCTATTTTCCTAACATTTTTTTATTTTTATTATTTTTTTTTCTAATTTACTGAAAGAATAATATTTTTTGAATTTGAATACATAGCTTAAAATCTATATTTTTTAATTGGATGCATAAAATTTCTTAGTGAAAGTCTAAAATATAATAAATTCAAAAAAAATTTTATGATTTAAAAAAAATTAAGTTTGAATTTAAAATGTAATATTTGAAATTTTATGTTGAATACATTTTTATGTATGTATTTTCTTGACGCCAAATAAATAAGTATATGTGGATTTGCAGCTCATTATGGAAATCAATGGTCATGTGGCACAATTCCGGGAGCTGCTCATCTTCATCGGACAATCTCGGGATTCACCAGAACTGCGCGAGAAGATTCGCCGGCTGCGTCGAAGCTGTGTGGATGCCTGCAAGCAGACGGCACATTTGATTACCCCGCAGCCTCGCCGTTGTCTGGGCAGTCCCAGTGAGCGTGTGCATCTCTCACTGCTCTTCCAGTTGACGCAACTGTTTCGGCAGGAGCTAATCAAGAGCTATCATCTCATCCAGCTAGTGCCCTGCGACATGACCGACTATTATGGTGAGTGCAAAGCAGGCTTATATATATTTATATAGTAGATGTGACTAACAAATTGTTTAATTGATCAGCGCCCTCACGTACTGCTCCCTCCAATCTGGGCAATGTAATTAGCCAGATATTGTTGTGCAAGCAAATCAATCCAGATTTCCAGCAAGAGGAGCTGTGCAGCATTAGCAAGGATACACAGGAGTTGAATGAACTGCTCGACGAGATGCAATCCCATTTACCCAACCCAGAGGCAATCGACGAAACCGAACACTGTGAGTAATGCCAAGTGAACTGAACTGAATATGAGCCTAATCCGATCCCCACTACCATCTTCATACTCTGCAGCTGATGGTAAGCCGACGGCCTCCCCGAATACACCGCCAGTGTGGTACACACATCATCGTCGTCGCAGCTTCCTCAGTCGCAGCCGCAGTCTCTGCTGTTGCTTTAAGCCTTCCCAAGCGAATTCGTTTTAAATAATGACAAACATGCAAGAGAAAGTCGCGCGGCATAAGAGACCTCGCCATACGCTTTAAAATGCATTCGAAAATTGTATTTTACAGAACCACAAGGTACTCTGGAATCGTAAATAACTCTAGCCTTAACTTATCTGCACACATGCAGGAAATCCCGCATAAAGTGTGCACTGATAGCGACTCCCATTGTCTGACATTGACGGGAACTTTCTGCTGTGAAATATGTTTTATTAGAACGATTTCTATTTAATCGGCGAGTAGGGCTTGATTATCTTAACGATCATCATCTGACGCAATAATTGTATTCATTTAATCATATTTACTTTAGAATCTATTCGATTTGTTATATTTTCTTTTTATATTTAGTTTACTCATTATTATGAAATTAATTATTCTTTAGTAACTTTGTTGCTAACTAACAGTTTTTCTGTATTTACATATTCCGTATATAATTATTTCAACTAATTTATTATACGATTTTTTTTTAAATATTTTCGCTAAATTAGTCGGACTTGCAACATTTCACTTTTTGCATCCTAATTCATAAATAAAAATACTTTCAGCTGCCACTGTACAAACACTGTAACGATAAACCTGTAACCAGTCACAAGGAAGTGAATGTGGCACAAGGCAATAACAAAAAAAAAAAAACAAATGTGCTCGTGTGTACCGTTAAAGCATGTAACATTTTATTAAGGGCAGATTTATATTCAATTTCTCATCTCAAAGCCCTCAATTATCGCATAAATATAAAGCCCCGTTGTCAGGTGTTGCCAAGTCACAACGGATAAGGAAAGTCGCGACGATGTTATTTGTTTCACCTTTCGTGTAATTGCTCCACTCAGGCTATCAAGCACTCAGCTGATAACACAATCCCTGCCGTAATTCCCACTTACCGTTCTACCTGTTTGATTAGATGATAGTACATTTCATTCAAAAAAAGTGCAAAAAACAGGCCTCCAAATAAGTTCAAATGCAATTAATAGTTTTAGTTTTTCATTTTGTTTAATATATATTTTAATTTTAAAAATATGCCTTTGTCTTTTACAAAACATATCTCTACATTAAAAATATATAATATATATGTATAAGTATATACTTTATGGAGTTCTATATAGTAGTGTATATATATATTAGGTATAAACTTCTAGTATATGTCATATGGATTTTCACAGAAAATCTTCAACTTTCATTTTGAGTAATGCTTTCTTTTTTTCCAATTGTTTTTCATCTTTCTTCTCTATTCCTTTGCTTATTCTCTGATTTTGCTTGTGCGTTTCTTCTATCTGTTTCTTTTTCTGACAATTGTGTTGAGCATTCTGCATTCTATGGAAGATTCGAATTTTCCTTCTGAAATTTCCAACGGGATGATGTGCACCAACAATTGTGCTTCATAAATTCTAAGTTATGTTTTTCTATTTTTGATTTGTGCACAACATTTGGCATTTTGTATGATTTTTGTTTTTGTTTGTTCAAAAAGCAACAACATCTAAATGTTAACAACAATTATTGTTATATCGTTGGACTCTTCACTTTTAGCTACATTATTAAATTCACTATTTGTTTACAAACTTTCGTTTATGTTTTCTCATTTCTGGCTAATATCACCGTTATCACTGCGCTGTGCTTAAACTTGTTTTAGGTTTAAGCTAAATGTAGTCTTTTCTTATATTTCTACCACTACTTAACATTCTGTGTAAATGTGTGTGTGTGTGTGTTGTGCCATTATTACAGTGCAAACAAATAATTAATTAACGCTAATTCAACACATTGCAGAACTTATTATAAAACTGAACGCGTACAAACAACAATTAAAAATTTACAATCGAAAAAATAAAATAAAGGCGAAAACACTAAGAACTAAAAAGCTTAGATATTAAGCACTTAATTTAAACATGAAGTGAGAAATTCCCACTCGCTCTCCCTTCCCTCCTCTCCTCTCTCTTGATTTCTCTAGCGAGTGAGCAGTTAATGCAGCAATTAAATAAAATGTGGACTTGTTGTTTGGCTGGTGGCATGTGGCATGTGGCTTATGGCTGATGATGTTATGCTTTTTATAGTTGGCGCCAAAAAAATAATTAAAGGAACACTGTACTGAGGAGACCTCCGCGACGAGGAGGCACTTCAAAGGCGTGTTATTTTATTTGCCACCGTTGCCGACGCCGTCGACAGCTGCTCCAGCCGTGAGCACAGTTCCTGTGCCAGACGCAGCTGATGCGCCGCAGCGGCAGCGCAGGAAGTCGCCGGTGCATTGCCAGCCACGGGCAGTTGCTGCACTGCAGCGGACATCGCTTCCGGAAAACTTAAGCAGACGCCAACCCAACGTGCTTTGCTGCAGGCATGCGACTAAAAAGATCAACAAAATATACGACTAAGTTAGTTTAAGTTTTTAAACTCGCTTTGATTTAGTTAAACTCACCATGGCAAAGTCGCGTTTCCATTGCACACCGCACTGTCCATCGCAGAGGGGGCAGGGGCGCTCGAGGCTATAGCCACCACATTCGCTGCAGTCCAACGAGACATGATCATCGGTCCAGGAGACGCCGCACGTAAAGCAGGAGCCAATGTGCTGGCGCAGTTCCTCAATGGTCAGCACGTTGTCCATGTTTATCTCCAGGGGACTTCCAACCAAATCAGGCAACGAGGCAGACAGACCCAAGCTGTGATGACTGCAAGAGATAAAGAGAAAGAAAGCGAGGCAGATTAGTAACTGATGTATTACGCCAGGAGCGGAATAATTTAATAAATATGTGTACTAGACACTCCCTAACTTAAAAACAAAAATTTGACTTTTTGTTTTTTTAAAAAGTGATCAAGTAAAATGATAATACATGCAAATTTATCATTGTGGAAGGAGAGTTATGGACAAACCAATTTAATATAATTTATCTCTCTGGGGATTTCTTAAAATTTGCTCACAAATTAGTAACAAAAGTTATAAATTTAATGCTGTCAATACTTTCAGTTTCTTATTTGTGAATTACTCAAATTTGAGTGGCTCCAATTTTGTTAGTCTACTTGACTAAGCTTTGTTCATGATTGATGACACTAGCTTAAGAAAGAATTTTAATATTGGGCCCGCCACACCCCCCTTTAGTCCGCACCTGGGCAAGCGAAAGGCACCACAGGCCATGACCTTGCACAGTGGGCGGACTTCGCAGCTGCTGGCGTGATTATGATAATGAGCACGGCACGGCACGGCAGGGTATGGTAGGGGGCGGTAGCAACGGCAACGGCGGGCGGTACGAGACTGTACTGAAAACGACAGCGACGAGACGTCGCGACGGGCAAAGTGACAGCGACAGCAGCTTTCGCTCGATCATGTGAGCGTCGCATTGTCGCCAGCTTTTATTGTTAGCACAAGAGAGCGTGCAAAAGAGAGAGAGAGAGAGTGGGTGAGAGAGTGTTTTGATAATGCCTTCAACTGATAGCTCAACAAGAACAACAACAACGACACAATGCAGTATTTCATTAATGCTGCAAATATTGCTGTTGTTGTTGTACTCTGCACCCCAAATCACGATAAGATTGCAAAACTATGAATGGGAAACGCATAATCAAAAAAAAAACCGATCGATAGTCACTGTCACAGTCAGCGTTGCGAGTCAGCTACCAGTTCCCCTTAACTGGCCCTGACTTTGTTTACAACGCCTCACAAAATTCGCAAATGTATCGAACATGTCGAAAACAGATGCGGTACGGGGCGGGGCCAGGGGCAGAGGTAAGACCTAGCGAGGCGGCGCCGTTGTCATTCATTTGAAAACGGAAACGAGCTTCCAGCTAAATTCATACATGAATCACAAGGCGTATGCGCAATCTGTCCATAGATAGATATGTACATATCAATTTGTTGGATATTTTATTATCTATTATAGATGGATTAATCTGTAACTGTTACTGTTGTGTCTTTTTCTTTTTTGCTACTTACGCCAATGGACTGCAAATGTCGGCAATTTGGGGAGCACGTACGCTGGCACTCGACATAGTTGTTGCTGTTGTTGGTACTGCAATGAGAGAGAAAAACAAAAACAAGAAATAAGGAAAAGTTGAATAAAACAATTAAAGACAGGGGCCAATCAAGTGGGGGGGCATGCACGTATATGTCAGGGGCAATACACACAAAACACAGGTAAACAAACGCACGAAGGTAAACGAGCTAGTTGTGCAGCTGTTGCCACTGCGTCTGTGTGAGTGTGTGTGTATTGCTGGGAAGTTGTTATTAAGTATTATGTGTGGGTATTATAAAACACTTAAATGTCAAAAAAAAAAAATATTAAATTAAATTGCATGGCAAGCTGAAACGAATCGAATCGAGCGCAACTGTACCAAAAACAGCTGATGCTGTGGATGATGTGGATGCTGTTATGACTCTTGCTCAACCAATTCCAAGTACAAAGTATAGTTTGCTTTTATAAAGTGTCAATAAACGACATTCCTCCAAAAACAATAATAACAACAAATAACAAAAACTGTCAACTTTTGTGAGCTTGGGGAACTACCGCTGAAATCCGGTTAAAGTGTTCCCCATCTTTTGGCCAGAGAAGACGGAGGAGACCACACACAACATAAGGCAGCTTATGGAATATGCGTCATTCCAATATTTGTTTGTATTCTTATATTGCCGTCAAGCCCGAATTTGGGTCTTAGCGGTAATAAAAATGCTTCTTAATACACCATAAAAAAAATGCAGGTGTATTTTCAGTAGGACACGTAATTCGCTTGACAAGGAAAAATCCGAATATTTTTTATTTAATTTAAAAAAAAAAACATTTGTTATTTCTTTACTTTACTAATTTGTGCAACTAAAGGCTAATTTTATGAAATAATAGTGAATACAAAGCAAATATGCGAACTTTTGCGTTGTCAAAACAATTACTTGACATACTGTATATGATCGGCACGAGCGCCATGTCCGCCATTTGACTTGTTGGGGTGGTGCGGTGTTGTGGAGTGTGTGTGTGCAAATCTTTAAATTTGGCAGCATTGCAAATTTTTATTTTTGACACACAGCGACACATGACTGCGTTAATACTTCTTCTGTTCTGCTTCCCCTCCTTTCTTTTCCGTCTGCTTTCTTTTGGGTTCTATATTTAGTTGATCATATGAGCAGCGCATAATAAAATGTAATCAAAAACAACAAAAAACAAGGCAGACGTGCTAAATTTAAAGCTTCAACAAGTTGACAACCAACAACAAACAACGGCCATTTTGCAGCTGTTAAATGTAAATGCAATGTTAATGTTAATGCTATGTTAAGTGAACTGCTCATACATATGCACATATCTAATGAAGTTGCTTGCAGCAAATGGCGGCTAACAGTAAACTCTAATTTTGCACTCGCTCGCACTCATACATATACATATATCTATGTATATATATGAGTGTTCGTGTGTATACGACTGTTCATCATGCAATGCGGCAGCCTCAACTCACAACTAGTTGCATTTAATTAAAATTGATGTGATTTATTTATAGAAGGGCACTCATACACACGCATGTTAAAGAATGCAACTTTGTTTTGTTGTATTTCTACAATAGGCACACATACATACATTCATTCTGGTGTGATTGAGTTTATTTTGGGCACGGAAATACTTACATTTGTTGTTGTTGTAAAATATAGCTGTTTTACAGAGAATATCTGATTGCTAACGGCGCAAATGATTTATTATACACAATTAATAATCCAAATTTGGATAATTCTCTGTTTATTTGTATTCTCCTTAGTTGCTTTTGTTAAATAGCTTATAGTTTTTATTTGGTGTTTGTTGGCCTTGCACAAGCGACAACAATGAAATTGCTTTGACAATTGCTTTTAAATAATTGCAATTAAATGTTTTTGTTGCTGTTGAAAATGATTGGTTAACTTTTCACACACGCGCGCGCTCACGACAGTTAAAACCACAGCGAACTATTTTGGCACAAATGTTGACAAAGAAATGTTTATAAATATTGTGACAGAAGCTGCAGCACACTTTTTTAGTTGGGCTTTTCTTTTGAACGTTCAAATATGTTTTGTTGGAAACAAATTAACTTTCTGTAGTTAACCAAAGCCAAAAGACCAAGTGGCGTGCACGACAACACAAAAATTACTGAAATGAAGTCGCTCAACGCGACTCGCTTTTATAGCAAAATGAGCGGAGGTGCGAGCGAATACGCGAGAGCCAACAGTGAGTGAGCGACAGAGCAGCCAAACACAAACACACACAGAGTGAGTGAGCGTGCTGATATTGCTTGGTGTGTGTATGGGAGAGAGAGTGGGGCAGAGCGAGAGAGCACTTGTGGAATGACAAAGCAAAGCTAACGAACTTGTCAGCTGAAATTTGAAAATGCGCACCAACACGTTTAAACAAAAATAATGCGAAACGCAGAATGACAGAGCGTAGGGTAAATCAAAGTTAATGCTAAAAACAAAGTCAGCAGATGCTGGCCAAATTGGCGGTATGAGCATACATATTTACATACATATGTATGTAGTATATTTATGTAGTTGGCAACAGGCTGATTATAACAACAAGGCAAAGCAAAACAAAACCAAACAAAACACACTGATCATAAAATGAGAGCACACCACAGAGATTCAGAGAGTGCGATAGTGTGAGCGAGATGGCGAATGCAAGCAAGAGAGCGTGCGCGCGTTGCGTTCGTTTAACGGCACAAGGCAACAAAAATTAAAAATTCAAACTCACACACACATGCATATGTATTTACACTTATTGTGTCAGAGTGTAATACGTATACGCAGCGTGGAACAAGTCTAGTACATTGACTAAATGTAAACTCAAGTCTCGAGGGGTTGTTGACGTAGGTAATTTGGACAAGAAAACACAGCAAAAAAGAAGAGCAAAAAAAAGCAGCACGGCAACAACCGTCAGCAGTGACGGTATTTCATTTAAATAACAAATCACTTTTAGCGCTGACAGGTAAGGAGAGAGAGGGTACCCGCAGTGCGGGACAGAACAAGGTGTAACTTCAGCAGGCGGGCCGGTCCACAACCTGGACAACAGGTAAATAGCGCGACCTGCGCTTTATGACTTAACTGGAATTGATTATCCTTATCTGAAACGAGTCCCTCTCCCTCTCTTTCTTTCGCTCTCCCTCTAAACCTCTCTAATCTTATCGACGTGTGGCAAAAATTGTGGCATGAAATCTAATATAACAGCTGTAACGGTTTTATTTCAAAGTCTATATGTTTGTATATAATGGAAATTGCCAGCGCAAGTGCTAAAAAGCAACCACAAATTATTCGCATGTTAATAGGAAAATGTATTTATTCATGTACAGTTAAACTTCCATAACTCGAACCTCCATAACTCAAATTTCTCTCAAACTCGAGCTAAATGAGTGGCAGTAAAATTAATAAACTTAAGAAAAATAACTCTATAAGTCGAATATCTGAATAACTTGAACCTTTTCTTTGGATAATGGAGATTTGAGTTAGGGAAGTTCGACTGTATTTTGTTATTTTTGCAAACAAGTCGCACGTCGCGGCAGCCAGCGCTCAAATTTCGCCAGCTCTACGAAAAGGGAGCTCGGTCTGCCCCCAAAGCAACACAAACTGACCCTCGCCAAAAATAATGCAATTCAGCAGCGACAGCGTCAAACTATAAATTATAAACAGGCCCACTCAAATACTCACACAAACACACACACACACTTATGCATTTATACAACTATAAACAATTGATGTTTATTTAGAAAGGCTTCATCATGATGAACATGATTATCATTATCACATCGCTACAATTCTCCCAGATTTCATTATTCATACGGCACACTTTCTGACTGGCATTCAACTTTGAATGCGGCGCAGTTTCATATTTTAGGAGGGAACTCATCATAATCACATTGGGATGTTGGGACATTGGGGGAAAGACCATTGTCATCTGAGAAGGTCACACGGCAATTACTTGAAACACCTCTGCCCCGCAATCGCAGATCGCGTCAGGTAACAACGTGAGGCAAGAGGAAGAATAATAATGCAAAATAATATATGTATATAACAAAAACCGAACCAAATAATATTTAAACAATACGTATATATTTTGCAAACCTTTTAAAAAGTTTTTAAGTGCGCTACGTTCACAATTGTTGTGTATTTGTGTTTCATTTTTGAGTTACCTGCCTGAAATACAAGCACTTGTTTTGTACAGGAGGCAGTTTGATGAGTAGCTCCGTTTCAGAAATGCAGCCCTGGCTAAATCTTTATTTAATTACTTTTCAACTTGGCAATATTTTTGCTAGATAAAATATATGTGTGCAATATATACTGCATTTACAATCATAATAAACTGTTTCAAGTTCAATAACCAGGGAAGCCAACCCTAGCCTGATAAGCTTAACAAAAACTCAAGATATACGATAAATAAATCTTATAGATAAATTCATAAATTTCAAAAAAGATTTCACATAGTCAAAAACAAACGCAAATTAAATGAAGGACAATCTTTGCAGTTCAGGAAACTAGCGCTGTGCAATTTCTGCAAACAGGTAAAGTTCATGGATTTTGAGTTTAAATTATTGTTATTTATAAACAGATGCAAGGACATAACAGATCATCTTTCTATATTCTATATTTAAATTTGTGAAAAATCTTATATTTAACAAAAAATTTAGAGCGCTAGTCGCCTGAATCTGAACTTATTTATGAGATGCTCAATATAAAAAACTTTCAGCAATAAATCCAAGCTTAAGCAGATGATAATGATTTATACACCGCATTAAATAGACGCTAAGTGATAGAACTACCCTCGTCGGTGGTCTGCACTGAAACAGAGACAGAGTTGTCAGAGTCACGAATAAGTGCTGCTTGAAGACATGCGCTTCCTCTTTAGCTCTGCAGCAGCAGTTCAAACAACTCATTTCTCATTTGTTTCAGATCCGCAGCTATGCAAACAAAGCTGCTCCTGCAAGTGGCCAATTGTTGTTATGACTCTGTGTGCTCGACTTGGATAAATAAATAAATACATATGGATGGATCGATGTGGTGTGAGATGGGAACTGATATTACAAATACGGGCCCAGCCCCAATTGCGAGTGGAAACCTGCAAAAACAGTTGACGTCAATGCAAAACTCCGGAAAGCTTAACCAAAAAGTATGAAAATAAAATTTCAAAAATTGAAAAAATAAAATGCATTGTTTTGATCATGAGCCGAAATTGTGATCATTGTTGATTCACGGCTTTCGAAGAATCCATCAATTGTGGGTGTGTGTTGTCTTGTCTGTGTGTTTATTATAATGATAATACGAGTGATTTCTAACTGAGAAATTCCAAGTCGACAACGCCATCAAATGCTAATGAGTTCAACACAAACCCAAACGAGTTTTATTTATATTTAATCAAATCTGTGGGCTTCCCTCATTGATAGATTTGTGCAAATAATAAAAAAAAAGCATCTAACAACTGTTTACTTAATTAATGGGGGAAAAGTACTTGAGAATATTACGACTAAATGCAGGCAAACAGGGCGGATCCCAAAACGAAAGTGGCATTGGAAGAAACACGATCAGAACTGAACAGAAAAAAATATAGAAAAAAATGCTTTTAGCTCACGAGTGGATAGATAATTGGGTAAAACATTTACGACCCCAGACGGCGCTCTAACTGTTGACAATGGCAATTAGAAGTGCGCGAATTATATGGCCGACAGGCCAAATTGCAAATGAAAATGCGCCATGACATTGAACTTTGCCATCGTCTGTCTACGTCTCCAGGAACAGCAGTGCTACGAAAATTAAACAAGTTGTGTAACATTTCCGCTTATATATTAGCATTTTCTGAAAAATATAACAATCTGTGCGAACTAAAAGGAAACAACAAAATATAAACGAAAAATCACACTGCTTCACAATAACAATTGCGAGTTATTAACAGCCCTGTTAAAACCAGAAGATCACACTGCGTCACAGTAACAGTTGAGAGTTGTTAACAGTGCTATTAAGAAAACAATCCAAAAGAGGTTTGGCTCGAAAATTGGCAGTTTATTTGATATTGATGAATTACATAGGCGTTATCTTCGATGTGCCATAGGTAATCGGCATTTTATTGATCGCCGATAAACGAGAAGGGTGATTAAATGGTTAACAACAAAAGAAATGTGATTATTAAGGAAAGTTTTCGCCTTGCACCTTGGCTACATCAATTATACTTTATCTGACGAGTAATTGTGTTGTTCCGAGTAGAGAAAACAACTTAAATGCTTTGGTTATTAGTTGTTTGAGTACTTTGATCAATTATTTTCAATTATACATATATCTAATAAACCACAAAATGTTATACTAAGTAGTCAAGTTAATGCAATCATCTAATGCTTATGCTCATTTCCAGTTCCCAAACTAAATTTAATAGATTATTTTTTGGGACAATAGATCCATTATGCAGTCAAGAGAAGTATGTATATAAATATTTATATCTCATCGGGCGGGTTTTGTTATATGTGCACATATACATATATATAGGAGCATATAATCTATCCATTGTTAGCCCGTCACAGATTGTATAAAAATACTCTTGGGTTGCTGACGTCACGAGTGAGTGTTGAAAATATTGTGGCACCTATAGTATTTGTTATTTAAATATAGTATTACATAGGAACTGCCCCCCGTATCGGAACATTGGAACGTTAATAAAGTCCAAGTATTTCGCATTATCGGAAACGTATTTGCATTGCTAAATGCGCATTCGGTCGGGTCGCAAAAAAAAAACCCCAAATGAAACTAGAACAGCTGCCCTATCATCTGGAATACTTCTGAAATACCTGGACCTATAAGCCTGCATAGCTTAAAAATTAATTAACAGTTTAGCTGTGGATTTACATATGTATTTGTGAATTGTCTGACAAAACATTTCGCTAATTACACGCGACAACTACACTAAAGCAAATGAGTTAAGTCCGGATAAAAGAAGGCTCTTGCTAATTAATAGTTCTCAATCTGTATGTGCAGAATTATTATTATTATTAAAAATGCAAAAAAAAATAGTATATGTTATTATCTATTCTTATTATTTGTTTATATTTTATAGTTTTGTTTCTCAACTCTCCATACCTCTCTCCATACTTATACTTATATGTAAGTATATAAGTAAATCTCTAGGCATCTCAAGTGATCTGACCGACTATTGAGTTGACTTTAAATGGCTGACGTTGTCGTTGTTGTCGTCATATTATTATCATCACGATGATGATGAGCAGAAGAGAAAAACTGGCGTCTGTGTTAGATTTGCGTCGCACGAATCGTTTGTCAACTGCACACACACAGAACCCACACCCCATTCACACACAAATACACACACAACGTACTGAGATGAGTTAAGTTTCCAGTTTAAACCAATTGATACTAAATAATGTCGTTGTTGTTTTTGTCTTTGCTCCACAAGTTTCTCTGTGTGTTAAAATTGTAAATTGATAAAACAATGAAGCGCCTGCAATGAATGAATGAAGCGTAATTTATATGGAAATCAATACACACACATCAAGTAAGTAGTATAAATTGTTAAACGTATTAGTCAAGAGTCAGAGAATGTCGTACTTGGTTTTGACTATGATGATGACTATGACCTGCCCCCCAAATTGTGTGGCCAGCCCTGAGCAGCAACGAATGCCAAGTGAAGCTCAAATTATCCACATTTGATTCGTGCACGTTCCATTGACACTTGTCGTGGCATTAGACAGCACCTCCAACCACCACCACCGGCTGAACCACCAAACCATCATCAATACCAGCAACGACTCAAGTATCCGCTGACTTGGATACTTGACTCTTTCTCTCTCTCTTTCTATCTCTTGCTGTCGTTGAGCTTTTAACCGGCTGGGACCCAAGTGATTCGGTTAGAGGCCGCTTCACAAACACAAGTACACACACACACACGCACGCACCCGATACACTATCCATTCAGCTAACTGGCGTTAACCGGCATTATGATTTTGAGCGCGTATAGAAGACATTCAAAAAGGTCAAATGCGATCATCAAATTACATTTTCGGCACCTCGAACCTGACCACAGCGCAATTTGAGGCGTCGCGTGGACATTGACAGCTTATCAGCAGCTAAAACCCAATAACAACAACAACAGCAACAATATAAACTGAGCGGAATCTGCTACTAAGGGCGAGTCGAGTGTCTGATCGCCCTCGCCTCGAGTCTGTTGATGTCGGCAACATTTCAATAAAGCCAAAAATAAGCAAAACATTAAAAACACATTTTAAGCACGAACATAGCTACTAATATTTGGCTATGATATACCCTGTAACCGGTTTGCAACAGCAAGCATCGCGTTGGCAACAGCAGCACTTCAAAAAACGAAAAATATAAATTTAAGTTGAAGTGGAATTCTTCTCAATTCGTATTTAATATACATTCAAGAAAATAACTTCTATTCCATCCATCACAAGTCTCCAGAAATTTTTTATTAAGTGTGAGATTTCATATTTTTTGATATTTTCATTTAATCCACTTTAAACTGTAACCGAATTCAAATGTTGCGAAAAGAAATTCTTTTCTACGAATTCTTTTAAATAAATACACGCTTATAATTAATTTTCAATTAAACCCAAATATTTCTGCAATCTGTTATGAAAAATCCAAAAAACCTTATGAATTAACTAAATAAATTTTACGTGTTAAACAAACTTGTTAAGTATATCGAATTATTTGTTAGTTATCTAATGTCTAAATGCAAATACAGTGAGCTTCAGACAATTAGAACCTTGGCAAATCAGTTTATTCCGGAAATTTAAAGAAATTATTTACTTTCGTGAATTTCCAGTGCTCACTGTAGTTATTCTACTTTCCATACGTATAAAAAATAATAAGAATTAATGCATGTTAATAACAAATATAAATATTCAATTTGCTAGTAAAATATTTTTCAATATTTGTTATTGAAATTATTGTTGCATTTGCAAAATGCGAAAGTATTTGAATAAATTGATAAGAGATGCATCAAGTGTGTGTACATCATGCATTATGCAATTCCAGGGTATATATAGTCTGCGCGTGGCGTTCCATTTGGCTTGTCTATAATGAGCATGGGAATATAAAAACAGAAACACGATTTTCGTATGCACAATCAAGCAGACAGTTTAAAAGTGGACTGGCCTGGCAGAGGGAGAGAGGGAGAGAATGAGAGAGAGAGGGGAGCAGGTACACAGCACTGCGAAATTGAAAACGGTTGTATTTTTAAAATTTGTCATTACGTTTGTCGCTTTAATAAGCAATTGCATAAATGCGCAACTTTTATGTAAGCACTTTGCATGACGGCCGCCCATGGGATCAAAACGTTTAGTTCCAAGTGCATTCTGAGCAATATTTTCTTATTTTTTTATACTTTTTTATATATTTTTTAATTTTATTCCCATCGATAATCGAGACAGTGTTGCGAGGGGGTCAATGTCTGGGGGATACATTGAGCAAGTACACAGACAGATCGATGATATAAGAACAGCTCACTGGCAATATCGATAAGGAATAAGTGTTTTTAGTCTGGCCTGCAACTGACTGAATGATTCATTAATGAGAGTAGGCAAATTACTGAATGAGATAAGATGCAAATGATCATCAACGATAAGGCCAGTGTCTCGTAGTATATGGGAAACAAATTGTAAAGATAACTAACAACACAATTACATGGGGAAATACCTGAATCACTTTAACAGACAATTGAATATTTATAGAATCTTACGAATTGCTAATTAAAACATATTTATCTATGAAATACTCGGAAATGGGTATACACGAATGCGGTCAGTTCCATTTATAAGGAAATGTTGATAAAGCACACAACATTATCTTTAACTATATCTATGTATATGTATATACATATTAACAAAGCAAGACCTTTAGAACAGTCATATTATATGATATACTATATTTATACTTTTAATTATACCTATATTTCTGAAAAAGATATTACAACTCATGTTTCTATTCATTCGAAATATGATATTCGCATTCATTTAAACAATATAAAATATTCTGTTATTCAGCAGTATTATAAAGCGTAAAGCTCTGTACAAAGTAACCTTTAAGCGAGCTTAAGTGATAAAATTTAAGTTCAATATAAATATTTATATAACAGATGCGGTAGTGTGTTGAATTCAACAACATTGGGGAGGCTGTATTTACCTAAAGTCTGATTTTTTATTATGCTCGAGGAATTCCATATAATTTGATGTTTCCTATTTAAAAACAACACAAGAGTGCTCGAGTGGCAGACACCCTGTAACAATCATTTTTAAATTAAATTTTACACTCTAATTAGGTCCTCTATATACAGTCTGAAATACACTGCAATAAGTCCCCTGGCTCCAGTGTGAATCGAACTCCAAGTAAAGTATACGCCTAGTATACAATGTTAAAAATACACTCTCCGTTTTCTAACTATTTTCTATAATTGAATATAATTTAATTGTGGCTTTCACACAGACTTTATAAAAATAATTGCTCAATAAATACTTTTCCTTTCGATTGCTAATCGTCTAGGCTCCCAGGGTTCTCCATTTCTCGTTGACAAATCTCTGCGGGTGGCCCCATTAAATGGCATGTAGTAACTTCCCTAAACGGCCAACACGTGTCGAGTGCCATTTTAATAAATGGACTTTGAAGCGGCGCACGCAACAATCATAAATTGCGCGTTTAAGCGCCTTTTGCTTCAACAAAAACAATAAGGAAAATAAAATATATAAAATATATATGTGTATGTATGCATAATAGTTTACTTTGTTTGTAGGCGACGCTAATGTGCATAATCCCCCGCGCCAGGTGATTAATGTTTGTACAATAGGCAAATAAAATGAGTCGCTGAGAGCTGAGAGCGGAGTATAAGAGAGAGAACAAGTCACATGATAAACGCGTGAATTTCATAAATTTTCAGCGACAACAGAAACGTGTGAATAAGCGAGCTGCACGCTTTGTTTATACAAAAAGTACGAATATGGCTAATCAGATCGCAGATAAACCGGCAACAGACACAACAACAATTAGCACATAAATTTAAAGCAACAGGACACGCAATTGATCGATGATCAACATGATGGTTTCACATAAACATTATTGATCTGTTGCAAATATAGAAATTTACTACTAAATATAACTGAAACATCAATTTTATTTGGAACTGAACTTGCGACAAGAGCTCCAAAAGTCCAAGCAATCGCATTATATACATACATACATACATACATATAATAGGGGCACCCACTCGAGCGATAAAGCTGGCAATTGATGTTAATAAAAATTGTTTCTATTATATTTATAAAAATGTTCAATTCCTTTGAATTTAGATTTGCAAGCATGTTAACTTGTGTTTGTTATAATAATAAATCAATTTTTGATTTGTTTGTTAGTCACGACTTAATCGAATCAATCTGTCAACCTGTATAACAATATATATAAATGCTTGTCTTTGCTAGAGTATAAAGTAAACGGCAAGTGGGTCGCACAAAGAGCAGAGGGACGCGATATGGATACGCCTGTCCAAAGTAGACATATGTACACCTATCAACCAACCACGCCCACGCACCTGTTAGTCAGTTGAAAAAAATCGCAACTGATAAGCCAGTCTACAGATTATGGACTAGTACATATAGCCACAATGGTAAACCTGGCAAAAATTGATATAATACAGTCTGGTCATTTTAAACGATCGATACTATTTATAAGTCTAGGCGCAAGCCACAGATAAATATAAATAAAATCGAATATCCGTGCAAGCCATCGACTTCAGCTATTATTAACATCTGTTACATCTGACACTATAAAAAGAGTAATAAATATTTACATTGGATAATTAAAGCTTGTCGCAATATCAACAATTGTAAATTAAGCTCACACAGAAAGCAATAAAATTTGAATTGAAACCCACCAACTGTAAGTATGGAGATGTGGGAAAACCTTCTGTAACACCGTAACACAGTATTCTGTTAACTTTTGCTAATTTGTTGTGCATTAAATAAATGTTTTTGTAGCCATTTTAACACTTACCTATGAAATTCAAATTACGTAGTGCTGCAGCGCAGCTATTGGTTGCCGTGGTCAACTTGTCAATTACGACTGCGGGTACAGAGCAAAAGTCTGGATCATCCACATCAAAGATAACGCCGTCTTCCCATTCGGTGACGATTTGCGATGATTTTGACAGCTGTTGTTGCTGCTGCTGCTGCTGTGGAGTTTTTGTTGCTGATTCTAGCCTGTGCAGATGCTGTTGTTGTTGTTGTCCGTAATTGCTGTTATTGTTGATGCTAACGTTGCTGGCAAACGAGTTATTATTGCTACTTGTTGCAGATCGTTGTTTCATCTGTGAAGAGAAAAGAGACGCAATTAGTCAAGTGTCTGTCGGCAGCATGAAAAAATAAAAGGTGAGTGTACGTGCCGCTGTGCAAATACCAAACAACACACGTGGCTGGCTCTCAAATGCAATAACAGCACAAAGACGTGAAGTTATAACAGCTCGCTTTGTACGTTGTCTGGAGAGGGGAGAGAGCGAGGCGGAGCGAAACAGAGTGGATAAACTGGAGCGACAGGACAGCTGTTGCTGCTGGCTGTTGACACGGAGGTCAAAAACATACACACACACGCACACAGATATGCAAAAAAAAGCGATCAGAAATATTACAAATAATTCCGCTTGGCAATTGCAAATGCATATGCAAAATCAATAGATGCACTATTTAGGTGAAGGCTTCTTTAAAACGTGTATGTGTATGCGTCTCTAGCTGCTGCAATGCAAAATATAACGCTTCTGTTTTTGTTTTTGCAATTCTGTGTGCGTGTGTGTAATTGCGTGTACTTGGGGCCACATACCCCGGACTTACCTTACTTTACAAGCGTTTAACAAACTGATCAACGTTTAATATGCAGTATTTATAACTGCAAACAGTATATATCATACAATGCACGCAAAAACTGCAATTCTTGCATTGATTTTAAGCGTTTAAATTGAATGTTTTGCTCGATTTTGCCAGCGGACTACAATTTATGACATTCACAATAGCACGACGACAGCAAAACAGTTGGCAGCTCTATTGATAATTATCAGTTGATGATGATTGAGACTATCGAATCTAAACAGCGCGAATTTAAATTAAAAGTTAAGCAATTGTTAATTTTGGAAAAAGATATCACATTACTATCAAGTAAATTATATAGATGTGATATAATTTTAATGAATGTTTGGGGATTGTGACCCCGTGAAGGTAAATTTTTATAAATAAATTCTAAATAAAAATTTCAAGAACATAAAATCCAACAACAAAAAAATCATCAAAAATCTTAAAAAGCTACCTTAAAATTACTAGAGAGATTCAAATAAAAGTTCCTTTTTTAAAAAAAACTAAAACTGGCTATCGTCCTTCTGTCGGAGCCAAGGCTGCCACCTTGTTTTTTTTCTAAAATGGGCAACTCTGAAAACAGTTTTTTTTTGCAGCAGCAGTAAAGTAATTTTAGGCAAACATTTACGAAATTTCCAAAGTTGAACGTGCTAAAATGCACATAAACCACCATATAAAGTATAATAGAGTGCACTAAAAGCGAATTGACAATTAGGGATAACCTTGTAAGAGACAATCTGACAGCCGTACAACGTAAAGGCCTCGGCCATGGAGGAGAATATGTGGTAAATAAACATTAAGAAAAACAGTCACAGCCTCAGCAATCGTCGGCATCGACGTCAGCCGAGCCCAGTGTGACAAATTGATGTAAAAAGCTTTTGATGATGCTGCTGTTGTTGTTGCTGCGTTTCCTTTTAAGTGTTATTTTTAAGGACGGCCTTGCCTTGTGTCAATTGCTGACATAGCGCTGCGATAGAAAGAGAGAAAACATAGTGAAAAGGAAAACATTTGAGTCAGCAGCCAAGCAGCAGACTGACTGATTGGAAGCTTTTGTGTTATCAGCAACAGCTGTGCTAATTGGACACGTTGAAGTAATCACCGAAAACAAACGCATTATTGTCTTCAGCAATGTTGTGCAGCGCTTCGCAGCGACAAAGGGGGAAGCTTTTAAGCAAATTGTGATCGGTAAAAAGCTTTTCGCACGACTTTTGAGCTGAGCTTTTGTGTTTACTCTTCGTATGAATCCCGCTCGTAATGAAGCTTTTTTTATACCCTTGCATAGGGTATTATAATTATGTCCCGAAATGTGTAACGAATTTTTCATCTTGTTTGAACGTTTATTAAAACTGTCTTCATTTCTGCCTGCAGGATAATTGAACTGGAGTCGGCGCTCTTGGACGACTGCAATGTAAATGACATTTATAGCATTTGTCAGGGGAAACCCCTGCCAGAGGCACTGCGTCCCGATGTGTGGCAAGTGTGTCTCGATGTCAGGCACAAAAGCGATCAAATGTCGCTCTTCAATGAAATCTACGATCTACCATTTCAAAGTCAACTGCGTGAGGATTGCAAGCGTTATGTGGAACGCATGGGGAATGATGAGGAGGACAAAGTGTCCGTTGTCTCCGATCTGGAATCCATCATGACATTCTACTGCAAAAATCGCAATCTGCAATACGAAGCTGAAAATGGTTGGATTGAACTATTGTTGCCACTGTTTGCTCTCAAGTTAAATCGATCGGATACCTTTAATCTATTTGAATCCATACGCGATACTTACATACCCAAAGGATGCAAACCCAAGGGCAATGTCTTCCATGTATTTCGTTTGCTGTTGCTCTATCATGATCCTGAGCTGTGTACTGTGCTGGATACCAAGAAAATCACACCAGATCTTTATTCATTGACGTGGTTCCAGTCACTCTTTGCCTCCTGCAGCAGCCTGTCTGTGATTATCGCAATGTGGGATCTGTACTTTCAGAATGCAGATCCATTTATGGTCTTCTTTCTGGCCCTCATTATACTTATCAACGGACGCGAGCAGATTATGGCTCTGAAGACCGCGCCCAAGGAGGAGATTATAAAGTTTCTCATCAATATGCCATGCGCCTTGGAAGTGGATGATGTGCCGGACTTTTGCTCATTGGCCCAATACTATGCTCTAAAGACGCCCACCTCGTTCAAGACGGATTACCTGAAGGCGCTCTATGGCAAACAGAATGATACGCCACGTAGCCAGGAGGAGTCCAACAAAGTATCCCAGGCATTGTGTCTGCCCGTCTCCGTCTATGAGCTCGTGGAGAATTCAGCTACCGAATTTCCAGTGCAAGACTCTGTACGCTTTTTCCTTGTGGACTGTCGTCCAGCCGAACAGTACAATGCTGGTCATTTGTCAACGGCATTTCATCTGGATTGCAATCTAATGCTGCAGGAGCCTGTGGCGTTTGCAACCGCCGTCCAAGGACTGCTCACAGCACAGAAGCAGGCCATTGAGGTGAATTCAAATGCGGGTGGCGAACACTTGTGCTTCATGGGCAGCGGACGTGTCGAGGAGGATCAATACACACTCATGGTGGTGGCCTCATTCCTGCAAAAGAACACACACTACGTGTCCTTGCTCACTGGCGGTTACACATCCATCCATGATTACTTTGGTGATCACATGGCCGACTGTCTGGAGGATCATAGCGTGAATAAATGCCTCGTCTGTCAGCAGCACAACGTCAAGCAGGTGAGCACCATTACCTTTGACTTTTCTCACCATAAACAATTACTAATCGCCGCCAATTGCAGTCAAAGCCCGTGCCGCTCAAGATGCCAGCAACGACGCCGTCCTCATCGGATCTGTTTAGCAAGTTCTCGGCGGCAATGAAATCAAAGTCAGCTGAGGTCAAGGGCAGATTGCTCGACATTATTGTGAATCCCAGCTCAAATGGCGCATCCAGCGGCGCCTCCAACAATGGAGCACAATCAATGGCCGCCCAGGAGCGTCATGTCAGCGCCAAGGAGCGCAATGGCAAACGCTATCGCAACGTTGCGCCCGTTTTCAGCATCGATGATGAGAATGAGGATGCCTACGATGGTGCTGACCGAGATGTGCCACAAGCAGCCGGCGAGACAAAGGAAATTGTCAATCTAAATCAATATTTCAAGACGGCGGAAATAATCAATGCATTCAAGTGTCAGGATGTGCATATGAATGGTTATATGTACGATAGCCATCTGATTATAACGCCAACACAACTTGTGGTGCTACGTGAACTGGGCGGTGGTCAGGCGCAGATTATGGTACGTCGACCATTGGCCAGCATTGTGAAGATCACAGCAAAGAAACGCCATCGCAATTTGATAACCTTCAAGTATGGTTTCCCCGATGGAGACGGTCTGCTCATCACCGACATGGATCGATTTCTTATACCAAATGCCACAGAGGCTACCGCACTCGTCTCCAAGCACATTGTCCAGGTGCTTGACAATGCTAAATAAGAGATGAATATGAGGGAAGCCATCTGGAATTACCGTCAATAGTCAGTCCTTAACTAACACACACACAACACAAAAGTGCAATGCGTTACGCTCTATTGTTGTGGACGCTTTAGTTTTAAATTGGCAAATGTTTTCCTTCGACCTTTTGACAATTTCATAGCGAATTGGCACATATGAATTGAATCCAATATGCAATTGTAACATACAACACCCAAGAAATCAAAATAACCATGTATGAAAAATATTCAATATCTAACCCAATTAATTCTATTGAGTTCGATTTGTGCTAACCAAGTTCCCTACATCCCCCTCGCCACCCATTAAATTCTAAGTGTAAAAAAAATAAACGAAAATAAAACTTAGAAGCCTTGAGACTTACAATGTGTAAAGAGTATAACAAATATTTATTGCAATTAAACAAGGTATAAATAAACCATGTATTATATTCAAAGCAGATTAAAAATTAGCTTTTTAATAATAGGCGGGAGGTAGAAATTTATGCATGTATTCGTATTTCTACCCAAGTAAAACTAGCTTTAGTTTTTTAAGCATTGATCTTTGTTTTTGACATATTTGGAGAGCAAGTCCTTAAGAATATGCGCAAATATAGGGTATATTTAAAATTGAAGATTTCTTTCGCTTTCAAATATTATTTTATTAATATAAAAATTTACCAAATGATCCAAGTTCACAAAATGGAACCAGAATAGTTGGAACAACATCAGCGAGCCACAGCTACCAATTTGTGTTACACAAACTAAGTATAAGGAAATTAGGATTAGCGAGAAAGAGAAAGAGAGTGCGAATGAGTAGGATGGCAAGAATTATTGTGCAGACATGGAGCAGGCGCAGTTCGAACAGTTGCCAGGCTGAAGCTACATACGTAAGCAGCCTGTTGGGCGATGTTGTTGCTGTTGCTGTTGTTTGGTTTGCAGACGGCCGCAATTCTTATCAATGACAGTGACGTAGATGGTTGTGCAGACTGTCCGTTGCCGACGGGTCTGCAAAGCGAATTTGGGGCGATAGAACATTAAAAACTGTTGCACTACGGCCCCAAGAAGACAGTTCATTCAGAACAGTCACAGCACGCGGACAACCAGCAACCAACAAGAACAGCAGCAGCAGCAACTACATCAGCAACAGCAACGACCTGAATTGGAGCAAAACCCATTTGACTTGTTTACTTAGTTAGTGTTTTGTGCTGAACTTAAGTGTCAGTGTGTGTGAGTGTCTGTTTAAGTGTGTGTAACACACACATTGTTACAAGTGCTTGAAGTGGGATCTTGTTGCTGCTACAATATGCAATTGCCGTTGCCATTATCATTGTCGATGTCAGCGTCCGCAACTGGACAGAGTATGTTTGTTGGCCTGATCCTATTGCTTGTTGGCCTGGCCGCAGCCGTGCCAGCATCTGTCTTGGCCCAAAACACTGAGTTGTCCACCAATGCGAACAACAAGCTGCAACAACATCAGCAGCAACAACAACAACAGCAGCAGCAGCAATTACAGCAAAGGGAATTGCCGGCAGGTGAGTGTTAAAGTTCATTTTTTAGGTGCGTGGGATGCGATTCTGTAGGTGTGTGTGTGTGCGATTGTGTGTGTGTGTGCATGTAGTTAAGTTAACCTACGTCAAGCAACGTGTTGTTAATGTTAAAGGTCATTTGAAAATTTCATGTTTGAAAATGGACATACGCCCCAAGGCTTCCAATGTAAGTGAGTGCCGCCTAAGTACCCTCTGTACGTACAGTAAAGCCTCACAAGAATGGTTAAAGCCACATGAATTAATGTCTAGAGTTTCCTTTACTTACAAAATAATATTTATTTTGATAAGCGAAAGTAGAAATTGTATATTATTTGTTAAATTTTTCCAACTATAACAAGATTTTTATTGACTCGATTCAGCTCAAAAATAAGTTTTATTGCTTTTAAAATATTCACATATTTATCCCTGGCTTGTGAGAAAATCTTTTTCAATTAATATTAATTTCTGTTCATTTTAAGTCAAAAAAAAAAGACAAAATATTTTTCTAGTTCTTTAACTACACATAAATCATGATGTGTCCAAATCGTATATACTAAACCAGATTTTTCGAAAACTGTTAGCTCTTAATATTGACTTAAAAATTATATTTATTTTTAATATTTAATGTTAAGTCCCTTAAAAAATGTATAAAGTATTTAGCTTAATACATTTCTTATATTTTTATTTATTATAGTTTTTGTTGAATCTCTTTAAATATTAATTTGGTATTAAGCTTAGTCAAATTTCACTGTAGCCGTGTATATGTGTGTGTTGGAGTTACTTGTAAGTCGAGCACATTAAGCAAAACGCCCACGCGCGCTTTGAAAGCAGAGGGCAAAGGACCACCTAGCATCCTGTCAGTGTTCTCATCTCCGTTGGACCCTTGTCCTCCTCTCCATTTTTAGCAACAGCGTGTTCCATGTTCCGCTGTTGGGCTTGCAGGAAATTGCGTAGGTGTTTTTGCCACAGGGGCAGCACGATACGACAGCTGGCAAGCAAGCAGCCAACTTGTAAATTTAGTCGATTTCCACAAAATTTTGTGCTTTCATTGTTATTGTTGTTGTTTTTTTTTTTTTGCAGTTCATTGAGAGCGTTGGCTTAGTGTAACATTACAATCATTGTGAGCCATAAGATATACAGACATATACATGAATACATGCATATGTTGTTGGTTACACACATATGTATGTACATTGAGATACACCTACGCAGTACGTGGGCGGCTGCTGCACAAAATGGCGTCCAGCCTCCTTGGTATGCATGCCAGCGGGTCTATATATGGGTATATGTTTATGTGTGTGTGTGTGTTCGTGCGCGCGATTTCATTTCTATTTTTAGACATCGCATTCAGCATCAGCAGCAGTTAATGTTGTTGTTCTTTGCCGTTTGCTTTATGCTGCTGCTGTCTGACGCCATTTGTCTTACGGATTTTCCGCCGCGCTTAAAAGTATGCAATGTTTCTATTTTTAAACTGCTAACAGAACTCATCTCTGTTAAGCTGACAAATATTGCGGCTGACTGACGCCATATTGGGTAATGCCTTAGTTTAGGATTTTCAAATGTTCTTAAAAGTATGCAAAACATTTTGACAGTCTCTTAACAGAGCTTAGCAAGCGAAAGTGGCAGCCTGATGCCATCTCTGTTAAGGATTCATCTTTGTCGCGCTTATAAGTATGCAATTATTTTTTAAAAAGCTGTTAAGTATGCGAATATTGCAAATTCCAATAAATATCATGTATTTTATTGAATAGCCAACCATTTGGCTATGCGGCGCATCATTAAATATTTATATAAGTCCTTGTTTCTGCTGTAAGACAAAGCATATGCCATGAAATATTCTCTAGCTGCTGTCAATTGCAGAACCACCTTCGCTCTGGATGCTAACCGCAAATTTCAATAACAAAACATGAAATAGAAGGCGTCAGGCTGCTTTCACAAGCCGCAAAGCCACATTTCCATTTCCATTTTCATGTCACAAATTTTCCATATGCCGTTATTATTAAGTTATTTTCAGACCACACTGCCGGCGGCTGTTAATTGTATTGTTGCCATCGTTCTCATTCTTCTTGTGTTATTGAGCAGCAGCTGCTTGGTCAGTACAACACAACAGGCTCAGCCACAGGCCACAACACAATCTCAACGTTCTATATGTACATATGTACACACATACTTATATATGCACTTATGTGTGTGTAGCAAAAATTGAAGAGCAAACAACTTGTTGATATTTTTACAGTTCAGTGAATATTTTCATGTTAGCTAAGCAGTAACAACAACGAGTACATGAACATGGAGGACAATGACAATACGTAGAACGACGTCAGCAACGTCAGTGCATATAATTTACTTGCTTGTTTTATTTATTTATGTAGACGCCTGTGAGTCCCTCGACTTTCCCCTCTGCCTCTGCCCCTGCCCATGGACAATTTCTCGCCGGAGGACAGCCAGACGTTGCAGAGCAGGGAATTATTATTCTGCTTTATTTTGTTCTTTCGTGTTGTCGTTGTTGTTGCTCGCTTTGGTGGCAAAACACATTTAGCCAAGGTTTAAGTTCTTGGAAACGTTTGACAAGGCAAACATATGGTCGAGTTGCTCTTGGAAAAAAACAACTCGAAACTGGGTTAGTGGACTTTAGCAAACTGGGAAAACCGCAAAGTATAGTTTACAAATAAAGGGATTGGCCCCTTTCTGATGAAATTCCATAGTAAAAACTATTATATCATTTATGTATCCTAGTTACAAAGTGGCTTAAAATGAAGGATGCAAATTTTAATGGAAAACCCAAGTGATTTGATTCATTTCAAATGAAATACAGAATAAAGTTAAATCCTTTAGTATTTTCTGTAGAATTCATCAGAATTGAAACGATATTGGAACAGAGTACAGACTCTGTAAATATTCCGCTTTTGAATCAATTGCTTAGCCACAAATATAACATGCATATTTAATGGCTTGGTCAACAAATTTCGTCAGAATTGAAATAAAATTGAGCTTTGGAACAGGGTAAAGGTTTCGCATTAATCAATCATATCATACAGATATACAATTGATGAGCATACTATAAATGTTTCTATATTTGAACATATTATGATACAAATTTCGGAATTTTTACATATAAATCATAGTTAATCATTTGTTTACTCCACTCGAGCTCTTATCTAAGAGGAGTAATAAAACATAGATAAACGCGTGTGTTTAACCAAATACGTTGAGGGAAATCTCCATAAAATACTCGAGGCTTTGAGCATGCACTGGTTTGTGACCAGATAGGATTTGGCGCGTCAGATACAGCTGATAAACGTAGTTCCGAGTCATGATAGTACGATTGAGCGCACTAGCTGGCTTTTCCTGATAAGTGATAAGTGCTAACTCAAGTTTAATTAGGAGCAACAGGTTCAACAGCTAAGTCGATTCAATTAGCGTTCTGTGCAGCGTTGTGTAAGGAAGAAGCAGCTGAAGCAGCAGCAAATGCGATTAGACATAATAATGTCAATGGGTATTAGTTGTCATGGGGATAACTAACTAACTAACTAACGCCAGCTATTGCCTGTTAGCCAGAAATTACATAAATATGTACTTTGACAGCGCTAATTGCAATTAGTGGCAGTGCCAACCATCGATGCATAAAATATAATAATGAAAATATATAAAGTATAAGACAGAAACAATTATGGAGCTGGGGCCTTTTGCTAATTGGTTTCGCCTTTTATTGAATCAAGCTGCAACATAAATTGAAATTCTCTTGGCTGGCTCCTAAAAGCACGCAATAGAAAATTACATTTAATTTTCCCATTTTCATTGTCTTTTTTATTTTCATGTTCACTTTGCACAGTGAAACGTTCGGAGGACTCGGCAACGGTGCCAACAGCCGATAAAAAGTCAAGTCCGGAAATTGTGCCCGCTTCCTTCAGTAATTCACCACCCGCCAGGAGCATTCCCAATGAGCAGCCACAACAGCAACCACAAGCTGGCCTTTATGCCTTGCCCAGTAATGATGAGATCCTGGCTGCCGTTGCAGCTGCTGCTTCTAGCAGCCAACAGCAATTGCAGAGTGATCCCACAGCTTTGGAGGAGGCGGTGGCCAGTTCCACAATGCGCAAGCGTGGTATCAACTATGAGTATAATCCTTATATGACTGTGGCTGGCAATGATTATGGCAGCGATATTCCCAGTGGCATTTGGGCAGATGATTATGAGCCCGCTGCGCCTGTTAACTACAACTACAACAACTACAACAATGAGCGCGAATTGCAGGATATTGATGAATATCTGCCGGAGCATCATGGTAAGTTCTCTTCCTGGCCTCTAACTGGCCAGCTATTTCAAGCATTCTTTTTTCTTTTCCACAGTGAGCAGCGCAACAGGCGGTCGTAACAAGGCTTATGACAATCTGCAGAATTTGCTCAATGCCGAGGCTTATTTGGAGAGCATACCTCTGTCGGTGCCCCTCACCTATGCTAATCGCAATTACAATCTGGATGAGCGCAACAAACGTGGCATCTACTACAATTTGGCCAACAATGGGGCTAACAGTGCTCCCGTCGACAATCTCAATCTGAACAAGTATCGACGCTATGGCGATATGCGGTAAGTCGCAATATTGTCTATAAAGTTTTTACATAAGATCGAGCATAACATTTGTCAGATAAAACTAGCATTAACATGAAAGCTTAACATTCAAATGTTAACATTAATATAAAGATGAAGACTGCAATTCTTTATGACAACAGAATGTAAACAGGTTAACATTTTAACAAGTAGCCACTACTGTTAAGCAACATAAGCTTTCTTTTTATACGAAACCTAATGCATTAAAATAATCAAAACAGAACTGTTCATTTAAATTTGTTAATGTGCTACATTTGAACTTTCATTCTTCCTCTCGCTCTCTAAGCCTAAAACGCGATACCACCAAACTGACTCCAGCTGATATGTTAGCACTTGTTGCCCTGGTCGAAGCCGGAGAGCGTGCTCGAAAAGAAACCGATGTGGATGCTGGAGTCTCGGTGCCCTTGCTCGATGCTGAGGATATGGATTATGTGCCAGCAGGCAGCTGGTTGGATGCACCAGCAACACAACAACAACAGGCCCCGGCATTGATGGACTACTATGGCGTTCCAGTCGAAGCACAAGTGGTGCCCAAGTACGAGTATGTGCCACGCCCACAAAAATACGTGGGCAGCAATAGCCGTAAGTTCACGGATGAGCAGGAACCAAATGTAAGTCAAACTGAATTTAATTCGCATTTACAGGTTTCGGTTCCTCCAAGCGTTTCATGGTTGCCAAGAAGAAGCGTTCCGTGAACCAGAGTCAGTTCATGAGCGAACCAGTGGGTGAACGGGGCCCCAACTATTATGGCGAGAAGTTTTACTAAAAAATAAGTCCGTTAGTTAAAAGGGAGAAGATGTGAGCAGGAGCGAGAGAGGGAGAGAGATTATAAAAGCTTTCAAGCTGAGCTTTTCACTTTTATTGATAACCACATCATTTAATAAAATGAAAACCCCCAATCATTTACCTTTGCTCTACTTTGCAGAAGATCAAAATAAAACTACTAAGAAAATTCTTAACAAAAAACCAAAATTTTAATTGATTGAAAAAAATGTCAACGCCATGTGCAATTTTTGTGTAGAATTTGAATTTTGAAAAGAATTACATATTAATTAACGAGGTATTATTATATCTACACATAGAAATATTCGTATATTAATTATTGTATGTCAAGAACATAATCAAAATCAATGTTTTTAAAACACTTACAACAGGGTTGACAAATTTTGTCTAATGCGAACTTACCTACATATACCTTATCTAACCTAACCTAACTTAAAGTAAACCTAACCTCACTTAATCAATTTTAATGTCTATGTCACGGTCTTTAAGTCCAATTGTACAATTAAACCAAGGAAAAAACAACCGTCATTACTATCACTTGTGTAATATCAAAACTAGAGGCTTCCCAAGTAGTACAAAAAAAAAAAGATAAAAAAGTAAAAAGAAAAATATATAAAAAGAATATAAAAGAAATATTTAACAATCGATACCTATGATAGTAACTTTAAAAGGGCTCAACTACAATACAGGATGTCTGTCAATTTTTTAGTTATTCTTTTTTAACTGTACTATAAGAAGGCGCCAATACACTGTACTACACCTGAGCTAAATATGTATTTACACTGTGCCACAAACTTTTATACAGATACGTGAAGAAACGATCATATGAACAATCCGGCTGATGATAAACGATGACGTCTTAACCAAACTATTCCGAAAACTCTCTATTAAAGAATAAATATATATAATAATCGAAATATATGTATACAGACTATATACTAAATGCATATGCATACTATTTGTCAAGATTAAGTGGCTCAGCGCATAAATATTTAAAATATTCTATGCCGATTTCAGAGAGACGCGTTAATTTCTTTTAATGAAATTGTCTGACTGTTTTATTGAAAACAAAAGAAAAAAGAAAAGAAAAATATACATACTACGATTATACACAATACATACTTATACATACAAAACTTATATACAAAATTTATTTAAAGAATATTTAAAAATAACATAAATAGCGTATATGTACAAGTTTGTGTATGTAACATACTATAATTTTAATAATATAATTAACACTCAACTAACTACATACATAACATTAATATGTATTTAAAACATTTTGAAATATGTATTTTTTCATTGCATTTTTTATGGGCTCATTAAATATATTGGCCTATTTATTGAGTTTTTTGCATTTTGCGAGCTTTATTTTTGGTAGCTTTATTCATCAACAAAATTGATTTATGTTTTGAAATAAATAAAATATCTTTGGTTTGGAAAACCTCAAAATAAATTACTTTTATTAATCGGCGTAAATAAAAGCTTATTTGTTTACATACTGCTATGGGTTAACAGTGAGGTGTTAAATAACATAGAGACACTTGCCGTTCTGTATGTTCGTAATCAGTATCTACAGTTGAGTAAGCAGTGCGCTGTTGCGTAACATTCTGCGGTAAGTACAGAAGTTGCCTACCTCGTACTTAAGTACGTTCCTGCTTTATCGGCGATTATAGTTTAAAAGAGCTGGGAACTCTTTACTATATATATAGGTATATTGGGATTTAAGTATTTAATCTTTAAAAGAAATCAGCGGTCTTTTTTGTCTATCAAGAGAGAATAACAATTTTGGAAAACCGAAGATTTGATACCCTTACAGAGTCCTGTAGAATTATACTTGGCTGTAAAAAGAAAAGAAAGCATTGCCAAAATATGACTTTAATCAGTTTAGTTAGTACTAATTAAAGTCTTATTTTGGCAATGCATTCTTTTCTTTTTACAGCCAAGTATAATTCTACAGGACTCTGTAAGGGTATCAAATCTTCGGTATTCCAAAAATTGTATCCTCTATTTATTTTTTGTTCTATTTCCCACTAACTTGCATAAATCTGGTGAGTTCTGATTTTTTTGCAGATAATTTATCACGTGTCTAATTTATGCAACCAATATGATAAACCTAGTACAGTCCAACAATCAGTTTGGCGCCATTCAATAATTGCTTCATATCAGGGGTTGTTTCATAACCCCAATGACGTCACAAATGGCGCAGCAACAATTACGCACCAAATTTACAACAAGATTCTCATCGAATTTGGTTTTGTTGTCAACCCAACAACAATAAAAATAAAAACGACTAGCAAATATCCTGTATTAACAATAAAATCTAAAAACTACAAGTATTTAGAGTAACTGTCTTGTTGATATATAAAATTTCCTACAAGCTTAACAAACCCTTTCAAAAAATTATCTACAGGGCATTAAATAATTGAAAATATTTTGGTGGCGAAATATGTAGTTTTGTTGTCAACGGGCTAAAAAAAAACGATTGAATTTGATGAAAATTGGAAGGCAATTCAATGAAAGCCAATTAAGATCTAAACGAAATTAAATATATCGAGTGAAATATAGGCATTAATTGCGAATATGTACTTTTTATTGAAAGTGTGTGTGGAAATTTAATAAAAATCAATCTAACCAGCTATTAAGTGAATACACGCGTAGATGAAACATATTGATAGAATTTCTGTCCCACAATTTCATATACCTACATAATAGAGATGCAAACATTTGGAGCAAACCACGCATCCGTAAAACCCACAGCCCGTTTCCAGGTCCATTGTGGATATTCTAGACGTAATGGCCCATAGAACCCGTCACTGCTGCGACTGTCCAACTTTATGCAAACAGCCTCAAGTTAGACATAAACAATATGCACAAGAATTAGATAAGCTACCAAATGGGGGAACAAAACAAATAATTCATTTGCTGCAACTGGAACGACATTGCAATACCCTACACTCTATAATGGATAAGACAATCTATTAGCCAAATGCGTTTAATACTTGAGATCCACATTAGCTGTTCATTCTGTTTGAGTATTGCGTTCCATTACTAGAAGTGTGGACACCTTAAAATAATTATACAGTCCAACTTCCCTAACCGGAATCACCATTATCCAAAGAAAAAGTACGAATTATGGAGACTTCGACTTATGGAAATATTTTTGTTTAGTTTAGTATACGGTTTTGCCACACGATTTAGTTCGATTTAGTGAATATACGAGTTATAGAAGTTCGAGTTATGGAAGTTCGACTGTACATAAGTATCTATGCCCCCAGAATTCCATATGGAAACAATCCCATGAAAGACAAATAAAAATCAAGCAAGCATGATTTTGTTGGGAGTGATCGACTTGAAGATATCCTGTAGAATAAGTAAAAATTACATTAGCCAAAAGCACTACACATATGTAGTGAATAATAAAAATCATCAGAGATTCTCTCCCAAACATATCAAGTGCAAATTTTAAACACATAAATATACCCCTTTCATTTACCAATTGTCCACAGGGTATAACAAGCAAACAGCAGACAAATGTAGGAACAACAACAGCTGCCATTAATATGTATTTCTATATGTAGTACCAGTTTTTTTTGTGTCCAACATGTGCGTTAGGGGGTACGGCCAAGAGAAGTACATACCAAAACTCTCGTACTTAGGCCGAGACACATTTGCATACATCATCATCATCGCCATCGGCCTCATCACCGGCATCATCAACAACAAAGCTGAAAAACTGTGCCAGAACTCAGTTGATCACTTGGCAAATATTTGAGGAACCACAGGATGTGAGATACAAACAAAAGACTGATAAAAACTTTAAAATTAAGAGCATAATTTTTGCGATTTAAATATATAATTTAAATAACAGAAGCTCACTGTTGAAATATATCATTTTATTAGCCGATAGCTTAAAAGCATTAAAGTCTACTTGAATTTTAGCAAACGAATATTTGAGAAGAATGGCCAAAAGAGTTTAAGTCGCTTATTGGAGTCTAGAGATTACACGAATCAGTTAAAGAAAATTAAATAAACTGTCAATGAGATTCCTTTATTATATTTAAACAGAAATTTTAATAATAGTAATGCAAGCAAAGCATTTGTAGCTTAGCTAGATAGATTAAAACTATCCGCTAACAGTAAAATTTAACGTTCATTACAACTATAAATTGGTAAAACGAGTTGAGTTTTCAAATGTGACCCAAACTAAACAACTTTTTTGAGACAGCTTTGGCTGTTTTTGGCCATAATATCGACGTATACTTAATATGCCTATTTATACTTATTTTATGCACACGTTTTGCATACCTAATTAATGCGAGATTGTAATTTGTATCAACTTTATTTGTATCAACTTTACTTGGAAACATGCGAAGTCAGTTTTTTTTTAGGCGTTTCATTCATTCACTTATATTTGATTATAAATATTTACTCGATTTTATTGTATAACTTATGCTGTAGCATTTCTGTGTGGTTCAGCTATTAAGCATTGAGATACCCTATAGCTTAGAACAGGGTATTTGTAATATATGAGATTTTATGCAGTTATCTGTTATCTGAATTAGACTGCATTTAACTATCGATATGTGTATCTAAGTATAGTAAGTAAGTTTAATATCTATATATTTGTGTCTACTTATATCTATATGTATATGTATCTACATCTAAATCTATACATATTTTTCTATATCTAATTCTATATCTATAACTGTATTTATATTTAAACCTTTATCGATTCAATTGATAAACAATAAGATGCTCAGTGTGGCAGGATATTTTTGTATTGATTTAAAACAGTATTATAAAGTTATTTATCAGAAGATTAAGGCATAGTTTATGAATTTAAATCTATAGCTGTATATATCTTAACATAAAACATAAAATTTTGATCTTAGCCAAAATACTATCTTTTAGACACTTGTTGTGTTCAGGGTATTAGAATTGTTTAACTTTTAGTTTAACTTTAGGTGGAAAGGCAAAACTTTAGCCAAGACAACAACCAATAGCTTTGCTTTAGACTGTGTCATGCAAACGCATGGAACGAATGTGAAATACATGCTTGTGGATTGTGGCAGCTATGCTCAACGGGTGTACGAGGGGGGTAGGTGAGGAACAAACCCCGAATGTTGTGAGCCAAAACGCTGTCGAAAACTTGCCGATACAAGATACAGAACTTATCCACAGCTGCTTAGATAAAACAAGAACGAGATACAAGATACAAAATACAAGAGCAACGAGGTACGCGCCAAACGGCAGCACGCACACTCTCCAGAAAAACGAGACCCGAAACCGGGCCAAACCCCAAACCTCAAACCTCAGACCACGAGCCGGCAATATTCAAACACACACGCACACACACACAAGCAGACTGTATAAATCGTGCTCTTAAAATACGAAAAAGCGAAAAACGAAAACCGAAAACCGAAAATATCCAAAACGTAACATTGCGTCGTCGGAAATGGAATTTAGCGTCAAATTCAGTTGGTGGGCAGCTGCCACAGGCAACGCACGCGTCGCATTCCAAAGTTAACAAAACGATTGAGATTTTTATTTCTCACACGACGCGCGTTTCTCCATAATTTAAACAAACTGTTAAATTATTTAAAAATTTTATTTTAAATAAATAAAACTTCAAATATGGCAGAGGAAGTGCCTGCCAAGGGCAGCATCTTGGGCAGTAAGTGGGCGGGTCGCAATTGCCACGCCCCCTCGGGTATTTCACCAATGCATGTGGCAAGTGCATCACTCGAAGTGCAAGTGCAACAAGTGTGACAAATTAACATGATGAAAGACCTTTGCGTATGCCTGAAATTGCGTGGGCCTTTAAAGCAAACTTTGACCTCAAAACTCACCCAAAGGTCGTGGGCAATACGTGAGTGTGTGTGTGTGTGCGTGTGTGTGTTAGTGGAGTATCCTTCGGCTTCTTTTTTTAGAACCCCGTGGCAGGCAAATCTATATATATTTTAATACCTTGTTATGTATTCCATTTTGTGCTGATCCAGCGAACAAACCCCAAAGACACAATAAATGACATTGACAGCTGGCCGGTGGTAACAAGGTCATTTGTATGTCAGCGATATAAACAATAATTTGTTATTACTGGCCAGATATTTTCCGCCATTCAAAGACGCTGCCAACTTACCTAGGCCAACAAATGAATACCAACAATTTAATGTCTTGTTTTGTGAGCAAATTGATGGTGAAATTACATTTGCATCTTGCTGCTTAAAATAGGTGTGGGTTGAGCTGAGGATGCAGCTAGGAATACAGTTGAAAATACAGGTGGGGCTACTGTTTCAATTACCTATACTTTCAAAACCGGTCAAGTTCAATTAGCTTTCTGTCAGCTTTCACTTGCCTTTATTTATTTTCAGTAGTTGTTCCTTCCCTTTTATTTTCAATTTTTATAATCTCTTGTTGCTCGACCTTCTTCAGCGAAATTCTGCTGCTTCCTGACATCTTATCACTAAGCAAACAATACATAGAGGCGTCTAAAAAGCATTTTTGTGGTATCACTTGCTTTGCATGCCCTGCGACCCCAGAGCGCCAAAGCCTTGCTGAGAGAGTGCACCAAACAACGGCAAACTCGATCACCCGTAGGCTCTGGGGTCGCAGTGCTTAGAGATCATATCTCATCCCATTCTAATGTTTCTTCTAATAAATTTCCCTGAAGCTGAAGTAAACATATTTCTATCCCTTTTCGTGTTTTTTTAACACCCTGTACTTAAAAAAAAGTACAGGGGTGCATTAACTTTGTCACAAACAAAATTGTGCGTAACAGGCATAAGGAGGCGTGGCAGACCCCATAAAGTGTATATATTCTTGATCAGCATCAACAGCCGAGTCGATATAGCCATGTTCGTCTGTCTGTCTGTCCGTCTGTAAGAGCGCCTAGACTAGTCTCAGAGACTAAAAGAGCTAGAGACTCCAAACTTGGTATGTAGGTTCGTGTATATTGCAAGCAAATCGAGTTTGTTTTAGATTTTTGATCGGAACACTTTATCTTACAGCTGACATAGAACGATCAGTCGAAAATCAAGACTTAGTATGAAAAGCGATTTACATTTTATTTTTAGCAGTGTTTGCTTTTTCATAGTAAGTACGGGGTCTCCGACAGTCGAGTATGCTCGACTGTAGCACCGTCCACTAGTTTTTTTTAATTCTCTTTTTTGCGACCTTCTTGAAAGATATATAATACCATAACTTTATTTCGTGTTTTAGCAACTCAAGTCTTCAACAAGGTTTCAGTTTCCTTTTCTCATTCTCTAATATACACAAATAGTTAGCACTTGAGTTTTTTTAGACATGTTTATTTGGAGTTTTTTAAAGGAAACACACCGGTTTTCCAGCCTGTTTATTTTTAATTATCAAATTTAGTACATTTTTTAAAAAGTTTCAAAATTTTCTCAATATCATCTAAAAATAAAGTCCGTATTTTGGGACATGAATCGGTTTTGTAGATCACCTATTTATTGTTCAACTTTTTATTCCCCGATTCTTTATAATCAAACATTTTCTTCCTTTTCTTCAATTCTTTCTTTCACTTTCTATGGATCCAAAGTTATTCCTTGCCGTCTGCTTATTATGAGGATTATTACAATAGAAAATAATTTCATGGTGACTACAAGTCTGCGTTTTGATGTATATTTCGTTTCGTAAACCATGAATTAATCGTTAGAACATTAAAAATGTGAAATGCTGAGACATTTCTTATCGGGGTGATAACGATTCGTGGACTGGCGTAGTGCTAATTGGTCTTGTCACCAATTGCGATGTGAAATTGAAAATAAATACCATAAAAATAATTTCAATTTGCCAACGGGGAACGGTAATAATTAGGCCGATTATTCAATGGGGCAGACTTAACTGTTAACTGTTGGTGCGCGTGGACGATAAAACTGGGCTGGGATGACACACAAACATACACTTCCCTGACCCACCCCACTGACTTCGATGGGTTTTTTTTGGATTTGCATTTGCAGAACTCGTGCCCGCACGCTATGTGCTCGCAATTCTGGGATCCATTGGCATGGCCATTGTCTACGGACTGAAGGTGAATCTGAGTGTTGCCATGGTTGCCATGGTGAACCACACGGCCGTTCAGCTGATGAAGGAGAAGGAAACTACACACACTCTTAGCAATGTCTCGACTATCGCAAAGGATGCTGTCGAGGAATGCCATCCACCCGGAGGAGTTAGCAATGCGACGGTTGAGGTAAGTCAACAGTGGGTTTTCCTTAATCTTCTTAAAATTTACCACCCTCCTCCACACAGAATGGACCCTTTAGTTGGAGTGAACCCCTGCAGGGCACCCTATTGAGCTGCTATTTCTGGGGCTACCTCGTCTCACAGATTCCGTTGGCCCATGTCGCTGAGAACTTCTCGGCCAAGTGGGTCATGTTGTTCTCGGTGGCAATTAATGTGATTTGCACCCTGCTGACTCCGGTCTTTACAACCTTTCATTACGGCGGCTTGATTGTGATGCGTGTGCTGGAGGGCATCGGAGGAGGAGCCTCATTCCCAGCCATGCATGTGATGATTGCCTCGTGGGCACCGCCCAGCGAGCGTATGGTCATGTCCACCATCATCTATGTGGGCACCTCAGCTGGCACTGCACTCTCCATTTTAATGTCTGGCGTTCTTTCCGCCTCCCTTGGCTGGCAATCGATTTTCTATGTAATGGGTGCCCTCAGTTGCATTTGGATGGCCCTGTGGATTATTCTCGTCCAGGATAATCCCAAGAAGCAGCGTTTCATTAGCCCCGAGGAGCGTCACATGATCACCAGCTCGCTGGGCACCGAAACGAAGGTCGAACATCACCCGAAGGTGCCATGGGACAAGGTCTTTAAGTCGGTGCCATTCTGGGCCATTCTGATTGCCCACACTTGCAACAACTTTGGCTGGTACATGTTCCTCATCGAGATCCCGTTCTACATGAAGCAGGTGCTCAAATTCAACGTGGCCAGCAACGCGGCTCTGAGTGCTCTGCCCTATTTCCCGATGATCATTTTCAGCATATTCCTGGGCAAAATCTTGGACACACTGCAGTCGAAGGGTAAGTAAAAGTAAATTTTCTTTTTTATTAAGATTAACAAGATAGTTTTTTGAATAATTTCGGTATTTCCCGCCGTTAACGAAGTATATGGTAAATAAACTTAAAAAAAAATTATCCCAAGTAGACATATGTTATTGAAATAGATGACAACTAAACGTAACGAGTTTGAGTAAGATTACAGATATATTTGGAAAATTATAGAATGCCTGATAAAATATGTAATTATCTTATTTATATGGGGAAAAGTTTCATAGAAGTTTTTTTCTTACAAGCTGCATTGAATAGTAAACTTTGTAATTATAATAAATTATGTATTTTCTTATATTCTTCTAAATGAAATCTTTCAAATATTCGAATTCCAATAATCTTCAATTTTTATGAAATTTTGTAAAAACATCTATGCTAGCAAAAGGCTTTTTTAAGAATGATTCTGATCGTCTCTTATGACTCTCTGTTTTACAGGAAAAATAAGCACAACGGTTGCCAGAAAGACGGCCACCTCGATCTGCACTATCATTCCGGGCATCTGTCTGCTCGTCCTGTGCTTCATTGGCTGTCGTCATTACGAGGCCGTCTCCATCATGTCCGTGGGCATTGTGGCCATGGGCGCCATGTTCTCCGGCTTCCTCTCCAATCACATTGATATTGCACCTAATTTTGCTGGCACTTTGGTGGCGCTGACCAACACGGCTGCCACTTTGCCTGGAATTATAGTTCCCCTCTTCGTTGGCTTCGTCACACATAACAATGTAAGTGAACTTTTCTACTTATAAAGAAAATAAAGAATTTTCTAATCTGTGTTTTTATTTCTATAGCAAAATATTGGCGCCTGGCGCATTATCTTTGGCGTTACAATTGTTCTGTTTGCTCTGGAGTTCCTGGTCTTTGTCATCTTTGGATCGGGCGCTGAACAGTCCTGGAATCGTTCAGGAGTCCAACAGAACACCGAAGGCAAGGATGAGAAGACACCGCTTAAGGACAATGTACCAATGAAGCCATAAAATTAGTAATCTCATTGCATGATCAAACTTGAAAAGAAAATAGAAATAGATTGAAGAATCAATTGATTTGTAGACTCAAGCACAAAAAAACTCTGTCGCAATGTCGCACTCGACTGTAAATACCAATACCAATTATAGTTTTTAGTTCTCTCTATTTACTAAGTATACTCGTATCTGTGCGTCTACGGAAATCCTTGAATCCTTCATTGCTTCATGTACTTAACCTACCGAAAATGTACCACAAAAATCTAGTTTGCCTGAAGACAAAACAAATAAAATGATATTCTTGTGAAAATCACTGTTGAATTATATTTGTTTCTAACTATATTTGAGTTTAATTTGTTTTCAATTATTATAAAATTTTTCAATTCTCTTTTTAGTTATCATATTACTTATATAAAGATTTATGTCTCCTTTTTTTTATTTATGTCTATCCCAAAACAACTTACTCGTAATAATTCCGTTTAACTTTTAAAAATTTGAGCTGCTTCCATTGTTCAGATTTTTTTTAAATCTATTTTATGATTTTTTTGGTTAATTGAAGTTGCACTTTATTGCTAAATTATTGCCTTGTTAACAAATAAAAATTGACATTTAAATTGCGCGCAATTTGAAATGAAGAAATCGCAGGGTGCAAATGCAACTTTTATCGATAGAAACATATCATCGATATCAGTGATAAATAAAATATTTAATTTAACTCAAAAACGACAACATATTTTAATTATAATTAATTGCAGCTTTCGCAATATGCGACAATTTTTAAAAATTTCTAAATAAAAATTAATTATTTTAATTTTTAGTCGAATTTAAAGTTGTGCGAAGTGCGACAGCTCTGCGACTTCATTTGAACTTTTTAAGAACGAAACGACACAACTCTAGTACAGTACTTGAAATAAAATGTTGAAAATTCGCCAGATTTTCGTGCTGCAAAGACGCTGGAAAAGTGGCAAAAGGCGATGGAATGTATTGCAGCACAAGAAGAACAATTGTGATCGGGCGCTGGACAACTTTGACGACTTCTATGGATCTGTCTACGGCGGACGATGGAAAAATATGCGAGCCGCTTTGCTCACCGAGCACAAATATGTTGCCATGGTGAACAACTTTGGGGACACGGAGCAGACGTGCAGCATGCTGGAATTGGACGGAGCCATCAACATAAAATCGCTAATCAATTTGGCAAGAGAACGGCAGGAAAACGAACCAGCAAATGTGATGGGCAGTGAAACGCGTGCTCATTACGACATCGATGACAAACTCGATGCGTTGCTGAGAAAGCAACAAGAACGTGAGGTGGCTGCAATTTATCCCACAGCAGGGTCAGAGGATGGACATGTGCCGCCCCAGCAGCTGAGCTACGACAATGACAATAATCAAAAGAAACAGAAAACAGCAACCAGTGAGTCACATGAGTTTGAGCCGAGCTTAACTAGAGCTTTGGAATCTGATGTGCAATTGGATGAGAGTCGTTTGGTTGATCCACAATTCGGCACTGGCGGATTGTACGAGTACATGCCCGCCAATAGCATCAAGGGCATGGAGGACTGGGTGGCCGAGTCGGAGCACTACAAATATTATCAAACCAGCACGGATTTTCCACTAAACATCGAACCAGAGGCCACATTCAAGTTTCCCGAGCATTTGGCCATCTACACTTATGAAATGGGCAACTGTTCGGACTTCAAGGCACCTCGACAATGTCTAACTGGTGTCCTTTCACATTTTCTAATGGATGGTGCCTCCGTGCTGCCGCCTTTGTTTCTCCAGGTGCAGCCAGGGGAACGTGTGTTGGATGCTTGTGCCGCACCAGGTGGCAAATCCCTGCTCATGCTGCAAACTCTGCATCTAGATCAGCTGGTCTGCAACGATGTGCAGGAGTCGCGACTGAATAAACTGCGACGTGTCATGCAGGAATATCTCTTCGACTACAAGCAACGCTGGGCGGGAAAACGTTTGATGTTCAGTCAAAGCGATGCCAGGAATTTAGATGAATATGCAAGCTACGACAAGATCTTGGTGGATGTGCCCTGCACGACGGATAGACACGTCCTAATGCATCAGGACAACAACATATTCAAGCCAACGCGCATCAAGGAACGTCTGCGTATACCCGAGTTGCAAGCGGGCATCTTGGCCAACTGTCTGCGATTGCTTAAGCCCGGCGGCAGTCTCGTCTACTCCACGTGCTCCCTTTCGCCCGTCCAGAACGATGGCGTCGTCCACATGGCACTGCAAAAGGTCTTCACAGAACATGGCATTACGACTACGATTAATGATTTAAGCCGGCACACGGCTCTGTTTGGCGATATCTATAGATTTGAGCAGCCAAAGGGCTTGAAATATGGTCAAATGGTTTTGCCCTATTTGCCAGCTAATTTTGGTCCAATGTATTTTAGTAAAATTACCCGAAATACATAATTAAGTTGAAGAATTCGTTTGCATTCGACTTTTTTTAATTATGCCCTGGATGCACTTAAAGATTAATATATGTATATTGTATTCATTTGGAATCAACAAAGCGCTGTTGCTCACATTTGTTTCTAAGTCTTCTTTTTCTTCTTGGGCTTTATGGGCAATGGTCCAGGCGTCTTGAAGATTGTGCTGCAAGCAAGAAATTGTTTTTAATGGTGGCATTTAAATTTGCTGCGAATCTTTACTCACTGGCACGTGGTGCAGATGGGACTGTATTTACAAAAGACAGACAGACAGACTGAACAAACATAGCCAATGTCGATGAGTTCGCGATGACAAAAACAAGAGGCTCGATAATCGACCTTTGGCGGTGGCGGCAATACCAATTTGTTACGCATCTGTGGCGCTGGCAGGAAAACCCATAATAGATACTGCAGCAAGCCATCCAACTGTGTAACCTTTAGGAATTGTCCAGTCGTAATATCACAGCCTTGCTGCAACAGACTGAGTGTCTTGTCCAGAGCGCAGGTGTCAACCACAATGCCCAGTTTTTGGGCCGTAAAGAAGACATTCATGTAGGTCATGTACTGTGAGGCGCATTCATTGCTGCCAGTAAGCACTAGGATGCGCGAATGCATCTTGACGCCAGCGGCAACATTGCGTTGCAGCTAAAAAGAAACAATAACTAAACATTGATATAATTAAACAATTTCATCACGTACACGGGATATGTAACAAAGGGCCATTGACATGCTGCCGGCCAGTAGACTTTCGCAGGGAGAGCTCAAGCGTGGTGCACTCATCAAGATGCTGCCCAATTGTTGTTTCACAGTCTTTTCCACCAAACTGAATGCCTCATATTGACCATCAATCTGACGAAGCTCCACTTGCCGACCAGGCAATGGATACAGAAAGTCCCTAAAAGAGCAACTCACATTACATACATGTCTAATGTGCTTATTATCCAGATCCACTTACGTTGCATGATGTGAACAGGATATTACAGCCAATTTGTTTTGGGCCTTTTGCATGAGATGCGCATTACCAAATGCGATGACGGCCTCCAGAATTTGTGTAAGATTTTGTGGATTTTGTCGCACAATGTGCTGCGATGGATTCGTGTCCAGCACTATGACCAACAGATCAATGCTAGCCTCAGCTAAAAGATTCAATAATTACACTTGTTTTAAAACAATTTAAAGTTTAGTAAAAATACCTTCGTTATTCGTTGATATGTCAGCTGCCTCCATGTTCGCCGGCAAAACAAAGCGGTTTGTTCATGGTGCAAGAAAATATCAAGGTTCGCTGAAGATTGCGCAGTTCTATCGGCGTTTAATGCGTGACGTCATTGGTTGTAAGTTTAATTAACTAACCCTCGCTTTTTTTATTAAAATTAATTTAAATCGAAATTACCAAAATTGTTTTAATCAACAACGCGAGTTTACAATCATAAAAAATTATTTTTGAGATTGAGAGACGCAGCTGTATTACGGCTTAACTAGGGCTGTCGCTGTTTCCAATAAATTTTGCCATTCACCCGCAGACGCCAACACAGCGTACAGCTGATTTAGTCAACTCTAAAATTTTTTGCTGGGCGTTTCACCAACTTTTTGTTGATAAATACATTGAATACGTATTACATCCTGGTTTAAGAAAAATAGTCAAATACAATACAGTCATAAAATGCTCGTTCTAGTACTTGGCGACTTGCACATACCACACCGCTGCAGCAGTTTACCGGCCAAGTTTAAAAAGCTTCTGGTGCCCGGTCGGATTCATCACATTTTGGCTACCGGAAATATCTGCACAAAGGAATCGTATGATTATCTAAAATCACTCGCCAATGATGTGCACATAGTGCGTGGCGATTTTGATGAGAATCTCAGCTATCCGGAGCAAAAGGTTGTTACGGTGGGTCAATTTCGAATTGGTTTGTGCCACGGTCATCAGGTGGTGCCGCGAGGTGATCCGGAGGCATTAGCATTGATTCAGCGTCAACTAGACGTGGACATATTAATAACGGGGCATACGTACAAGTTTGAGGCGTATGAGCATGGCAATAAGTTCTACATAAATCCAGGCTCGGCAACGGGAGCATTCAATCCACTGGACACAAATGTGGTGCCTTCGTTTGTGCTGATGGATATACAGAGCACCACAGTGGTAACTTATGTATACCAACTGATCGGTGACGAGGTCAAGGTGGAGCGCATCGAGTACAAGAAAATTTAACAAGTATTAACAGCAAATCATTCCTCATGCTTGTCTCGCACTGACCTGATCTATAATTGATCTTGGCTTGATTATGAAAATTGAAAATATGAATATATTAAAATGTATAAATTAAAACACGTTTCCTTTTTTTATTTAATAAAAAATGTTTAAATTTTATTTAAATAGAATATAAAAGAGTTGTTTTGCCTTTTGTTTTCATTTGACGATCTTGATTCTCTTACATGCTTATGTATGTGCAAAAATTATTAATTTTATAATTGAAAATGTTGACAAATGTTGTTTTCGTGCATATTCTCATTAAATTTAATATAAATACAATTGGGTTATCGTTTGGGTTACGCCGCGTTGCTGTTGGTAGCATTACAAATAAATATAAATATTTATGCAAATAATGAATACTTTTCTTGACTGCCCCATATTGGCCAGCAGCAATAATTTGGCAACAATTTTCTAAACTCTCGTATGTTATAAGATGATAAATACACAGATACGAAAAGTGTGCTTAAAATTAATTATTATGCTTGCTGTAATCTGGATCAATATAAATGGGATACGAAGGAGGGGCTTAAAAAGCAATCAACGACGCCCATGGATTACGGACTTCCGTCCACACATTAGCCAAGGCTGTCGACGCACACAGTCTTGAGGGTTTTGCCATTTATAAAGGTCTTGTACTGCTCCGGCAAAGCCAATTCGGTCTGAAATAAAGTGATTTATCAATATGGGTTTCATTTTGGTACTTTACTTTCTGCACTTACAAAGTCACCACTGGCCTCGGGCAAGAGTACATTCATTTCCGATGACTTGGAGCTAACAATTTCGACAGCCAGCGAGTCCTTGGACAAATACATTTGGCAGCCATCGGTCTTATCAATGGAAATGGTTGGCACCGAGCCCAACACCTGCATCTGAACGCTCTGGCAGTTGACAAACTCAACGGATGCAACAACCGAATCGAACAGCAACGAACACTTTTTGCACGAATCCAGCACAATGTTGTTGACCTTGCCCTTCACGGTAAGCGTGGATCCCTCACAGCGGAACATGTAAACCACATTGTTCATCTCAGCATTATCCACAAGCAGACCGCTGTTATTCTTCTGATACTCAATTAGCCACTTTTTGCCATCACGCGTAAAGACTGGCTCCTTGGCGGCAGCGATTGCTGGGCCGCTGCTTTTGCTGCTACTGCTGGCGGGCGTCTTGAATGGAGCCGGGCCAGTGCGCAGCGATGTATTCTTGTGGGTTTGCATGTCGCCGGTAACCTTCTTTAGATCTGCAAGAAAAATACGAATTATTTTTTTGGATATTTTATAGGATATATCAATGCATACTCTTGGTTATGTCGGCGCCTTGATTAATTTGGGCAAAAAGCGCACTGCGATCGTCGCCAGCGCTGTCCAGTTTCATCGCACTCAGATCTAGTGGTGGTGGTGGTGGGGGCAGACCGCCAGGTGGTGGTGGTGGTGGAGCACCACCAGCTGGTGCCGCACCCTTGCCAGACCACACCAGACCCGTTGTATGATACTGCTTAATGTAGGCCTGCAGTTCCGTCAGTGTCTGAATCCAAGCGCGTGCCCATTCCACATGCGTGGCATCCTTCTCCTTCCACTCCTTGAGCACACGGTTCGTATAGAACTGTCCCGCATCATTCATCTCCTTGACCAGCGGACCAGGCTTCATTGCCACACACACCCAGCCAAGGGCGGGAATACTCTCGCTAATGGCCGACAAATGATTGAAAAACGGCGAGGAACGATGCTTCTCACGATAATCCTGAACGGCGCTAATTTGCGTCGATGTTGGCTGCAACAATTCCATTTGCTTCGGCTGCGCCGGCTGAGCGATTTCCGTGGCCAGCGTCACGTAACGCAACTGAGCGCTGTAAGCAGAAAGAAATAAAAGCACTTAGGTTATAATAAAGGGTAAAAATAGTACTGCATACATTTAGGCTCCCAAGCTGATTTAAAACCTGAAGCAATCAAAACTATATTAATATTTAATCGTTCTTGATTTAATTATATCAGATCATTAAGAATAATAAATGGAAATATTCCCTTGTACCCTACGAAAATGAAAACTCACTCAAAGGCCGCCTTGACGAATTGCGCGTGTTGGGCGACATCGCCGCCAATTTTGGCAGACAGCGTTAGATATTGGCTCAATGGCCCCGCCATGATGTCCTCAAAGCCGGCGACACTCATGTTGTTGCTTGTTGGTGCACAAACTGCGGCTACTGGCGGTGGCGGTGGTGTTAGTGGTGGCGGCGGTGGCGGTGATGGTGTTGGTATCTCAATCTCTGGCTTGACTTCGGTCGCTGACGGTGCAATAAGCGTGTGTTCCAAACGATCCACTAACGTTTCCAAGCGTTCGCAAATTCTTTCCAAATGCTCAACGGCAGCTGTGGGTTTTGATTCCGTCTCGTTATCTGTGAATCAACAAAAAAAGAACATGTCCCATTTTGAGCTCTACTCTGAGTTTCATTTAAAATTATGTGCGTAAAAAATTCAAAAACTTATATTGCAAGTATCTTACATAATGATGATTGTATTCTCATTCAACTCAGTAAACAAAAGAGAAAAAGCAGATAATATTATGCGAAAAGTTATTTGATTTGATGTCATCAAAAGGTGTATGCAAAGTGCATGAATCATTGAAACGACCATCAACTGAACGACACTTAAGAAACACAATCTTTGAATGCATCTGGAATGAATGAACAGGTCATAATAATAATGATGATGATCACAAGATATTACAAAAATCAAGACTTTCAAGTTGTGCGTACTTAACAAAAGTGAAACATTAAAGTTATAGAAATATATACAAAATAGTCGGCGAAGCCAAACTATTTGATACCCTGTACAAAGAAAATCTGAAGATTGAAATAATTGATAGAAGAATTTCATGTAATCTAAAATTATTAGGAAGTTCACATTTGGTTATTTTGAGATAAAAGAGCATTCGAAATAATTCTTGTAGAGGGTATAATACAAATACAATTTTTAACGATGTCAAGAATGCGACATAGCATTTGATTAAATCAAAACTGTTTTTTCTTTTTTTTTTTTGGTGTCAATTAAGGGGCATGCAACAACGGGAGACGACCAAAAGAAGAGAGAGAGAGACTGATTGATTGTCATTCAATTACCACGCACGGCTACGCTGTGCTCGACGGCGGCGTGCGCGGCTCGCAACAGCTCCGTGTAGAGTCGCTGACGCTTCAGCTCCAGCTCATCGCGTCCCACGGGCGTGACGGGTGGCTCAATGCAGCCGCTGCATGGATATTCGTTGAGGGATTACAACAACAAGAGAAAAACGTTTAAGCGGGTCGATTCAACAACAAATCAATCGAAAGAGAACGCGTACATGTCATTGAGACGCTCATCATCAAACCAGGACGGCAATCCGTGGGCAAATACCAAAGTCTCCGGCAGCAATTCCCCCTCGATGTAGGGAGCACACATGCTCTCACGCTTTGGCGGCGGCAAGGAGTCCGAGAACACTTCATCGTCATCCGCCAGCGAGTTGTTGTTGTTGTTGTGATTGGCCAACAGCAGCAGTGATGTTGGCGACGGCTCCGGCTCAATAATCTCTGCACGTGTGCTTATGTTCACCTTCTTCTTGATGGATTGATGCGTTGAATTGTGACGCGACAGGCAGCTCTTGGTTGGTTGTTGCTGCTGCTGCTGTTGTTGCTGTGGTGGTGTTGCAACTGCAGCTTCAATCCTAGCTTCGACTGCATCATTATCATCATCATCATCAGTGCCCGCACTGGTCATCGAGGCGGGAGGAGCTGTGGACGTGGACGAGTGCGTCGAACGCACCGCAGTGGCTTCTATATCGAGGGCTGTGAAGACGCGACATCTTGGTTACTACACAATAATTGGCTTAAATGATTTTAATACATATAAAGATGGCCTAGTATTTTTACCCACTTATGCATCTTAATTCTAACTAAAAAAAAGATTTCTTCATAAAGATAATTAAATTCCAGAATTAAATATATAGAATTTTCTTAAATAAAATCCTTTAAATCGTACTCTTGTACAAAATTAGGGGAAAAGCCTGATCTGGCTTGAAAGATCTCTTATTGATGACAGGAGTAACAGCTGCTTCTATTGTAGAATTGTTGAATTCTTATTTTCAATCCTAACATTATTCAGTTGCGTGAATAACTCGACTGTACATGATTACTTTAACTATAAGTTACAAATAATTCAACAAATTTGTTAACTTCGTATTGTGGTTACGTGTCTACAACTAAAGTATAAAGTGTTGCCACAGTTTGTGCCTATTGCAAGTGACTTCAAAACAAAAAGAGGGTGCAAGAAGCTCAGGTTCTGGCCACTGGCAGCACTGTTGAATGGGTTGAGGACCAGCTCCAGATACCTGGATCCATGTGAAGTGCTCTTCAGCAAGTAATAGAGTTTTGTAGCAGTTGTGGTCATAATACTATTGGGTAATAAGACATATTGTGAATACCAGTTTGGGGCTCAATAACAACATCATCTGGAGCATTTCTATTGGCAGTTGCCTCCTGGGTCTCCGGTTCGTTAATGGTTACGGGTTCAGTTGCAGTTTCGGGCGCTGACACAGTTCCATTTATTTTGGCCTCCGTTTCGGCTTCTTTTCCTGTTTGTGGTTCGTTCGTTGGGTTTGGTTCTTGTTCGTTTGTTTCATTGTCGTCGCTATTACTATGCTTTTCCTTGTCCTTATCCTTTTTAGCTGCTTTTGGATTTGCACGACAACATGAGAACATTTTTGCGGCTGTGTTGGCTTCGTATGTACTTTAAATATGAATGATGTGTATGAATCACATTAACATTATGCAATTTCCGTTTTTATTTAAAACTCATTCTCAGTCACAACAACAACGGCGACAGCCACAACGACGACGACGAAAGCAGCCATATAAAATTGGTTAGGCGAATGACGAAAGCCGCAAAAGGAAAATTAAATTAAGTGTAAACCAAAAGCAAAACCACTCCTTAAGCTGCTTCTTTGTATCGTATAACACTCAAATACACATGCACGCTGGTATCGTTTCACACGCACTTTAACACACACTTTTCTTATAGGTTTGACATTAAAAAATTAGCAAATTTAATCACTTTTCAAATTTGAATGCAAGCTAAACTGCCTGGGCACGGCAATAGGCCAGGGCTAGCACCCAACTGGGTCACACACACGCACACATATACACACAGCTGCTGCTGCTGTCAGAACACACCCTAAAAGGGACAAAGCAAAAGCGCACGCACAGGACTCGAACACAGCGGGGAAGCATTTAACAGTGCAATGTTAAGGTCATGTTAATAACAGCGTAAGTTAAGCTTTGACTAGTATTTTTACCGCGCGCAGCTTCTTGCCCAAATTTGGGCGAACAACTGAACGTACAATTTACAAATAGCTTAAACTTTAAAGGCAAAAAACTTATATGTGCTCTTTTTTGTTGGTACATGGTCATTATGTGTTGTTGTTATTGTTCAAATGAAGCTGTTGCTTGCGCTGTTCCCGGTGCTGCGGAGAAAGCTTCATGGTGGCCATGACAACAACAATGCAAAGAGAGTTTGCGCGTAAATAGAGAGACAAACCAGAGAGAAAGAGAGAGAGAGCTGTGCAGACTGTCTTTTGTTATTGTAGTTGCAGCAACAATGAGTTTATTGCACCGGCCAACTGCGCGGGTTCTTGTTGGTTTTTGCGCTTAAAACAAATGATGGCAATTAGAGTGAGAATCCGTCTAAGAGCGAATAAAAAAGCAACAACTTTCGCTCAGTTGCAGATACAAGTTACTTCTTCTTGCGTTGTAGGATGTTGAGCTTATGCATTCAAATGCTCACGCACACACATACACGGACATAAATGCAGCGGATTAAATGTCTGCTGCAGATGTACCGTTAAGTGAACTGGCGAATGTATCTCTAATAACAATTAATTAGAAATTAAACTTGCTGCCCGTATATGGTCAAAACAATAGCATACAGTATGTCTAGTAATTGGTTTGACAAAATTCAAAACTCACATCATGGCGTTATATGTTAATATGAATAACTAACCTGCTGCCCTTATATGGTCAAAACAATAGCATACAGTATGTCAAGAAATTGGTTTGACAAAATTCAAAACTCACATCATCGTTATATATTAATAAGAATAATTAAGCCCAATGGAATATGTTCTTTAATTATTTTAAATAAACATCTAAAAAAAAAAAAAAATAAGTTGCTAAATAAAAAAATGAAAAAATTATTTGACTAACTGTATACCAAAAAAAAAAACCAAACTTGTAATCTATGTATGAGTGTTTTGGCTGATAGCGCTTTTGGCCATCTTTGATTTCACACACACCCATACTTATACATTTATTCAGTCTTGCGTAAACTTTCTAGGTGGCAGTGGGAGTGAGTCAGAGAGAGAGAGAGAGACTCACAACAACAGCAACAAACGGCAAACAGCTGAGAAGTTTGAGACTAAGCGCTGGCAACGGGCAATCGGTGTACCTGGAGTTGATTGGAAGTTCATTTTGCTACCATTGCACATTTGAATTTGCGCATTTACAATATTCATAGGCAAATTTAATCAACATGGATATGAAATCATCATTATAAATATACCAAAAAAACACATACACAGACATCCGCTCATTACATACACTTGTATGTGCTGGGAGTGTATTTAATTTAACAAACAAAAAGTGATTCACATAAAAATAGCCAAAATACATTTTTAAATGGCCCGCATAGCCGCCTTGCTGCTGACAACAACACAGCTGTCTTTTGTCCTCGAACACTTTGCGCCCACACACAGTACACATATACATACATTTGTACATATTTGTTTGTATGTATATGTATGTAAGTGTCCATATTAAATTCCAGACAGCCTGGCCGCAGGAGCGGAAAGAACAAACCCCACCCAAAAACGCAGCCGGCACTTTTCGCAACGCTTGCACGGAAAAATAAAAAGACCATCAACTGATTTTACGCACATTTTGTTTGTTTTTAGATGAAGCACAGGCAACACGCATACCTATATTATAATTGTTCACTTACCACAAAATGTAATAAAAAGGCGTAGAACTTGTCAATGCAAAAACTTAACCGCTTAAACGTTGTTTTTATGCGAGAAATCAACGACGAATGAAATTTTGCGAGTGACTAATTTTTTGCCATATCGATATGGACTAACGCTATGATTCAAGATCTACCTATCGATATATAAATAGATTTTTGCATCCCCAGTGCTACAATTGTCTTGCGATAGCAACTATCGATAGGACCGTGTACAATTAAATCGATAATAATTTTTTACAAATTCAGAAATGTTTTAATTTACATATTGTTTTGTAGTATTTAAGCCTATTTGTGTTCCCTTACGAACGGAATATCATCATGTTCATATGGCGTTAACGGAACATCGTATGGCATAGGAAAAGCGGGAACACCATTTCGGGCATTACCCAAGGGAAAAGTTTCTTCGCCAGTCTGAAAAATGTGTAAAGAAATAAATACAGTAGGTCAAAAACCTTTTTTGACAAAGAACAAGATAAATCAAACTCACCACAAATCTTGGCAGAAAGAGAACACCGGCTTCGTAATTGGCAATACGCAGTTTGAAAGATCGATTGATAACGCCCCAGGCGGATTTTGATAGATTCGCGGATGTCAGTAGAAACCAAAAGAGACATTGCTGCTGCTCATCGAAGCGCGCATAGCACTTGTTGTGTGGCATGGCCTGTGTTCGATGCCGCACTTCAGATTTCCACTGCTGCAGATGAGCCTTAAGCCAGGGCTGTCTATCTTCGAATTCTTTTGGATATGGACTTGGAAGACATGCGCCCATCATGAGGTCATAACTACCCATCACATTACGAAGGGTAGGATGGATCATCTTGAAGGGCACAATGCGTGGTCGATTAACATTCAAAGGCGATGTGGTTTTCCGAAGATTTCGAATAAAATCTCGCTGAACCCAGCCCCCCACATTGGCACCCAAGCTGCCGATGCTGGAGCTCTGACAGACCACCGGAATGCTGTCATCAATGGGTGCAGCGTGCCTTGACAACACCAAGCCGAGACGCTCACATCCCCAGATATGCCTCCAGTTCGAGTGCTCACCGGGCACGGACGGTATAAGGAATACGCTTATAAATTATTATTTTTGATACTCTTGGATTGGATTTCACTCACTTGATGGCGCTGAAGTCACTTTTGCGTACGCGATCTATCCATGTGTCCAACTGTTTTACTTTGTAGTCCAAGAGATAATGAATTAAATCAGTTTTAAATCCCGTGGCACTTTCACCATCGGTCGATTTTGCATCTTTGGACAATGCCGTCAGTAGTGGACTCATCCACAAGCTCTGCATCCAATTATGCCAATCCAAATCTTTTAAATTAGCTGTTCCAATGACAATTCGCATCGATCCATCCGCATAACTGAGCAGCATGATTTTGGCGTGCGATGAGGCGAATTCTGATGCCATTTTAATTTGAACTGCGGTTATTTGAGGCATTATTTTGCCAATTTCCAAGAAATTAGGCGTTTCTAGGCCGTAGAGAATAAGAAGGGGCTTTTCTCTGTAAGAGAATAGATCAAATTTAATGACTAAATCTTTATATTATCTCCTCCTACAGATAATATATATTTACAGTATTCCCGCATAATGATAATGAGCCAATAGCCAGTTAATATCTATATCAAAGTTGACTTGCAAACTGGACTCAATTTCCCCCAGGCTTTGATCAAAGATTTCCTGCATCGTTATGGTTAGGGGCTCCTGGTGTGTGGGCGTTGATTCTGTGATGGCTGTGAAAAATATATTGTAGGGTGCCGCACCCTCCAATTTTCTGGCCATGCCACCCTTCTCCACAGCAATGGGAATAAATTTTGTAATCTCGGCCTTGCCAAGTTTTAGAGCATCCATGAACTCGGCAATATCCTCATCATCGTACCTCATATTGTTTCTGGAATAAGGTATAAGGAGTATTTATTCATTAAACGAAACGAAACAAAACAAATCAAATTATATTAATCTTTTTATTTCTTATTTAGTAAAAAGTAGTAGCGTTTAACCCTCTAAGGCTATCTTTGAAAATAATGAAGAAACAGAAGTCGAACAATATTTTCTAAGATGAACTTGGGCCTCTGAATTCAAAAATGAACTCAAAAAAGGTGTACAAGCCTTCGTTTACCTGTAAGATGACAAAATGTTAAAATTGGCTCAAGGTTTTTTTGGGGCTATCAGTGAAAAAAGTCGGCTGGAATTATTTTTACATTTTAAATTTGTCAATTATCTTTTAATATGTAACTCCAATTCAACAGATTTTGTTGTGTGTGCAGCATAAGAAAAGATTGAAATTGACCCTCCCGAGATCACATGGCATGTCCAAGTCAAAATAAAACCACTATTAAAAGCTGCCGAAAGCTTTAAAACTTGTTGCAAATGTCAAGCTCTGTTTATTACCAATAGTTAAAAAATATTTTCATGTTAAAATACGGATTACTTTTTAAGTTATTGTGATTTAACGGATAAGTGTCTTGAGACACGCTTGGGTGTTAGAGGGTTAATTTTTTACGAATTTTAAGACACTTTCAATATGAACATTGACTGTGGATATTATTTTCTTTTTTTTTTTCCAATTTTTTAAAATAATCTTAACTATAATTTTTTTTAAAAATTCGAAAAAAAAAATTTAATACTTTTTTAGTTTATTAGCGTTTGTCACGATTTAAATTTTAAATATATGGCAGTAATTTGAATACCATAAATCAAAGATTAATATACGTACGTATAGCTTTATTGAAATATAAAATTTTTAAATCAGCAAAAACGCGTAACTTTTTTGGAATATAAAATTTTTAAGTCCGCGGAAATAAAATAAAACTAGCTCCGTGAGGTTTCAGAGTTACCTAAAAACTGAATCATAGGGTTTGAATTCTAACCGATCAAAGCTGAACAAAAAGCGTGTCAATTATATGGGACTAATCCATGGAAGGGTTCAATTTGTTATCAATACATGGTAACACAGATAAGTTTGAGATAATAAACAGCAATTTTGCAATCAGGGGAAACCCGCCATTGTCCATTTTAAAATTTTTGTTTACTGCTTAGGGTACTTTATTTAAAAATGTATGTCTGTGATTTGACTTATAACCAGATACATGTTTAATGTTGTGATGATAACAATACTCGGATACGTATTTAAGCTTAAGGTGCATTAAATCGATGATATTGAATAAAAAGTTAGGTCTTATGACGGAAGTAGCAAGAAACTTACGTATCCGTATTTGTAATTGGAAGATAAGCCTACAAAATTCAACAAAACAAGTTTAAATGACTTTTAAAAAGCTACGGTGCAACAGGCGTTTCTTGTGAGCAAAAAAAAAAACACAATTAAAATATCGATATATGTATTCCGTTATCGATATGTACATTTTGCAGCTTTTTACCGATAAGTAAATTTGGCGGCTATTTAAAGTTTCGCTGTTTTCATCAATGAAAATAAAATGATTAGTTGAGTATTAAATATATTTAATCATCACAATAAACGAAAAGCTTTTTAACCCTGCAGATAATCCATTAGGAAGGGTGTATCATCCGGTCCATATGGAGTCAACGGCACATCGTAGGGCAGTGGAAATGCTGGGACATTATCTCGTGCATTACCCAATGGAAATGTCTCCTCGCCAATCTGCAAATTGAATAATAAATAGCTAAACAGAGGCAAGAGACTTTCAGTACCTACCACAAATCTGGGCAGGAAGAGAACACCCGCCTCGTAGTTGGCAATCCGAAGACATGGCTGTATATTGGAATTCTTGTTGAACGATCCCCAGGCAGCCTTTGAAAGGTTCGCCGAGGTCAATACAAACCAATAGACGCACTGTTCTTCCAGATTAAAACGAGTATAGCTCTTAATATGTGGCATGGCCTGTGAACGATGCCGATCTCCGGATTTCCATTGTTGCAGATGAGTTTTAAGCCACGGCTGCTTGTCATTGGTGTTCTTGCCATAGGGCAGACATCCGCCACCCAGCATCCCGTCGTGACTGCGCGACACATTTCCAAAACTGGGATAGATCATCTTGAAGGCTGGCAGCTGACGCAGTCTGCCCACTGGCGATGAATCCTTGCGTAAATTGTTGACAAAATCTTGCTGTATCCAGGCCTGCACATTGGCTCCCAGGCTTCCAATGCTCGAGCTCTGACAGACAACCGGAATGCGATCATCAATGGGTGCAGCGTGCTTGGCCAGCAGTGAGCCGAGACGAGCACATCCCCAGGGATGACCCCGTACAGCGCTCTCCCGATGACCCCCCGGCACGGAGCCCACAAAGAACACGCTGTGGGAAGGGACATGCAATGAATATAATAATAATAATGTAGAAGACTCTCACTCACTTGACGGCACTGAAATCGCTTTTGCGTATGCGAGCTATCCAAGGTTGTAGCTGCGATACCTTGTATTCCACGAGATACAGTATAAGATCTCGCTTAAATCCCGTCGTGCTCTCGCCAGCAGCTGTGTCCGCATCTTCGGGCAAGGCGGGCAGCAGGGGACTTATCCACAATCCTTGGGTGCGATTGTGCCAATCATCCTCGTACAAATTCGCCGTGGAGATGACAACACGCATCGATCCATCCGTATAGCCGAGCAACATCATCTTTGTGTGCGATGTGGCAAATGGTGTTGGCATATTAACCTTAATTGCGGTTACCTGAGGCTTAAACTTGCCAATGCCCAGCAACTCGGGAGATTCATCGCCATATAGAACAAGAAGGGGTTTATCTCTGTAACAGATAAGGCTATAATCATTATACATGAAACATGAGGAGTCAACTTAATTACAGTATGCCCGCAAAGTAGTAGTGTCCCAGCAGCCAGCCAATATCAATCATAAAATTGATTTGAACACTGGACTCGATTTCACCCAGACTCTCATCGAGTATCTCCTGCAGCGTGATGCTCAGCGGCTCCTGATGCGTCGGCTTTGAGTCTGTGATGGCTGTGAGGAACATGTTGTAGGGCGCCGCACGCTCCAATTTGGCGGCCATGCGTCCCTTCTCCACCACAACGGGAATGTAATCGCGAATGTTGCGCTCGTTCAGCTTTTGTTTCTTGGCCAGATTCGAGTTGTCCTTGCTGGTTGCAGCAGCAGCTGCTCGACTAGTGCTGGCCATTTGTGTGCTTGTTGGAGGCTCCTTTCTGACAGCATTTGCAGCCGTTGTTGTTGTTGTTTTGGAGGCGACACTTGTTGTTGGTTTTGTTGCAGCTTCTTTGTCCGCCTTGGGAAACAATTTCTCCAAGAGTTTCAGCTGCAGATTAATAAGTTCACTGGAATACTTGGCTGGTATATCGTACTCATTGCTGCCGGCAGCAAAGCCATTTGCATAAATAACATCCACTAATTGAAAATGAGTAATTAAAATTATATCTGTATTTTGAGTTTCAGTTGTTTTTACTTACAATGCGCATGGGAATACTCTTTGAAGTGTATGGGATTCTTGCGATAACATTTCTCAGCATAAGGACACTCTTGCATGTTGCTTAACTTGTTAAATTATGCCAACAATAAGAACATAAACCAAAAACAAAAATCTAAATAAAAGCGGTAGATGCGCTGTTTCTTGCACTTTTATCGCAGTTATCGATTAATGTGCGTATGTGCACTTTGCATTATCGATAAAAATTTCAATTTTCAAATGACAAATTAAATATATGTCGACATAATGTAGGAACGCAGGCCATAGTAGGCACCTCTAACTACAAACTCTCTATAAATAGGTAACAAGCCCAGGCTTCGAGGTTAATCCTCAAGAAGCGTCAAGCGACATAGCCCAAGTTTATTCGAGTTGCGATTTTAAATAAATCGAAATCAGAAATTTGTTGTATTCCTATGAGGAACTTTATTTAGTATTATTGTTATCGATTATTATGATGTCCTGCAGTTTGGCCTATCGAAGCCTAAAGAAGAAAAAAATTGCGCCATAATTAAAATTCAAATGAAATATCGACTGTCATTTTCTTAGTGAGAAGTACCAATGGGGAACTATTTTTTTCATTTAACAATGAATGCGTCATGCAGCAGAGTCAAGCCATGTAGTATACACTTTAAACATTTGTTTTATTTTTAAAAGCTGTGGTTCAACCGCAAACTGCACATGAATTATTGTGTGTACATTAACAATTGCAGAAGTTTTAAATATCAAACGAATGTCAAACTATACGGACGTCCGTCATAAATTCAAGCTTCTATAATGGCAGACACAAACAGAATAAGCAACAACAGTTGTGACTCGGGAATTGTTGCCGATCTCGTGGAAACCGAGTACAAAATGTGCCACAAATATCGTGGACGCGCTTTGATCTTCAATAACGAACACTTTGACAATCCCAGCTTAAAGTCTCGCGAGGGAACACATGTGGACAGCGAGAAACTCGGGACAGTGCTCAAACGTTTGGGATTTAAAGTCTTTGAGTATATGGATCTGTGTAAAAGAGATATTTTGCGCAATATCAAAATGATGGCATCGAGAAATCACTCGCAATATGACTGTATCTTGGTAGCGATACTTTCCCACGGTAAAATGGGTTACATTCATGCCAGGGATTCGTTTTATTCATTGGAAAGCATCTGGCGACCATTTGCGACTGACAAATGCCCCACATTGGCGGGAAAGCCAAAGTTATTTTTTATCCAGGCCTGTCAAGGAGAACTCACGGATCCAGGATTTCCCGCTCTTAGGCCTGAAACGCCCGACAACGACAATTTTTCGTATATAAATTGCAGAATACCGACACATGAGGATTTTCTGATTGCCTTCTCAACAATACCTGGATACTGCTCCTGGAGGAACACAGTCGACGGTAGCTGGTTTATCCAGAGTCTCTGCGAGGAATTAACGACCCATGGATCCAGTCGGGATATTTTAACTTTACTGACATTTGTTGCTCAGCGCGTTGCTTTCAATTATGAGAGCTACGATCCATTTAGGACCACAATGCACCAGAAAAAACAAATTACATGTACCATGTCCACGCTGACGCGAATTTTGTATTTTCGCAATATCAGCGAGATTTTTTACAAACAATTAACGTGCAATGCTGATGAATTAAAAGAGTCACAAGAGAATTAAAAATATTTGAATAAATAAGTTAACTACTAACAAATGTCTCATCAACCCTTGTTAAATACAAATTAACCTAAGTGCTTAAAAATAAAAATAAAAAATTAATCATTTCAGTTATATAACACTATGAAAAATTAACAATTAAAAAAAAAAAGTTAGATTTCTTTTCTCAAATATGTTTATTTTATATTAATAATGGTAACTAACAACATTCATTAAAGTGGTCTCATTTTTTTTTTATCTAATTTACAATTTATTGGGTTTAATGAAAAAATGTATTGCTAAATGAACTTAAAACAAATTCACTTTCAAATTGTGCACCGGCATAAAATTTCCCTTCAATACTGAATGTATCACATCTCCAGCAATTAATCGATGTGGCGTTGCCTGCCTCTGTATTTTTCTCGATGTAATAACGATATAAGCAATGCACTGTTGTTCAATTATGATATGTATATTGTTTTTTATTTTATTAATTTTATCATCGTCTTTCAATATATTGATTAAATAAATGTAATAAATATGTTAGTTGTACCGTCTGGCAACGCGGCAGTGTTGTAAAATGCAATAGTTGTAGCAGGTTCGTGTTGTACACACTTCGTGTCTGTCGTCGGTCGTTCGTCGTTGTCGTCGTCGTGTGTGCATTTCATGATAAACAATTTAAAATAAATAACAAATTTCACATACTTATGGTGCATTAAAGTAAACAAACTAGCCACAAAAGCAAACCACAAGTGTTTAATTGTACGCGTGAGTAGCATTCAAAGAGTTTAATGTGCATTTCCATTGCAAAAATACCCACAGTATCAGTGCAATTACGTTTGGCTGAAAGAAAATTTTTTCTTCTCATACTCTACGCTGCTTCTTATTCGCTGCGCGCTGCTGCCGAAAGAGACTGGCGTCGTCGTTGTTGTTGTTTTTGTATATGCTGCTGCTACCGCTGCTGTTACTCCTCTTGCTTGGCAGGGATTACGATTACAGTTTTATTCTCAGCCTCGCCAGTTTTATGCTGCAATATGTGTACATGTGTTTGTGTGTTGTGCCTGTATGTGTTTGTGCTGCGCGCGCCATTAAATGAACTAAAAAAAATTGAAAACAATTATAAATACACACAATAAAATCAAATTTTTATTATGTTTTGAAAATACTTGAATGTCGCTTATCTCGGCACACAAATTTCTGACATTTCTTGTGATCGTTCTTTGAAAAAATCCACTTGAATGCGGTTGCTGCTGCCACCACAGCACAGGTGCGGATTTGTACTGTGTGTGGTGGGGGAGGGCGCTCGACATTTCAGGCGCGCGCAGATTTATAAAATTAGTCACATCGAATCCAAATAAAGAAAGGTTTTATTATGCATACGATGATTAATCGAATTTAAGCGAACTTTTGACCACATATCGCTCTAATGAGTCAGATAGAGCGAAGAGAAAAAGAGAGAGAGGAAGACACGCTAATTCATGCTCTCTCTAGCACTGATTCTCGAATAGTCAGCTAGCTGCTCGCTCTGCTCAAACAAACTGTTATCATAGGAATAAACGCTGCTAACGCACTCTGCTATCAATTTCATCATATTACTGCTTTACGTTCTTCTTCTTCATCAATTTGTTTTGCTTTTTACTATTTTCTATGCATTTACTTTGGGTGTCGCTTATCTACGCAGCGCTGCTTATATTGCGCTCCTCTTCTCGTTTTTGTTGTTGTTATCAGCGCGCGTAAACCTTTCAGGCAACAGCGCTGCGGCAGAATAAGCAACAGTGGCAGCGACAGCACCTCAGTTTCGTGGGGCGACCACACGCTCACACACACATACTTTTCAGAGAAAAAAATACAATTTTCCTTGGCTATGCCGTTAGACGCAGCGCCGTTCAGTCGCGGTCGACGCCAGCGGCAGCAACGTCAACGTCAGCTTTGGCGTCGCTGCTTTCCTTTGTCGAAGGTAACTGAAGCGCAACCCAAGACGTGCTCTCATTCTACACACTTTGCGTTGTAGGTGTGTGTTGATTTGTTGCACTGCTTTCTGCGTGTTTTGCGGCTCAATGTGTATGTGAGCTGTGGCGAGTTGGGAGCACTGCGAGCTTTGTCCAACACTTGTCTTGTTGTTGTTGCTCTTGCTCTCCTTTTTGTTATAATTGTAGTGTGTGAGCATTGCCCAAGTGAGCATAGCAAGAGTGACGTATGAAATAGAATGAGATGAAATAAAGCTACAGTTAAATTAAATTGCTGCATCATTGTAAAGGCAAAACGCTTTAAAGCTATTTCCATGGAATCTCAATCTTATGCTTCAGTTGATAACATCTCAGTTTTTAAATAATCTGAAAATCAGTCAGGTGATTAGAAAATGTGAAGTTATCTGTTATTAACTCTGCCAAGATGCCATTTTTTTGGTAGATGAATTTATTTCAAGCCAATATTTGTACGGGGAAATCCCCGGTTGTTTTAGAAAAAAAGTTAATCAGCAGTATTTGTTGTCAGTCTGCACTGTGAATATTGTTTAGATGACGAAGGAAACGGTTAAATTGTTAGATAATCCCCTAGTATAAATTTTTTAGAGTTTAAGCTGTTTTAAATTTTATGACATTAAACTTTTGATTGCTTAATTTTATTTCTGTCTCAATTCTAATCTTTCAACCATTATTTATTATTTTAGCCTTTGTATTGGCCAACAATAAATCAAAATGAACAGAACATAAATCATTTTCTTAGAACAAACTTAAGAAAAAGAGTTGTTGTTTGGTCTCAAGAGTCTCAAAAATTGAAGTTTTGCAGTCTGAAGTCTGACGCCTTCGATTTGCATTTTGGGCATTTTGGATGTTTTCTGTGTGTGTGTGTGTGTGTGCGTGTGTTGACTGACCCACCAAACTTGCCTCCAGTCCTCAAAAGATCCACGCCCACTTCTACGCCCACGCCGACATCGCCTACATATGTAGATTGGCCCAAGAGCAAGTTGCATATGAAATAAACGTAATAATGTTCCTTTTTGTTTTACGACTCAACGGTTATTCTAATTTATGTTGCATATTGTATTTATAAATATATATGGGGTTCGACGCACAGACACACACACATATACACACTGTTGATTGGGCAATTCACAATTTGCCACGCTGCGCAAATTAAGTGCGCAAAGTCAATATTTCAATTTCAAAAGGGGAAAGGGGACAAAAAACTAAAGGTAAAAATTTGCATATACATACATAGTATGCAAGAGAAGTGGTGCATGCTGCATGTGTTGTGCTGTGCTGCTTGCTTGTTGCATGCTTGTACTGCTTGATTATAGTTTAAACCAGCTAACCAGCTGAGCCAAGCAGCCTACGCATCAGGTTGCAAGTTGCAAGTTTGCAACCTAACGATTTTTAGCGGCATTTTGTAAATGAGCCGCAAAATGATTTTGTTGCTGTCTTGATTTTAAATAATTATGTTATTAATTGGATTTATGCACAGTTTGTGCAACACACACACACACACAAAGTCAGACAGAAATTTGCATGCCAAGTACTTGCAACCCTGACTGAGTCGTAATCCCAATGAACGCTTCATGCCTTCGGGGGCGGGGTTTCTTATCTCCCCCAACTATTTTTAGATCTATCGAAAGCGTGATTTACGTTTTTCTCTGTTTTGATTTCTGCCAGTGGGCGTTTGCCCCCTCGTTCCCTTCCCCCTTCACAGACATATAAATATTTAATATTTTTTCTCTCTATTTTGTTGTTGTTGGCGCTGCTCTTGATCTTCTTGTCGCGATAATCCGCGCATTGGCAATAAAAAAAAAATCAAAACGAAAAGAAAAAACTAAAAACCCAAACAAAAAAATAATGTCAACACGCATTTGAACTTATTTTTAGACCCTGTCGCAATCGGATTTAGTCTTTTTTATTATTATTATTTTTACCACGATTATAATAATGCCATGGACTGGAAACAACTTTATTAAGTGCACGGTAGAGATGTTTATCGTTGCAAAGAGACCTGAGCATTGGCTTAATTCAAATCTGCAGAGTATTTATCGCGAATGTCGAAGTTTTGAGTACCCTTAAAAGTTTTTGAGCCTTTATGGAGATATAGCTTAAGAAAAACTTGCTGAGAATTTATGAATAATTTATTTAATGTCAACTTAAATATTTTACATTTTTAAAATTATTTGATAAATATTTTAGTTTTATTACTTGCTAAAAAAACTAGTGCACTAATTAAAAAGTATGTAGTATGCATGTAGCACTAGGAAATAGTCAATAAATAGAAAATAAAAAAGTTTACCAGATAAAACAGTTAAAAAGTTTCGAAAACTATTCAAAACCAGTCGATTTTTTTTTCCTTTAAAAGTTTTAATGATTCTAAAAAATAATAATAATGGTTTCTCTTTTATATATTTCTTAAGAGTACAGTGTCCAAAGTTCAAAGCTCTTAGAGATGGTAAAGACAATTGATAATTACCTATTTAAGCCAAGTTTACCGATCCCTACAGATCCATTTGTTGTTCAATTCGTTTCAGTTGAAAGTTAGACAGACTGTTAAACTAACGCCCACAGAGTTCACAGCCATTTGGCAGCCACTGTGCAGCTATTACCATATGTTTATGGCAAGTAAGTTTTTTTTTATAGTTAGGCAAATGGTCGTCTTAAAGACGACAAACTGCGCCAGAAAAACTTATGAAAACGCAACTTTAAACTGTAATAAAGTGGGAAATTACAGCGCATAAATCTCTGTCGCTAAACTGTCAAGAGTCGAATCGAGTTGTCGTGTCGGGAATCGGGAGTTGCAAGTTGCAAGCCAACACCCACACACATACACACACTTATATACAGATGTTGCCTCTTGAATGAATTTGGAGGCAAGCTAATAAACCGAGTTTACAGTTTAGCAGCTACTGTTGAGTTGCAAACATCGACGTTTGCATATTTAAATGCAACATGCGGGCCAGCGCCACACAAGGCGTTGCTCGCAACTCTATCTCTCTCTCACTCTGTCAAGCGTTGTCCATCTCTGTCACTCGTCAGTGCTTTGTTGCCTCGCTTGTTGGCCTATTCATGCATTCAGATCGCGCGACACTTGACTTGGCGCTTCATTGTCCATATAAAACTAATAATTATTGCATTTAAAATCTAATAAATAAACGCATTGACAATGCGGAGTTGTTGTGGATTTACTAACAGCCAAAGGGGTGGCAATCAAAAGGGGGATGGCAACATCAGAACTGTCTTGGAAAACGCTGCTCAGGCCGCTCCTATTTCAATGGCGCTATGTTCAGGGCTGGCTAAAAAGTCATGAAAATAAAAAAAACTGTAAAATAATATTTTTTCCTAAATCAAGAATCAATTTCTAGTTGAACCATGTTTCAAATGGCATATAGATCAATTTCTAAATTCTTTTGGTTCCTTTTAAGTTTTTGTTTCTAGGATTCCTTTTGAAGTTAAGAACTCGTTACACAGCCCTGGTTTTTAAAGTCAACAATGCAGAATTTCTAGTAATGATCATCATGAAAGTGCACAACTTGAACAATTCTTGTTGATGTTGGTGTTGTTGTTGTCTTTTTAGTGACAACGTTGCTGCCGCTTTTGACCATAATTGTTGTACTTGTCATTGTTTTGTGTCGCGTTGCCAACTACAACTGCAAACGCACCGACAAACAACGCAAAGCAGACATTGTTTGTGTGTGTGTGTTAAATACATGTAATTAGCCATGTTTGTGCCATTTAATCCGTTCGGACTTCATGTTCCCTCTTCCACTCTCTGGCGACGCTTTTCTAAGAATTCTTTGCGTTCTGTTTTGGCGCACGCATTAGGCGCCACAAAGCGCGGCCACGTTTAACCCCCAAGCTGAAAACAGCAACTGCAAGTAGTGCCCAGTGTCTGCCTTCTTCAGTCATGACTGCAGTTGCGCATACTCCACATATTTATGGGCTATTTAGGCGAGCGCGCGCATCGTGGATGCTGTTAACAGCAAGGGAGGGGATTGGATGTGTGGGGAGGGGGCAAGAACTGCCACTGGACGAAGTTTATGTTGTGTGGTGGTCGCGGTTTTGCTGCGTCAGTCATTGGCATTGATTGGCAGTTGAACACGCAACAATTGTTGCATGGCGCTGACGCCAACGCTGGAGACGCCGCAGCCGCCACTTGCAAGCTCACTTTTGGCACATGTTTTGCTGGCAACTTTGTTGTTACTTCCATTGTTCTCAGCGAACGTATTAAACACAGCATGAACCTACCGCAAAAAACTAGCAGCTGGCAACGCTGAGCGTGGGCGTGAGCAAAGGGTTGTTCTCTTTCTCTCTCTTTTCCCACTCACTTTCTCTTCTGTTTTTCTACTGTTGACAGCTCAATTACATTAGATGGCGTAGGGTTGCTGGATTGCGTGTGTTTTTGCAATTAACGCCTCAATTATTTGTAATTAGAATTGACTTAATTTTTGCTTGCCAAAGGATTCTTTTGTGTGCACTTTTGGCACGTGCGCCTGCTCGTAATAAAAGTGTGAGTGAGAGCGCATATTGCATATGTGCTGTATAATTTGCGTGCATGCATAAATTTTTATTGTTGTTTATGTTAGTTGTTGTTGCTGCTATTTTTTATATATTTTATTTTAGGGGGTGCGCTTCATGACTATTTTGGGTTTTTACGACAACTGCGTTATGTTACCCATGTTGGCTATAAATTCGCCTTTAGTAGTGTTAAACACGCAATAAAAACTAGGCAATATTAAAAGTGGCGCCCCACTCCGCAGTGTATAACAAACACACACACTCACACTTCGCACATCTGGCAGCTCCCAAATGCAATTTGACCAAATAGTTGGCAACGCGACGTGCAAGAATTCTGTTTGATGATGCTCTCTGCACTCTGATTTACGGCGCATTGTTTGTCTTTTGCTTGCTCTCTCTTGTTCTTTCTCCCTCTTACATTCCATTCACTTGCTGTGACTGCGTTTTCAGCCCACACGTTTTGCGTTCACGTGCAGTACGCCCCTCTTCTTGCACTTTTGCAGATAGCAGAGCATTTGATTTGTTTAAAATAAAAAAATTGTTTCCATGTTTCGTATACATATGTGCGTGCGTTTGTACAGCGCTTGGTTGCCTGTGTTATTGTTGTTTGTGGCTTTTTTAGACACAACAAGTCGGCAGGCAACCACAAAACGTCGTCACTCAGCAGTTACCAGACTACCAGGGCTGCACAAGCACAAACTATCGTTAAAAATGTTCAATAGGAAATCAACATTTGATTTAGAAAATACGAGACGCACCAATAATCCTAGTTGGATGCAACTATGCGATAGTTTCGTTGCTCCTGTTGACTTATCATCCATCCCTGATACTCAGATTCTCACACTCACACACTTCGTGTTCAACTTGCTCACTCTGCGAGCTCGCAGCGCATTCGTCGTTGATCGCTCGCGTCGTGCAGTTGTGTTATAGGCTCGACTCGGTTTTCTTAATGTTCTGAGATACTTATTGAATGAGTTTTGTGCAAAAACATTACGAAAAAAATTTATCAATTAAAATACAAATAAATGTTAAATTAATAACAAAAGCTCGATGAACGAAAAATGTGAATTCGTTGCAATTACTGCGAATAATAACTGTATTATTTATGTAAATGCTGCTACGCCTGATGGCGCCTTAGTGGAGGGTCTCGGTCGATCTCAAATAACATTTGGATGCTGATTTTTGTTGATTTCTGCAGCTGTGCTTGTGTGTGCATGTCTTTGCGTGTGCGTGCAGTACAAATAAATAAAAATAATATCTGCAATCTTTGCCATAAACGTCAACCACAAACGGGAGAACAGAACCATCGAAGAACGTGAACATCTCCATCGAAGCTCATCCAACATGTGTACGTGTGTTTTTGTTTTGCTCGATTTTATTTCCCATTTCATTCCCAAACCGATCAAAACTTTTGCTTTTGGTCTTGTAATTTATCATTGCATTGCCTTGCATTATTTGTTTATTTTTAAACACATGTCCCCACAGATCCTCTTGTTGTCGTCTCCCATTCTGTATTCTTTTTTTTTTTATATTTTCAATGGCAACGGAAGCGTCTTTGCGATAAGTTGAAACAACTCGCTACTGCTGCAGTTTGTTCTTCTTCTACTTGTTTTGCTTCTGTTTCTGTTTTCTGCTTCTTTCTTGTATAGGCAACGCTATCGCGTTGTACCTGGTGCACCCTCTGATTTACGCTTTATTGTCATTGCCGCATTTATGATTGATTATTGATTGGAATTATATGATACGCATGCGCGAATGCGTGACTCTCATATAAAAAATATTTTGATATTTCTCAACTCCAACTCCTCCGACTTCTCAGGCCTTTTTAGTTGCCTGCGGTTCTTCTGAGTTACGATCAATACTGGTCAGTGCTGCCAGAATCATTTTAGCTAAAATTGCTAGATTTTAAAAAAAAAGTTGCTAAAAATTGCTAAAAATTTTAAAAAAATAGCCAAAAAAATTGCTAAATTACTTAAATGTTTGTTTTTAATTATATATTATGTATTTAAGAAACAACAGATCTTAATTAAAAAGGAACATGTTTTTTTATTTCAAACAAGATTAAGAGAACTTATGATGTTGTCTAGGTCGTCAGCTTCACTTAAATCGGAGTACTTTTCATTTCCAGTAATTTCAGTCAAGTACTCATATGGCAAAACATAATTGTGGCAACATTTTCCATGTCTGTGTAGTCCATACCTGTTTTAATATTTTAAGTTTCATGTTAAATTTGTAATTCTATTATAAATATTTCAATTTAAAGCTCACCTTATATACAATATCGCATTTAATGTTTTTAGGCTCATCGCGTTGCGTAATTTGCTTTTTACTATATTCATCTGAGAGAATATACGTTCCACTTCGGCGTTCGACCGGCATTGACCATTGAAAGAATTTTGAGGGCGAATCCCGCTAAGCCACTAAATGGGTTGTTGTTTCCAGCGTCTTTGTATTTCAGGACTTCCGCCCAAAATTGATGTCAAAAAGCTTTGCACCAATTACTGATTTGCAATACGCACAATATGCTCTCGTTGGGTCAGTGGAATCCTTGCGAATCCATTGCTTAAACTCCTCATTTTGCAGCCAGGCATCTCGAAAATGTTGTTTATAAACTTTCGGCATCTTAAAACACAGGAAGCAAGAGCGCGCAAAAACTTGTTCATATATCGAACAACTGAGTTAAATACCAATTCCGATATCAATGTGAACCATTGTTAATCGAAATTTTTGCAATCATTTGCAAAAGAATAAAAAAAAGCAAAACTGCTAAAGAAAAATAAAAAATTGCTAGTTTTGTAATATAGTTGCTAAAATTGCTAAAGGAAAATTAAAAGTTGCTAGATTTGTGGCTAATAGCATTTTAAAGAAAAAAGTTGCAAATTTTTTTAAAAGTTGCCAGATCTAGCAACTAAATTGCTAAACTGGCAGCACTGATACTGGTGGACTTTGGGTTTCCTGGAAGAATCTGTGCTCTCTGTTCTCTCTCCATGTTATTTTCATTCTTTTTAGCACTATTGTCACGCATTTTATCGATCAGACGCTTAAATTGTAATTGAATTTAACGTTTATTGCAATTTAATTTGCAGTCGAATCGTTTTGGAATTGCCCCACTGAGTGCAACATCATCATCAGGTCGTATAATTCAGCTTCATAAATGATATTCTTAGGAAAAGTATTTTTAAATGGGTCCCTATAAAATTCTTAATGATCTATTATTACTTATATTGTGCGAATTTTCAGTGTTTTTATATTTTGGACAAATTTAAGAAACGAGCACTGAAAAATGAAAAGTTCATTTTTTTCATTATTGGTTTTGTATGAATAATGAAAGATAAAGTTTATTTTTATTTGTTTTACTCAAAATACCTAGAAAAATTAAAAAAACAACTCAAATCAATAAATATTTTGTTTTTGTTATTTACCCTATTTTTATATCGTTTACATAAATGCTTAAACAACTAATTCCTTGTTCTTATGGCATTTATAGTGTACATATTTGCGTAGAAAATTCCCAATTCCCCAGCTAGAAAGCCACAGCTGGGGCCAGTCCGTGGGTCAATCAGTTCAGTGGAAATATCATAAAGCATCATCTATGTCAATAAGTCTAAAGCCCCCACCTGCAGTACAGTGTCTCAAAGCGTTGTGCACACAACATTGTCGATATGTCTATCAGCGCCCCCCTTAGGGGAGTATTATTGAAAATTTGAATGCTCAGCCCGCAATCAATCGAGGCACCAATTTGGGTGCCCCGCCAGCTGGTCAAATATTACGATAATTACACTTCGAGGGGCAGAAGTTTGTGAGGGGTTAAGGGGTGGGGAAATGGGGGCCTATTGCCTGAGGTGTTTGCTGGTTGACTTCTGGGGCGGCTGAAATGTGGCAGGCAACCAAACAAATTGTCAACAGACAACAAAATGCAGGCAACGCCCCGCGTAGGCCACAAAAAATAGTTGGAAAATTAATTCACGTTGTGGCTAATTTGGCCAGAAAAAAGCTAGATTTATCCATGTGTGTGTTTGTGTGTGTGTGTGGCAGGCGTGTTAGGAGGTGCCACAAATGTTGCACTTGTTGATTTATTGTCGGCATTTAATTGCTTTTGAAATTGGATTTGAATTTGACTGCCTCTGACCGCCCACCTACCTGCCCCTTCCAGCCTACCTTGTCAACCACCCTCCCCCCCCCCCCCCCCCTTCGCTCACCACTCTCCACAAAAAGTCGCAAATTAATTGCTACAACAAATTTTTCTTTCAATTAGATTTTATCACTTTAAAAATGTAATCAACAAAAAGAGAGAGAGATAGAGAGAGAGCGGGAAAGATTGAGAGAACCTAAAGTTTTTCCAGAAATGTTGTTCACATTGAAATGTCATAATTTAAATTGAATTGTTGTCTTTACCGTTATGCGCTAAAGGCCGAAGGGGTAGGTCACGGGGAAGGGGAAGGGGGCAGGTCAGCTGCAGGTTGCCGCTGACAAGTTGCAGCAACCATTCAGTTGTCTGCGGTGTTATCTCTGTTATGTGCTAATTATGATGTACTCCACTCACTAATGAATGCACTCGGCATTGTTGATTTAAATAAATATCAATACGTCGGAAAATATTTTAATTGCTTTATCACTGAGGGCAATATATTTTGGAATTTCTTTTATGTTGTCAGACATTGATTTATGATCTCTATTTTTGAAATGTTGTGTTAAAATTAAATAATTTTGAAAAATAAAACAGTGATTACGAAAAAATATTCAATAAAATTAATTGCACAAGAGTAATATGTTCTATAAGTGATTATAGGGTTTCCAAAAGGTCCAATACCTAAGATAGCAATGAAAAAGTTAATTTCAGTAACTAATTAAGGATTCTTACAATAATCTATTTATTTTTTATATAAGTAATACAAATTTCAGTAATGATCTTCAATTGTTAACCTCAAATAACATTATTTTGACCCCATTTTTAGACCCCGTACTTAATTTCAAACTAATTTCACATTATTCATTCAAAAAAATTTTGGTTAATAATTTAATTCATTTACTTTTTATGGAGGGCTGTAAATGAGTACTGAATGATTCACACACACACTCATTAATAATTGCTCATTCACAAATTAATTTTATGCTTGAGAAATGCCAGTTTACAGTTTATATTTTATTTTAAGACAAGTGTGAAATGTAAAAACTTGCTGACTAATTTAAAATCGCTCAAACTTGATTTTTTTTCACAGTGAATTTCAATAATTAAAATTGTATCTTTCTACGAATTTCTTGTAGTGAAACACATAAATAATAAACAACAATTAAACTTTATTGTTGATTCAGCTCTTTCATTGTTATTCCATCAAATCATAATCAAATTTATAAGCATCACTCTTTTAATTATTCGCACAAATTCCATTGATTAATCGGAATTTGGTTGACTTTCGAGACCATCGATTGATAGAATATCATCTCTTATCTATACAAATTTCTTTCCTTTAATATAGTGCTATTTCTAGCAATTTTCCCTACAAAAGTTTTCTTTATTATCAAATGGATTTCTTACCACTGTTGCACGATCTTTGCGTTACGTCAGTCAGAGAGATAAAACAAAATAATTTCACATGAAATTGAATTATTATTAATCAGATATTGATACTATTTAATTGTTAGCACTTTAGTATTTTTTTTTTATTATTAATTTATTTTTTTTTTTGCATAAAACAAATTGAAGTCAATAAAATTGAATTTTACGTATCATTGCATGCAAATGGACGCTGACCTTGGGGCGAGACGATGAAATGGGGAGGAGTCAAGCATGATTTGTGCACAGACAGCAGCAAAAGCCACAACAACAACAACAACAACAGCCATTGAGAACCGACAACAACAACAGCAAATAAACAAAACCCCTTTGAATTTGCCTCGTTTCCAAAACAAACGACGACTTCATTTGAAGCTGGGCACATGGCCAAGTTGTTATTGTTATTGTTGTTGTTGTTGTTGTTGTTTTTGTCGTCGGGGGGCGTTTCTTAAGCCAATAATCGAAGCTTATATTGATAGATTGATACATGTGTACACGTATTTGACTTTGCATTGGTCTTTTTTTCATTCATTTCATTTCTTTTATAGACTATCCGCCTGTTGATAGCTATACCGGTTATCGGGTAACTCCACCCCAAAGCAATAATCATCATCCGCACCACAACAACAACAACAGCAACAACATCAATAATAACATTAGCAACAACATCAACAACTGCAGCAGTAGCAGCAACAACAACAGCAACAGAATGGACACCGATGATGTGGAATCGAACACAAGCAGTGCAATGTCCACATTGGGCACATTATTCTCATTCCAATCGCCGGCGGTAAAGAAACTTCTTGGCTGGAAACAGGGCGACGAGGAGGAGAAATGGGCCGAAAAGGCCGTCGACAGTTTGGTCAAGAAGCTCAAAAAGAAGAAAGGCGCCATTGAGGAGCTGGAACGTGCCCTTTCCTGCCCCGGTCAACCATCCAAGTGTGTGACCATACCAAGATCATTAGACGGCAGATTACAGGTAAATTGAACTGCACATCGGATTTAAAATCACATAAATTGTATACATTTGTATTATATTTTTATCAGGTATTAAACTAAAAAATAAAACACTTTTATTTAACTAAGCAGTTTATATAGAGTTTTAAAGTAAAGGAGAAGTTAAAATTTTTGATCAGAATTAATAAAATTTGAATGCATAGAATTTAGATTTAGAAAATTCAAAATTTAAACTTTTAAACTTTCAACTTTTAATCAAATTTTTATGTTAAAAGAAGTATTAAATAACACTTTAAAGTTGCTTCTGAGACGTTTAAATTTGTTTGTAAAAAATCGTGCCAAAACGAACAGAAATTTTGAATTGTAAACTTTGATAACTTTACATAAACTAAATAGATTTTAATCATGGTTAGTTCTCTTAATTCATTCTGAATTAAACTTCCATTCAATTAGTTTTTCTTCGTCAAATGCTTCTTTTTTTTTTTGCAAAGTTTTGTTTTTTGATATTGCTAAATTTTAAATATTAACTTTCAACTTTTAATTAACTTCTTTTGTAAAATAAGTCTAAGACAGCACTTGAAAGATGATTCAGAAACGTTTCAGGATTTTCTAAATAAATCATGCCAAAATTTACAATAATTTTGACTTGTCAAGTTATAATTTAAAATTGAGATGTGAATCAAATCATTAGATTTTTAACGTTGTAATATATAAATTGTTTTTATTTTTATCATTTTTATTTCAGTTTAAATTTAAATTTATATTTCATTGTATATTAAATTGTGATCGTAATTTTGGTCAACTGCACCTAGTTGACATTAAATAAATAAATTTTAGTGTTTACTTTTCGGGTTTCCACTTTAATTCAATCTAACAATCACTTTCTGTTTGCATTATCCTCTCAGGTCTCTCATCGCAAGGGTCTGCCACATGTGATTTACTGTCGCGTGTGGCGTTGGCCAGATCTCCAATCGCATCACGAACTGAAGCCGCTCGAATTATGCCAATATCCGTTTAGCGCCAAACAGAAGGAGGTCTGCATCAATCCGTATCACTACAAGCGTGTGGAGAGTCCCGTTCTGCCGCCGGTGCTGGTGCCACGTCACTCGGAATATGCACCCGGACACTCGATGCTGCAATTCAATCAGATGGCTGAGCCGAGTATGCCCCACAATGTGAGCTACTCGAACAGTGGCTTCAACTCGCACAGTCTCAGCAATAGCAACACATCTGTGGGCAGCCCCAGTTCGGTTAACTCCAATCCAAATTCACCATACAACAGCCTCGCGGGCACACCGCCCCCCGCCTACAGTCCATCGGAGGATGGCAACTCCAATAATCCCAATGATGGCACACAAATGCTCGATGCCCAAATGGGTGATGTGGCCCAGGTCAGTTACTCGGAGCCAGCCTTCTGGGCCTCCATTGCCTACTACGAACTGAATTGTCGTGTCGGCGAGGTCTTCCACTGCAATAACAACTCGGTCATCGTCGATGGCTTCACGAATCCATCCAATAACTCTGATCGCTGCTGCCTCGGCCAGCTGAGCAATGTGAATCGCAACAGTACCATAGAGAATACACGCCGTCATATAGGTAAGTTACTGAAAAAGGTTTAAGGACTGATAGCATAAGAATATATTAAATATATACGATGAGATCAGGGTATCAAACGGCTAACGGTTTTTTATATGTTTCGATTCCGAAATACCGGAATGATTTCGTTTTACAAAACAATTTAAAAAAATGGTAAGGATATGTAAATAAGAAAGCAAATATTGAAAAATTTCATAAATAAATATCTTTTTATTGAGATCAAAATATAAATTAAATTAGGACGGAATCTAGAATTGAATCTAGTTTTAAAAAACAATGATTACACCTGAACCATCAAATTTAGTTTTATGCTAGACCGTTATGCATGAATCGGTTTCTTAACGGTTATTTTGGTTAGAATAGTTTCGGTTTTTGGGTTTTGGTATAATACAAAAATGTTTGTAGTTACGGTTACCCATTTCAATCGGTTAATACGGTGAACGGTTACGATTATGGTTACGGTTCTATTACAAAATCTATAATTAAATTTTGAATTTCAAGTAAAGAATATACTTAAATATATTTTCATTATGATTAAAGTGCTCAAGTAAATCAAAGACGAAATTAGGATATGGTACAGAAAATTACTATCCTAATTAACAATTGAAAATACATATCAAAATATTGATGTCTAAAACAACAAAAAAAACAAAAATCAATAATTAAAAATATGCAGAGAGTAACTGTAAAATAGAAATGAGTGAAATGTTAAATTTTAAATTGCAAGCCAAAGTAAACATTGAAGATTTACAGGGTTATATAATCCATGGAAATTACAAAGTGAGATAGTTATTATAGATAGGAACTGAAAAATAGAAATGGAGACATTGACAAAATAACTAAAAACTCTAGATTCAGCAACTAGAAAAAGGCTGCATATGATCAGTTAAAAGTTTAGTTCTTATATTCAATTTCTGCAATTTATATTTACAATTTACACATTATTTAAACGTTCTTTTCTGTTTTTAATTTCCAGGTAAAGGCGTTCATCTGTACTACGTTACCGGCGAGGTATATGCCGAGTGTCTGTCCGATTCCGCCATATTTGTGCAGTCGCGTAACTGTAATTATCATCACGGCTTCCATCCGAGCACCGTATGCAAAATCCCGCCCGGATGTTCACTAAAGATCTTCAACAATCAGGAATTTGCTCAACTGTTATCACAATCGGTGAACAATGGATTTGAGGCCGTTTATGAGCTAACGAAAATGTGCACAATACGCATGTCCTTTGTGAAGGGTTGGGGTGCCGAATACCATCGACAGGATGTGACCTCAACCCCGTGCTGGATCGAGATACATCTGCACGGGCCGTTGCAATGGCTGGACAAGGTCCTCACACAGATGGGATCGCCGCATAATGCAATTAGCTCTGTATCCTAAAGACAAAAATCTATATAACCTTAACTAAATGAAGAAGGATATAGTAAGAAAGGAAAGTTAGTTAAAATGGAACTAACTAAAATACACAACCACACACACACAGAATGTTTTGAAAGTGTGAGAGACACTAAATGAAAGTAGATGGTAGCTAACAAACTATGTAAAAGACGTAGAGAAGAGTAAAAAGGGAAGGAGAAAATGAGGTTAGCTGAGGAAAGGACAAAACATAAATGATTATGAACTAAATGTGTGCGTGTTGTTACCTTATATATATATAAAAATATATATATATAAATATAAACTGATTTATATATAAAAACAGCTACTCAACCCGCCTCTCGCCCATAAACATACTTATATATTTTCTAGTTTATCGTTTGATTTTCAAAGCGAATGTCATTCCTTATGCAACAACAAAAAAAGTAATAAAGAAATTTAACTCAAAATAGAATACATATATATATGATGATTCATATATAATTGAACGATCTATATGCAACAAATATTATAATTATAAAAATAATAATATGCCCTTTGGCAAATGTTGTTCAAGTCTATATTTCAAGTGCTACTTATGTGTCATTGCGAATTGCTTTAAAAGATAGCGAAAAAAACAAAAAGATTTAAAAAATACTATATATACACCTAACTCTATATATTTACCACTTAAAGTACCATTAGATTATGTAGGGCAAGTTTTAAACAACTTTAATGCAATACATTTCTTAAAATATGCAACACACACACACACCACAACAAAAAGTTATGTTTAACTAATTGATGATCTTGTTTAACTTTAAGTACAATGTTGAAAAACAAAACAACAACAACAAAAACGGAAAACAAACGCAAACAATTTAATTTTAATCAATTGCTTAGTTTAGTTTATTTAGTTTTGTTTCATTTGCTACAATTTTTTCGCTGGTTTTTTGAAAAAACAACATGATTTTTTATTGTCTAATGCAAAATTTGTGCCGAACCCTTTTTTATAAGTAGTTTTAATATCATCATTTGAAATAAACCGTTTTGCCTTATCAGTTTATTCGTTTTTTTTTTCTTTTATCAAAACAACTAACACTAATAATAATAAACTATATTTAAATATGCTGTAAAATATGGCTTAAATGCATGAAGCTGAATATTCAATGTAATAATTGTGCCTATTTAAAGATTTACTTGCGCTTTTAATGCTTTAATGTGTATTTAGTGTACAAGCGCAAAACAAAAGTCAACAAATGACTCATTTGTCTCATTTTTGCTATAGAAAAATAACTTAAAAAACCGTTACAACAAATTTGCCTTAAAGTTTACCGTGTTTAGAGCAGCTTTTACAACATAAAAAAATGCCTTACACACAGTTTGAATTGCCTTTGAAAAAAATTGAATTGAAAAAACTACTGTAAAACAATTTGAAATTTAACGTATAATAAAATGAAATAAAACTATTTTCCTAGTTTTTGTGCAAATATATGTATTGGATAACTGTGACTGATCACATTCAAGGCAAAAGCTGATTAGTACATTACACAAAATTTATAATGTTTAGATTTTTGCCGCTTTGATATTTATTTTTTTTTATTTAAAAATTATATTTTTTTTAATATTTTCTCGCCTGGTGGTTTCCACAACGGTGGCAGCCTTCAGCCACAGAAAAAGTTCGATTTGAACTTAAGGTTTTTTTAATAAAAGGGATCGTTTTTTTTGCATTTTGCTGAATGAATCCAAAATTTTGAAAATTGCGCACGAAGTTTTGTTACTTTTGCTAAGTTATTGTAAGTGGCAGCGCTGCAGCTATCGATCTATCGAAATATGTTTAGTGAGCACTTCGATAGTCAACGATTGTTCATATTCGATAAACAGCTGACAAACTTCAATGAAGTAGTATATCTCAGTGTTGGGTAAACACAGCTCATTTATGTGAACATGTTCACTTGTTCTTTTTTTTTTACAAGAGTCAACTCATGTTACATTTAAATTTAAATCTGATGGTTGCTCTGTGATCAACAGCTGAAAACAAATTTAAAATACTTGCATTTAGCTTGCTGGCGAAATGGCTAAATAATTCGCTACACTTTCTGATTAGCAAGATTTGTGTCTTTTCAAAGAAAGGATCTACACAAAATGACCTAAGAGGAACAACAGAGCAATAATGAGCAAAACAGAACAGCTGAACAAGTGAACAAAACAGAGCAACTGAACAAAAAAGAAGAGCAAGTGAGCAATAAAGAGCAATTTGGAAGGAACTTGTTCACTTGCTCACTTCAGGGAGCAACTCTTTTTTGTTCACTCACTCATGAGCAACCCAACACTAGTGTTTTTATTTTTCGTCAAATCGGGCACACTGTTTTATTTCTAGAATTTGTCAACATGGAGGCATCGCCAGTGAACGATCCATTGGAAATATTGACAAATAAAGGCAATCGCCAGCCGACATTTTTGGGTCCGATATGGAATCCCATTGCCGGAAGTATAGCCGGTTTCGGTGCTGCCTTGTTCCTCAATTGGGGCTTCCGTAAACCAATTTTCTCTGGTAAGTGTGCTGTGACGTAACATTGTTTTTCTCTGTTAAATCCTAAATTATGGAACATCTAATTATTATTGTGCAGGTATACAAAAACACATTGCGTTCACCGCAATTGGCGGCGGTCTTGGCGTCTTCTTTGATAAAAAGCGCGACGAGTATCTGGCCAAACGTGATGCTGTACTTCGGCATTATATTGAGCTGCATCCTGACGATTTCCCAAAGACAAGTGAGTTTTAGTTTCATTGCAAAATGGTCAAGAGATCTTTTATAATGTATGGATTTCTCATTTGGTTTCTCCAGATCGCAAAAAGTACGGAGATGTCTTGGAAAGCTGGGTGCCTGTCCGTTAAATGCTCTGGACTGTCAAATTGTCTACGGATGAAGCCCTGCTTCAACCCAACATATTTTAGTTAATAAACGGCTTTAATTGTAATACTTATGAATACAAAACTGTTAGAAATGCGCTTGTTTTTCATATAATTTTTATTTCCGGAGTTGCGTTGGCTGCCTTTTGCGGTGTGACCAGATTTCAAAACATGAATATGCCTTTTTGAAAAGTCGGCGCACAAAGTTTGAATTAAAATATAACAACAAATTCAATTAAAAATAATCACAAAAATAAATTAATTACATACATAATTTGTATAAAATTATACATAAAAGCATCTAGAATGTTTTATTAAATATGAGAAATCAAAACTATCACACTGTCTCTGCAAGCAAAGCTTACCGGATGACCATTTTTGGTATTTGGGATGCTTGCAGTATTTTTTAATGGCAAATTTATGACGTTCTTTTTTTTCCGAAAGAAAACTAAATTTTGCGCCTTCTCCAATCGGTTTCTGTTTCAGTCTCGGGTGAATCGTTTTTTTCATAGGACGTGCGAGCGCAGCGTTATATCTTTTTTGTGCGAGCATGCAGATAAAATAAGAATAAAATAAGCGCAATAATAAAATTAATACAAATAAAATATATAGATCTCAAATTTAATTGTTCGGTTTTAAGTTTCGTTGACATCTATCTAGTTTTTGTTACTTCTGCTTCGTGTCTACGTGCTTCTTACTGTATAGATGTGTGTATGCGTGTGTGTGTATGCATGTTAAAGCCGAAAGGATTTTACCGTTACAAATTATGAAAAAACATTTGATAAAGCAAGAAACAGCAAATATGGTGGATTGCTAAAGCAAATAAATAAGTAAAATAACAACAACAATATTAATAATCGACGCTCCACTTACACAAATTATTGATCATTAACTAAAACAAATTTGGTTTTTGGCAATTTTGACTTATTACCTATAAAGCAAAAACCAAAATAAAAAACTTTCTGGCGCCAAGCAGCGGCGGAAATTACAACAACAATAATAATAAGCAACAACAACAACAATCAAATGACTTGAAAGGCAAGTCAAAAGCAGACCGCGTTAACCACAGCAGCAGCTTTAGCAGCTGTCCGCAGCATAAAAAAATCAACAACAGCAACAACAAAAGCTCTCAAGCTGCGAAAAGGCCGACGGCTTTTGATTTTTGTAAAAACTTCTCACAGGCGAATTTTCTTGTGAGCTTATCAACGAAAACTGCAGAGAGAAAAGAGAAATAAACAAAAGCAACAACAACAACACACTTACACAAACGATTATGGCAAAGGTAGGCAATTCACAAAGCTGAGCTTTTAATTTTATTACAAAATTATTTATTTATTTATGTGCAGACTGCCAAACACAATTTGCTGCCCTTTTTCCACTCACTTTACTTTTACTCTTGTAATTCTCTTCTCTTCATTCTGCTCATCTTTGCGTCACTCGTTACATGTGCTTTGTCAATATGGATTTCATTTTATTGCTCATGTGTATGTGTGTATGAGTGTCTCTCTGCATGTGTGTGTGTGTCTGAGTTGATTTTCACTTGTGTGTTTTTGTATAAATTATGCATATTTGTGGGTTTCTTTATATCGGTTTGAGGTTAGACATTGATTTCATCTGAGGGTGGTAATTTTATGACGTGTAAAATTGGCAACAAAAAGAGGAAAAAGTATCTTAAGATGGTAAAATTATGTATTTTCAGGAATACCTTTTTTGTTTCTTGACGGATTTAAATTAAACTGGATGTGTATTTGGTATTTTTTGTATACAAGCTCCTCCGCTTTCCCTCTCTCTCTCTCTCCTTCCCTTTCTTTCCCTCGATAGCACTTAACGAAATGAAAAGCCTATTAAATAGCACTGTAAGCCTGCGTTTTAGTGCAAAAAACCCACACAAATCTCGTTCTTTGCTTAAACAGCACGCAATAGCGATTTCCGGCCATAAAACACTAAACGGAAATTCAGAATTTGCGACCCCCCATCAACCAAATTCCCTTTACCCCGCCGCCAATTCTTCCTTCCAAAAACTTCAATTTGAAGTACTTGGACAATTTTTCACATGCCACCGCAACAGCAGCCTTTCTGACTGCCCCCAAAATGAGCAACATTTTTCTTCTGTGGCGCCTCAGCGAATTTAGTCATGCATTTTTTATGACTCGCACACACATGTGTATGTGATTGTGTGTGGGTGAACGGGGCGGGGGGAGGTTGTGTGGCTGTGGGAGGCTGAGTGTATTGCACGCAACGACTGACAGTCGCGTGTCTCTGTTGAGAGTGTTTTTCGAGTAATTTCTGCCATATTATTCTCAGGGAACAGCTCGGGATAAATTACCTTTTTCACGTCACTTGTCGTTGCCATATAAGGTTCTTATCTTGCAGTTTACTTGGCTTTTTATTTTATTTTGTTTACATATGGGGCGTCGTTTTTATGGCTCAAAAATTCGGATTTCCAGGCCAGAGTAAAAGTGGAACTCACGGCTGGATGCCAATTGCCCATCGTGGCCCAAAGTGGATTCTACAGCTGACAGCAACAACTTTTTCATATTAGTTAAACACATATACTCCTTATATATTTTTTTTATCTACTATTCATTGCCAGGATAAAGCTGCGGGATGTTTTTAGGATTGTGTCCTTGAATCGCGAATGCCGCAAACAACAAACAAGCTGAAAATTAACTAAAGTGGTACACTTAAAAATACCCTGGAATTTTAATAAATAAAAAATTAAATATAAAACAGAAAGCTTACATTGTTCGAGTAGATTAACTGGGAAATACTTAAACTCTGTTTGTAATCCAAATATGTTTTGAAACATTAAACAAGCTGCAAAACAGCTGTTAACTGTTCTAAATGTTATTAGATATTTTAAATAATACCATAAATAAAATATTTTGGGAAGGTAGTATGGTTTTTTATATAAATTAATAAGGCATTAAATTCAATTAAATACATTTGATTTGTACGCAACAAATTTTTTGATATTTGATAAGCTGTAATACTGATAAATTCATTTATCGAAGCAAATTCACATTGTTCGCCATATTCAGCCTTCACTAAGTCGACCCTATTTGGTGATTTCCTTGTGAGAGGATACAGCAAATTGTGCTCAATGAGGCTGCACTTTTGTTGTGCGCCCTTCCGCGACAGGCCTCATAATCATAATCAACATCATCATTGTCATCATCATCAGCGGCATTTGCGCTGTTTCTTTCCCTCCACAAATTTCGCCATCATTATGTGCAGTCTGTATTATTATATTCCTCTTATGCAATTGTCGGTCGTGGGTTTTTGTGTGTCAACAACAGCAACATAAGGCGCAGCGGTTGAGACTGCAGTTTCAGTAGCAAGTGCAAGGATAACAAGGAGCTCAACTAGGTTGGCATTTTCTAAAATATATCATCCAAAATGCCTAAAACACTGTCATGTTTATCGACATCACAAAAGACAGGGTTCTTATACGACAATCGAGTCGCTTGGCTTGAGGATACCTTCTGTCTGCCTTTCAAGACTATGTAAATCGTCTTTAAGTCGTAGTTTTTTAAGTATTGTGTCTGCCATTCTTTTTTACTTATCAAATATTAATACTATGATTTAAAATGATTAAAAAATAATAAGATTTAGTTTACTTATTCAAAGATGCTTTTCACTGTTTTTTGGTGACTACACGGTATTTAAATCGAATTTACCAGTGTCCTTGTTTAAAATTCATGTGTTTTTCTATATAGCATAAATATAAAATTACAATTTGGAGACTAATGCATTATGCATGAGATTTTCTGAAGTTGAAGAGACAGAAGAAGATAAAGAGAAAATTGTTTCAGTTGAAATTAACTTTTAAAATGGAATGAATAAAATTTATATTGAGCACACGCATAAATGCTGAATGTCGTCGTATATTTCACGAGAGATAATTTTAAAATGCAGCAGTCGGAATGTGCATTTCAGTGCATTTTACCGTTATGCCGCAAACGTTGCATACTTTTAGGGGCAGCATCTGTTTTAACTGAAACTGGCTGCGGGCCATGTTGATATTCCTCATTCCTCATACATACTTTTATATTTGATTTATAGCACCGCCAGCATTTCGATTTCTGTATTGACTGAGTCCAGAATTGCGCATTTGCATATGTGTGTATATCCCCGTCTCACTTCTCCTCCCCCTCTTTCTCTTCTCCCATTACAACTCTCCTTTCATTTGGTGGATTTAGTAGGCGGTTCATTATTTATGGCCGCTTTTGGTTCAATGTTAATTTATCGATAAATGTTTGAGTCTGCTGAAATGCATATTGAAAACACACACACACACACAATCATGCATACATATATTGCATTTAGTGTGAATATGTATGTGTGCATTCGACAAATACAAATGCGATAAATATCATTAGCAAATATCGGCAGGATATTAAGCCGTTAATTTATGTGCTTAAAACCATTTGCAAAATGTTAATTAACAAATATAAATATTTCTATATTATTAGTAAAATTTGTGCACAAGACATTAATTGACCTATATAGATTTTTGTGTATTTTGAAATCATATAATAATATAAAATTATATTCAGCTTAACTTTTTCCAGGAATTTAATCTTGTGAGCTTCATAATATTCATCTTAAATAACTCTACTTTTAATCAGTCCATCAATTTCTATAACTTGAATTGCTCTCTAACTCGAGCTAAGTTAGTGGCAATAAAATTAAAAAACTTAAGAAAACTCTATAAGTCGAATATCTCCATAACTCTAAAATTTTTTTTGGGATAATGGTGATTCGATAACTGGATAACTGTTCTCTTCAAAACATATTCGTTCTCATAATTTATAAAGTACTAAAACTACAGTTTAAACTTTAAAGTGTATGCAGCCCCTAAAAGTATGCAGAACTATATTTTAGTAAAATTGTGAGCCAAGATAAATTGGCAACACACATAAAGTGTTTGGTTACCACAAATTCAAACTGGCAACAAAACATTTTTGGACAGCTAATTAGTTAGTTTTGCGTTGCCATGTCGCATTCTCAGCATTTTATGTTGTTTGCACAAAATTTTTAATTTGAAATTTCGTAGGTAAACGTGTGGCAACAAGGCACACACACACACACACACACACACCGTCAGACACACGTGACGTAGACGTGACTCATTCGCCGGCATGCTGCAAGTTGGGCCATGTGCAGCACATGAGACGGAAAACCGCAGCGCGTTGCCAGCAACTTGAGCTAATTTCATTAAATATTCATGGCCACGACGCAAGTTACGACAACAACAACAAGTTGCAACAACGTTGTCAATGCACAAGCAAGAAGAAGCAGACGGGCGGATGGAAACACCAAAATGCAGTGGTAGCTCAATATGGCTGCAACGTTGCCTCCTCTCACATGTCGCACATTTTTAACGTGTCACACACACACACACTCGCACACACATGTGGCACCGTCTCGTGGCAGCAGTTTTCCATTTTCCATTGTTCGCTTAGGCGTGCCAGTGCCACAACTGCCTCTGACAAATTATCATTTAATCATTTGGCAGTTTGTTTTCCATGTATTCCATTTTTTTATATTTCTCCGCTCTCTTCCGAAGAAAAGTTCAAGGCCTATTGATTGGCTGTGATGTTTGCTGATTAGATATTGATAGATTGATAAATTGATGGGTGTAATGCTAGAAAAACCATAAACAACACATAGACACACACAAATTTACTTCATTGTTTAGCTGATAAATGCATTTCTCTTACGTTTCCTCCGCCCATTAGAACTAATTAAATTGAGCGCTACAGGAGACTCTCCAAGTTGCCAAAAACTACTCGCAAAATGTTGGCCGAAAACAAAACAAAAATGCGAGACGAGTTTTTAGCTGGTTCTCAGTTGCAGTTGATGCTGCATAAATAAAATGGCGCAGATAAAAATGGCCAACGGTGCGACTACGACAGCGACTGTCTGTCGGCAGTTTTTGCTCTCTTGCTCCTCGCGCTTTTTGTCATGCTCTTTTTGGCCAGAAGGCCATAAAATGTCTGTCTATGGGGTACATAAACATTTAAAAGGGTTCACAAAGTTTGTGTACCCAAGTCAAGTGGCAAACTGCACATATTGCTGGGGCATGTGCCGATCTGTGTGTTTATTTTGGGTTTCAGCTGCGAAAATTTGGAAATATTTCACAAAAGGGTAGCAAAGTTTTTCATATTTAGCTGAACCAATTATGAAAAACTTGAAATAAGTTACAAGCACAAAAAAATCTCAAATATTTTAGTCTATTTGTTAGAGCTTTTTTTTTACTCTATCCTGCCCTTTAAAGTATGCTAAATCACAAGAACTATTTAAGTTATGCACAGTAAAATAGAATTTTAATTTGTATAAACGATTAAAAATATTTTTAGAACATTTTTTCTAGTCTACAACAAAAAACGAGAGTTATTCTTTAGATTAAATGTTATTAATGTAATTTAATTACTGTTAAATTCTTATAACTAACAAATTTTTAAATTAAACAATTCACTTACGATATAATTGAAAATTTACTTATATTTTATACTAAAACGCTCCTAAAAGTAAACTTGAAATTTTTATAAATATGATGCTGAAAAAAGAAAACAGAACAGATTGTTTAAAGGTATCTCTTCTAATTTTCAGGGTATCCCAAAGACTATTAGTAATAACTATGACAAACTGACAGTGTGTCGTAAAACATTCAGAATTATACGACAGTTTTTTATCGTCTGTTTGTCTTTGTTCTGTTTATGCATTTCAGTTGAAATGGTTTTAGTTTTGTATTTTTTGGCGGCAAATTTTCTGGAAAAATTGCATTGAGCGGTTCTCAGCAGTAAGATAATGAGAGGTTTTTCTCTCCTTTTTTATCTCTTTCCAACCACTTTAAACAAGTCATTAAAATGTTTATTAATTAGTTTGTTTTTATTCCCCAATTGTTTGCATTACGTAATAAATGGCCCTTTAATTATTTTAATATGCCAGAAAATCAGAATTGAAAATTATCAAAATATTTGAGCAGCGAACACTGCAGGTCACTTGAATAATTAATACGTATTCTATGGCATCCAGTTAAATTAATTGCAGGTGTGACGACAAAGTGCGCAATCAGCATAAACAACGAGAAAATTTAATCAAAAACGTATTTAAATTTATATGTAACACGCGTTGACAGCAAAAAAATACGGAAAATATGTATAAGATTGAACAGCTTTATTAGGAGTGACAAATATTGAATACCCTCTAATTGTAAATTGCATCGATTATGTGGTTTTTCAAACGAAATTGAAATTCAAAACAATATCCATCAAGAATCAACTTGTTTTCTATAATATTCCGCTCTTCTGCTATTTTTCATTTTATGAGCAGTTTGTTATACCCTTTGTAAGGGTACTAATAATGCTCAGCTGACACATGAAAAAGTCGTTGCTTTTGCAAGCCAGATAATAATTGAATTTTTTATTGAAAATGGGGGTACAGAGAATGTGCAACGAAAGAGCTCTGATAACTATTAGGATTGTCGCTGAGTTGCCCTGGGGAGATAGAAACAGGGGAGTGAAAAGGGAATGAATAGAAATTGTGAATTCAACTGAAACAGGAAAAGATGAGAGAAAGTAAATATCTTATGCAAACTTGCTGAAGTGGCTTTCAAATCTTTACATAACTTTTACGAACTGAAACTTTTTTGTGTTTTAAAATTTATGTCATAAATTAAATCAAATCGTATAAATCGATAGATAGAATTCTGCTTATAACTTATCTTAAAATTATGTTTTAAATATATCTTAAATTGAATTAAATTTTATAAATCCATAGATAAATGGAAAAGATTACTTTTTATTTATTAAACTTTAAGATAGATGTGATATTCCTAAAGTTAATGTCTCTGATAAAATCTCTGAATTCGATTTTCTCACAGACTGTCCATTGCATTCATAGTTTCTCCTTTCATCTCCCATTACACGTACTATATATGATAAGGATTTGATTGTGTTCGGCCATTAAATGTTGAGCAAATTAAATAAAAACGTGAGCCGAAAGGTGTAAAAACGTGCTGCAACATTCGAGTACACAGTGTAGCTACAGTGTGTGCTGTAACATGACCATATGATGATAGTATTATAGAAACTCGGACTTGCTCGGTTCTCTTCTGACCTGACCGTTCGCACTTTATGTGTTTGTAATTGAAAATTAAGCGCCTGTCATCAGCTTTAGTTGGAGAATGCCGAGTGCAGAGTAAAGTCGAATGTGTGTGGCTAAAGTGAATAGGTGGGTGTGGTTTGTGTTAGGTGGTGATGCCTGTCGGCCAGCAGGTGGATGGGGTCGCATTTCGATTCAATGGCGCACTGGAATATTGCCAGCTAACCGAGCGATGCACTTAAATCCGTGTGACGGCTGCCATGTGCGGTTAATTTGTTTCAAATCGGCTTTAGTCGAGCTTTCTCTACAGAAATGTGCAGTAAAATAGTCTTGGATATTGTGTCCTTGCTTGTGGCTGATTAGTTTTTATTGCTTAGAAACCGAGGCAGTGAAAATGAGAATTGAAAGATACGTCGATAATAGCACAACTAAAACTAATCTTGTCAGCTATTAAAAGTCGTATGAATTATAGTATAATTTAAGTGTTAAAACTTTTGATTCTTAACAGTTGAACAGTCATTAAACTTATTTGAGGAAACTGGAAAACTATTAAAAACAACTATTAACGTTATTTGAAAAAAGCGAATTTAAAAATAAGGAGTGGTTCAATAGATTTTGTCAAGTACAAATATTTACATATAATTTTATGTAAATATTTTCAAAAAATTCGATAAAAATATCTTGGGTATCTTTAAGTCACACAATTTCTAATAGAGTATTCTCATTTCAATATTCTATGAATTCTATTTTGTGTATAGCCATACAATACTAAAATCAATAACCATTTATATAATTTATTTATTTAATTAAAGCATTTTCAGACACCTGCCTGAAAGTAGGCAACAAAAAAAATTGCACTCGACTCGATTGAAGCCAATTGCCTGCATGGCATTTGAGGGTGAGAGAAACATATAGAGAGAGATATATATATATAAAGAAAGAAAGAAATAGTGAAAACAAACAATAGAATTTACTATTAACCCAATTTGAATCCCATATTACCACAAACAACAGCAACAAGCCACAATAGTAACTACAACAATAACAACGACACGAGCAATTTTTAATGCGTCGTTGCACGCGATGGTAGAAAAGCAACAACAACAGTAACAACAACAATAAAATATGAGCATACAAAAGGCGCAAATAAAAGTGGAAAGCGTCTAAAATTACGGAAATGTATGAAGAGCATTTTACGGCAGTGGAAAACGGGGTGAAAAACTAAAGTCCTATACAGTATATGCTTACATATAAATGTGGTTAAATGAGCTTTTGTGTGTTAGTATTTGTATCTGTGTGTGTAGTTTGACTTTGCTTAAGTTTATAACAAAGTTGTGCATACAGACCAGGGTAAAATGGAAGGTTTCTCCTTTGATGGGATTTTCCCTTTTGCGGTCTGCCGGAAGTAACAAAATTAATTTGCGACCGGTGACTTTGGGACTCGCCTCTGCTCAGCCATTTTGTTAGTTATTTTCGCCAAAAAAAAACCCGAATGTAAAGAGAAAAGGTGAAAAAGTAAAGGTATTTTATTACTGGCGTTTTTCTCACTAGTTGCGCTGGGCAAGCAACTCTGTGGCAACTCTGGCCACGAGCGTCCGTTTTAATGCTCATTATAATTATGACTATGTGTGTGTGTGTGAGTGTGTGTTCTTGGTGTAGACTCAGCATTTTTATGGGCTCTTGATGCCGCTCCCTGTGCATCGGGCCAAGCTGCAAATCAGCACAAAACAAGCTCACTTAATGACTTGCCCGCCAGGTGGCGATGCACAAAACATTATGAGTGTCTAAAAGTATGTGTGTGGAAGTGTGTGTGTGTTTTGCTTCCTTGTGTATACATACAACACATTTCATACGCCCCGTTGCCGCGGCGACATTGTCATAAAAGACGAGAAAATGTCACAATGGGTATATCTGTTTCAAATGATTAAAGATAGAAATAATTCACAGAAAAGTAAAAAAAACGTAGTTAAGAGAAATAAACATAAAAGTGTAATAGTATGTATTTGAGAAGTAATAAATGGTATTACAAAATTTTGTAATTTGCTAAATTCACACTTAAAATAAAAAACATTTAACAGCATAGTTTTGGGAATAGCTAAAGTTATACACCTTTTAATTGTTCCACTTTAAACATTGAGTATATTATGCTTTATTTATTTTAAAGACATAATTTGAAAGTGATATACAATAAAATCAGATTATTCACTTTTGTACAGGTATATTCATAGTCAGTATTGCTTCAACTTACACATCTTGCTCGGGCTTCGTGTTATGCACACTTTTAACACCCAACACTGAGGTGCTGACATGACCCGGGCACATTAAATAGACTTTGCAAATTATGTGAGAGGAGGTTGAAACAAAAATACAGGGAATGTGGCACATGGAGGGCAGTCAACTCTATAAAAGTTGCGGTCTGTGTTGCTTGGGAAAAACCTTTCCTAATGAATGGGAAATTTGCATGTCCTTGCAGTTGAAAGAATAGTAGTATGCACATAATTATATGGTCATGAAGTTGTATCCTTGATGAACATGTGCACAACATTTAATGCCGCAAATGAGCAGCTGAATAACAGTTAAAATAAATGGCTTTAAGCTGAAAATTAAGATACAAATATATTTTTAAAGAGCCTAAAGTTTAAATTTTGTTTTCGTATTGCACCAAAAAGGTTATAACATTTTTGGATACGATTGCTTATGTTGTTGTCTACCTAAAAAATCGTATGTAAATTAAATATTATTGTAATAGCTGAGATTTCTGGGTAAAAGCATTTACATACAAATGTGTATTTCGCATGAGGAATTGAAATAAGAAAATATCAAAATCAATATGCCTTATCTTAATATATTCATAGATTTGAAGAAGGAAAATCTAATGGAACTGCGAAACACCCCGTAATAAGTTATTGAAAAAAACTTGATCTACCCATATAGAACAATCGTACTATAAAGATAGACCTTTTATCTCTAAGAGTTTTAAATCTAGGTTTTTCTATTGACTCTAGTATACCCTTTTAAGCACTTTCACTAGGTATAAGGGAACGCACCTTAATAAAAATTTAAGTTAGCACAAGTTCCCTCAGAGAGTAAACTTTCATCTATAGCATACTTTCGAGGGCTTATGCAAATGACCTTCGTTCTCTATTCGGTTGCTCTCGTTGTTGTTGTTGCTACTGATGTTGTTGCTTTATTCAAGCTGCATAATTGAGAAGAGCAAAGGAAAAGCCAAAGCAAAAGCTGTAAGGAAAAATGTACGTTGGAAGACTACAAAACGTTTGACGTTTGAAACTTTTGTTTTTTTACCCTCATATCTCTCTCTGTCTCTGTCTCTGCCACTGTGTTTTTCTCTTTTGACTGTCTGTCTGTTTTGTCGGTATTTACGCTTGAGCGTGCACTAAGACAGCTGCACATCCTGTGGCCCACTCACACACACACACACACATAATCACACGCACATACCTCCATGTCTATGATAGAGCGTCCTTCAGAAACTATGCTAACATGTGCTGCCAGCAACATCCCATAGCATTCACTAAACTAAAAAAATAAAATGAAAATCAAATAAAATAAATTAACTCTCAACAAAATATACATATATTTTTATTCATTCTTGGTAATGAGAACTTTTAAGCATCGTTTTAAGTGCCATCGCGTTGACAGTAATTAACTTTTTAGTTAAAGTTGAGTAGTTGAACATATCTAGCTCTATTACATGCCTTAATTTTAGCCTGATTTGTGTCGAAAGTTATTTCAGTTCTTTTTGAGTCTCCACAGTATTTTAGCTGGTTCAAAACGCCAACATCTTTCGCCTCAAACTATACACAAGTTTTGACCCCTTCTTCTTTTTCTCTACTTTCCTGCTTTCATCTTCATCTGCTGCAAGAACTTTGCAAAGTTCAAAGCAGAAACTATGTGAACTGCATTTGCAATGCGGCAAATTTCTGGCCACTTTTGGATAAAGTCAAAATCTGAACCCAGACCAAGCGCATATTTTAAAGAAGAAATTACAACATTGCTGCAGTTCTTAAATAAATGTTCATGAAAATGGAGCACACGAGAAGCTTAAGATTAAACCAAAGATTTTTTTATTTTTATCAGTGTTGAAAAACTTACAGTCTATTTAACAAAATCTTTTCTAAAAGAATGAATTTAAAATGGATTTAAATGTAGCCAGAAATTTTGAGATTTATTTTTTTTTTTAAGGTTCCCTAAGTCAAAAAATTGAATGAAAAGATCAGTGGAAATAATATTAAAATACAATAAAAAGCATTAGACCTTATACTACTTTTTAAACCAAAGTGTAATCTTTAAATTATAAATTTTATGCATAAATATGGATAGAAATTTGTTAATCCATTAAATGTTTAACTAAAATATAAGTATAACTGATATTTTTTCCAGTGCATGTGCTTTTAAGTATGCTAAAGTTTCTAAAATTGCAACAAGCACATCAAGAAACTGACGCTAATGGCAACTGACAGTCTCGGATTTAGAATATTTCGAAACAGAGTCGTTACTCATACGCCGCGTTGCCCTCTCAAACTTTTCGTTTCCTCTGCTCGTTAGCATTGTCGTTGGCGTCAAAATTAAATGACATTGTTTTCGAGGCGCGCAACTCAATCGTAAATCATGTGATTGTTGTCGTTGCTCGAATTTGTTGTGGTTGTTGTAATTCGTGTTCGTTGGCAAAAGGTAAACAATGTCATATAAAACCCGCAGTTGTCAGTCGGTTTTTCCGCCCATATACAACCAACATGTGCTATATAGAGCTTAGAGAACCGCCAACAAAAATTTGATATATATGACAGTTGTTATTGTTATTCTTGACGTTGTTCTCGTTGATGTTGTTGTTGTTGTTGTGCTGTATTTTCTCCCCTTTTGACAGTTACATGCGCTGCACTGCAGAATGACAAACGAGAAGAGAGAGAGAAAAAAAAATAAAGCAAAAATAGAAAAGAAATTTTTTTGTAGTATTGCAAAAAGTTGCATAGTTTTGTTGTTGAGTGTAAGAAACGAAGTTTTTATGTATGTACGTGACAGTCAGCATTTTCCTTCATTTCTATACTCTTTTTTTTTTTTTTTATACCATATTCGAAGTGGAGAGAGTCGGTGGGGGGTGAATTTGGGTCAACTACTATCGACTGGCAGTCGTTGCCTTTCAAACTGTCAGCGACACGAGTAACGAAAAGGAGCAAAAAAAGAAAAAAAAAACAGCTTGTAAAAGTGTTGCGGCAGTCACTGGAGAGATGGACAGTGTTCGTTTGGGTTGTTAGTTTGTTGTTGTTGCTGGGTTCGTGATGGGAAGCCACTCAAGTGCAGTGAAATTTGATTTCAATTGCCATATGATTTTTTGAAAATGCAATTGGAAAAGTGTGGAAACGGATAGAGAAAAATATAAGGGTGTGGTAACGAGTGGATCGTGTGGAAAAGGAGGGAGAGGATAGGATGATGGAATGAAAATGTTGGCTTAAATAATTTAGTTGATTACGTGGGTACAACGCCCTAAAAGTTCAAGAAGCGGTTAAAAGTGACTATTTAGTTGGCTTTATGACAGTGCAGAGTGTGAAACATTTAAAAAATTTGTTGAATTTACTTAAAGAAAGAACTCAAAATATTTAAAAAAAAATTTTAATGAATAAAAATAAATACTGAGTGGTACAAAAATAAACCATTATTGATAGATATATTATCTATTTAGTATATACTCTCTCATTTAATTTGCAACTGTTCCGAAAAAGTTATTTTCTGACTCCGAGTGAATTGTAGAGAAATTCTACTGCTTTTTTGAAGCTTAAATCATTAGGCATCGAATCTTTGTATCTTTCATAATATGTATATCGAATATGTGGTCTCTATATATATCTTTTATTACACATCGAATATGTGGTCTCTTTTATCTCTTGTTCAATGGCTATTTAACTATTTTATTCTCTTTTTGAATTTCATTTTGCATTTCCACTTTGGAAATCAGAGACGCACACACATATACACCCACACATCTACACACACCCCCAAGAGCTTTCAGTCATAAACCACAACATTCACAAAGAGCATTACGAAATCCCAAAAACCACAAACAACTGAAACATACTGCGCAATTCAGGGAGACATACAGACACAGAGACAATGTTGCCAATGGATTGAAATGCACAACAGTTAGAGGCAACAATAACAACACGCAACAAAAGCAACAATGACAACATGCAACAGACATGAACAAGGGTAACAATGTTACCAAAAGATAATTAACATGACCACAATATGTTTTAGCAGCTTCATTATTGTCAACAGTTTTGGCCTGCAAAATGCGATTTTCAAATTTGCAAATTTTGCAATTAGTAAGAGAAATTCAATATTTTGCTCATTGAAGCGGTTAATGAGCGGCGGCATTGGAAATGCCACAAATGCGATAATGCAACTTATAGTACTTGCCACAGACTTAATATCCCATTTAATGGAGCGTCATTCGTGACCTTCACCCCAAACAAATGATGAATATATTTAACTTTGAAATCTGCCATAAAATGTACGCTTTCAAATCAATTTCCCATTGCAATTGCAATTTGGAAAATTGCTTTTGGTGGGTGGGGCAACACCCACAACTCAATAAGGTGTAGATAGCCAAGGGGACTCATCAATTCAATGTTGCAGCCGAATAGTTTACATTAAAAATTTTGTTGTTGCTTTAACTCATTTCTATCTATCGTTTTCTTGCTTTAAACTTCTTAAGTAAATTGCATAAAGCTTGCAGTTGAATTTTGTGGTGTGGTGAGACGTGATGTTGCACGTACATTTTATCCTGTTGCACAAGGCTGCCCCGTGTGATAAATGTCCGCTCTGTGCCAGAGTCCTGATTCTCTGGAGCATGATAAATTACTATGCATATTCTAAAACGAGTCTCACATACCGAACAGCGCTGAGAAAGTTGGAAAATGGTGAAAACTACGTGACATTTAAAATGTCCTGATAAACTCATTAACTACAGGAGAGAAAGATATCTATCACTTATTTTTAAAATATTAATTTTTTTATAAAATTTAGCGAAATTCCATTATAAATTTCAATAAAACTGAATCCGATTATTGAACTATTCATTTTTTAGTATGTTCTACAAAAAAAAGTAAAAAATGGTTTTGTTCATCTTCCATAACATGAATAATGTCTTTCTATTCATCTTCTTTGTAAAATATATAAATAAATTTATTGTGAATTTGTAAGACAAGAAATGAAAAATATGTAAGATGTAGAAGAAATGTGTAAGCACGGATCAAACAATACACATGTTTTCTAAAGAATTTGATTAAAAATTTTCCTGTTAATTTTTACATTTTCCTAATAATCCCTTGAGTTGTAATCCGTTTATCCTTGGCAACGAATTCCCTTCAACTAAGTCTCTTAATTACAGACTGTCTGCTTCTTATTTGTATAATATATGTGGTACAACATAAGCTGCTCTAAGCTCACTTGCCACACGTGTTGCGCAAATGTTTCGACACATTAATTTCAAGCTAAATTTTCAGCTAAACGCACATTAAATAAAACGCAAGCACACACAATAAAAATACGTATGTATGTATATGTATTTATCCTTATGGCAATCATGAGAAACTCATTTTTATAAAAAATACCCAAAAGGCGGTTTTATTACTGGAAATGTTTTTCACTTCCAACACCCGCTGCCGTCTTTCCTCTCCGCCCACGAAGTTAACAATACAAATTAAAATGGCAAATGTTTATTTCGTCTTGGTTTTTCCCCATCTATTTTTTGTTTGGCTTTTGTTATGACCTTTGCTTATTGTGTGCCTGTTTATATACCCTGCAGCTATTAAAAGTCTATGAAAAGTGTATAATAAGGTTGTCTAATAGACTAAAGGAGACAGATACTCAATATGATACCGAAGAATTGATTTGAAGGAGTTTAATTTCATATCTCTTGGCATCTAATTTACATTTTAAATTCCAAGAACTTCTTCTTGATTCTATCCTTCAAAATGTATTTAATTTTCAAATCAAAATTCACTGGAATTTACGTGGATGTGAAACTGTTAGCATTCCTTAAACATCTTAATTATCTTCTATTATAATTTAATAGCGATACAAACCATTTGCACATCAAAGCATTTTTAATCATGTAATATATCTCAATTATAAAGTAGCTGTATTTTTAATAAGTAAAGAGTATCTTCCATTCTAGCAGAATTTTCTGTTGGTTTTCTCTAATTTTTTTTTGCCAGCTCAGCATTTTTGCTATGAATGGGTTTTTTTAGTCTATGCATAAAAGTATGCAATGATATTTTGCTATCGTTCTGCCCTCAAACAGCAGGCGAAATGAGAAAATCTTAAAAAAAAAATCTTATTTCTGACTGAATTGCAACTGTTTCTGAATAGTGGTCTTCTCTCATCCATCTCACAGCATGTGTTTTGCTTAACGACTGCCACTTGAGGCTGAAACGACAGCTGCAACAGTCCAAGAGTTGCACATAAATTTGGGGAAACGAGTGTCACGGCCCGGGGGACAATATCGAGTGTAAAATATGTTCAGCTTAACTATCTAACATTAATTGTCCCGCTGACAGTCTGTATTTGTCTCTTTCTCTTACTTCATTTCTGTTTATGCGTCTCTTTCTTCGATGTCTGCGTCTAGTCGCCATAAAAATGATTTAATTTTACGCACGACTGCAGACTTGTCTAAAATTATTGCGCTCTCAAAAAAGAATATTGCGAAAAGTATAAAAGAAGGCGCAATTTTTAACGTACAAATAAACACATACACACTTTGAGATACACACTCTCTCTCTCTCACTTTCACATTCATCCTCCTTTTCTCACACACCCAAAATTAACTTTGAGTTACTCTGTAAACAACTTTAAGTTATTGATTTGTTATTTTGTGTTCAAAGTAAGCTGTGCTGCTTTTGTTGAATGTATTTATCTAAAAAATATCCTGTAGAACGAAATACTTTAATTTCTTGTTTTGTATTTATTTTGAAATAGGAATAGTCTCGAAAAAAAGAAGCCTCCTTAGTTTATGAACGACGATTTTCATTTTACTCATATTTTCAAACATCTGACACCTACGTATCACATCATCTGAATATTGCGCAATATTTAAAACATTGCTCAGTTTTTTCCATTTATTCAATTCATTGAATTTTTTTGCCAGAAGTTTTCCATGCATATTCAAAAGTTATGCGTACTTGTGCAGATTGCGCCGCAAAATATGCTTTAAAATTGTCTTGAAAATGAAATTAGTTGGGAAATTGATTTTATTTGTATAATAAATGTTGTTTACATGTTATTAAGTCTATAGGAATGGTATTCTATGGAAAATACAAAATTTAACTGTTAGCGTTTTTAAATTTACTTTTTAACACAGATAAGTTGTTGTTTTATTTCAATGTTTATCATACGCAATTTTAGAAAGGACCAGGAAAAATCTTAAAAACATAATTTAATATTTAATACATATCTAAAATGTATTATCATAAGCTAGATCTCCAATAATTTTAATACCATGCAGGATTTCTGATTCTAGCTCTTCCAATCTATAATTAATTATTAAAGTTTATCTGTAAAGTATGTTTGCAATTCATGAATAACTTAACTTATTTTATTTGTAACCAGTTTAATTTCGTAATGCAAATGTTTGACTTTAAGTTTTGTGCTTCATTTGCAGTTGGGTTTTTCGCCCAAATAATGTTGACCAGCGTCAATGGTTGGCAAGATAAGCGGCTTAGTGAGTGAGTGAGCTAATGGCTTGTGAAAATGTTTCTAGCCCAGTTGTAAAATACACAAGCCAAGTCGAATTGACAAGTCGATGGGTTGAGTTGATTGAGCTGTTCAACGTGCAACAAGACAGAGACAGATAGATAAATAGACTGTCAGTCAGGCGACTGTGGACGGATAAGTGTAAAAAACTTACTCACATGTCATAGAGCTTAAGTTAAATATCTCAAGTTTTTGCAAAGCACATGGAATGTGACCTTTTGGCCTCTTCAAATAAAGAGAGAGGGAAAGAGAAAAAAGAGCTTAATGTTTAAAAATTGCACTTGCGTAAGATTTTAATGAGCTTGTGCTTCAGATTTCTCGAGAAAATTGGTCCAATTAACATTTGGATTGGTTTTTGAGAAATTTAGAACTAATTAACAGATGTATGGCAATTATGTAGTTAACAGAAACTAAAGAGATGTTGTGGTTGTGAGTGCATACGAAATGTTATGTAAAAATAAGAAAGAGATTCTGGCAGAGAAAAAAATTTTAAATCTAAATGATAATTAAAGTGAAAGAAATATTTAGTAAAGCCTTATAAATATTAAAGGGTTGTTCTAATGTTAACATTTTAAGCATATCCCAAGAAATAGATGAAGAATTCTTTTAAAGTGCTCAATATAAAGCTGCCCCCAAAAGCGTGCTACGTTCATTTTAGTGAATTTTATTAGAAATTAAATTTCAAGCAGACCACAACATTTTCTACTACTATTTGCTCAGATTTTATGTTGTTTTATTTGTTTGCAAATAATTAATATTTGCATATTGATTAGGTCATTTAATACTGTATTAGCTCATGCTACTTAGGTATTCATATCTTAATCAAAGATTTGCATTCAATGTGAATATCAAATGTCAGCTCAGCAAACATAGCCTATCTATGGTAAATATGAAATGCCGAAATGTTCCATAATTTTCAAATTTAGCTTGCGTTCCTCATAGCGTTTAGCCTCGACAATCGTTGTTGATTGCCAATCCAAATTATGCATGCATATAAACTAATACTCAAGCACTCACAGATACAGATACAGTGAACGCTCTCTTGACAATCGCAACTCTTTGAATTTATGCCATGTTCTAACCGAATCTGTCCCCAAGTTGCGTCTGTCCCTGAAATCCCCTTCTCCAATGTTATAAACTGTTATTAATACTCTAATACTCATACAAAATGCTCCCGCTCTTAGTTACACAGTTGTCGATATGCTCGTACTGAATATAAATCGATAAATTTTATTTAGTTCCGTTTGCCGGCTTTCCTTTCTTTCCTTCTTCCCCTCCACACGGGCCAATCTCACCGCCACATCCGTTGCGCTGTCAGGCTAAGGACTGGCGTTTGCGCTTAACCCACATAACAGTATTTATATACCCTGTAGACAGTGCAAGAAATGGGTATATAAAGGGGGGACGGAGGCAAGTAACGATTTTTTAAACTCAATATTTGCCTGATCATCCTGAACAGTCAAAAATTTTAATTGTAAAAAATGTATTAGCAATTTTGCAGATTTCTTTACAGGGTATCTTTTGGCCAACAGCAGAATTATTACTTGTCTTTTTACATAGTATATCGACATTTTGCGGTCTTCTTTTTTATTATTAAATTCACCCAGTTTTATTTCTTCTGGTTTTCTTTATATTCTGTCTGTTTGACTTTGTTTTCCGCCTGCGTTATGACAATAATTCAACATTTGTGTTTTACTCGCTGCGTGCTGCGTTTTTCCTCTTTTTTTATATACCCATGTTCTTTACTGTCTGCTCACCAATTGCCGGTTTGTCGGCGATACAAATATTTTGGTATTGTTGTTATTATATTGGGACAAATATTGTGCAGCAGACTGTATAGATTGTACTTTTTTCTGACTCAAAATGGAAAAAATGGAAAAATTCGAAATTGGTTTAAAGTAGAATATAGTTTAAAAAGGGGAAAATGTAGATTAAATTGGATTCAATTACATGTAATCGAAAAGAAAGTTGAAAGTCTAGAAGTATATCTGTATAAAATGTGTAATGTTTTAATGTAGATATTATATTAATTTATATTAAATCATTGGCCTCATTATAAAGTAAAATATTTATCACATGCTGGCAGCTGCTTAAAAATCCATAGATTAATCATTTATTTATAGACTATGGTACTTGTTTGTCCTTTGCGGGTCCTTGAAATATTCTCTCATTAGTAAACCTTCACGCCATGTTGAGGCAGCAAAAAAATCGTTCATTATGGCGCGTTCCCTCGAGTTCTTATCGATGCAATTTACTCTCTGAACAGCAGTTGCAACTCGTCTTCTCTACTTCGTCCTTCGTCCCCTGCTGCGTGTCATATTGCAATAATTATGGGCCACATATGCGAACTGGCTGCGAAATGAACAATTTTCACCGCCTTCCGTGGCAAGTGGTGGAAAACTTTGGGCATTTTCTAGTTGATAACAATCATTGAGCTGTGTTGAGGATTGAATTTTAAGGTCTGGGTTGGATGGTGTTTCCATCGCTTGAAAACTTTCGACATTTTCTGTAAAGCGCGGGAAAAAAGTTCAAGGACATTACCAGCTGACTGTTCGGGAAGGTAGTCTTCCAATTCAATTGTTTAACGAGTCTGACTGAGCAGAGAATTGCATTTTCGATTTAACCAGACTTTGTAAACTGCATTGAGTATATTTAATACATGTGTTTGCGGTTCTTAGAAATAGAATGTGGTATAAACTGCGACTAAAACTTTTGTTGTCCTCGCTAAACGATAATGTTGAAAGTTTTGGACCCACAGACAATTATTGTAAAATTTAGCAAAAGAAACTTTCAACTGTTAACTTAAAGTTGTCTAAAGACGCTTCAAGAATAAAGCAATAATTGTGGAGCTTATGTTAATAATAGATACAAAAGAGAATCTACTCATTATTACGACAAATTGATGACATTAATTTAAAACTATTTTATTATTATGCGCATTTGGTGTTCCATATGCAATTAGAACCTGTTTCCAAATGTAATTTTCCCAAATAAGTATCACGTATAAACATTACCTCAAACTTTAGCCATTTACTGTTCTCTTAAACATAAGTTATCTATTACAACCTCACACACACACGTGCTTAATTACCTCTTTCTCTCTGTTCTAATACTGTAGCATAATATCATGATTAAAGTATCTCATGACACGTGGAATTTCATAAAGAATTCAACGCAACCCGGAACGGGGTGCCATTTAATTATATTAGACTGCAATTAGCTATTAGTTAAGCTTGGAGAAAACAACCCCCAAGAAATGTGAAGAGTATGGGATGACTGCAAACATACCCTTTAAAAATATTTCAGCTTCTTAAAAACATTTTTAAATAACACTAATAACTTGCTCAAATCTTATGTTGACCTCATAATTATTTTAGCATCTAAATTTTATTTTTATTTTATTTCTTGACATTTTTGTTTATAAAATTGGGAGCTCTCGTAACAGTGTCAAAACTTAACCGATATCTATGCGGTATCTTTTTTTCTTTTTTCAATTTTTTTCATCACTTTTCCGTTCTCGTATTCCCGCCTGTCTTGTCTTCCCTTCTTCAACATCTTTCTGTTTTTGGTAGTATGCCCATTGTAGCTTAAGTACAGGGTATACAAAACTGTGTGTTCCCCAAATGCATAGCTTGATGACATCAGCATGTGACAACCCTAATGCTATTTGCGCCCTCCTCTTAGTTTACCTCCGCTCCGCTCTGATCCCCACCCACCTCTTCCTTTTTGGCCACCCTGTTTTAAAGTACGTTGAACTGGTGCCAAGTGGAAACGCCCCAGTGAACTACATTGCAGGGTTGGCGCCTGCCAAAAAGTTTGAGCACGTGCGTTGCAGGCAACGTGGAGGGAGGAGAAAGAAGCGGACAGTAGACTCCATGGCGTCAGAGCGAAAAATAACTACGCACTTTTCTCCCAAAAAAAGGGAGCAGCTGGGTCAGTCTGCTTCTTTCTGAGGCCAAAACGACAGCTGCCGCAATCTGTTGAGACAGTTTTCAGATTTCATTTGGTTGCTGAGGGTGGCTCTGAGAAATCTCTTTACTCTTGTTTAATCGCTGACTTTTTCTCTTAAAAAAAAAATTATCAAATTTATATATTTTTTGGATTATTTATTTAAAATTACTTTTATTTTTTAATTCAAGTAGAAAAGTTATGAAGTTTATTTATTAAAAATTTTTAAATCACCTATTTTTCATTTCTAATCATGTAAAATTTAAATGTATCAAAAAAACCAAAACAAAATTTATGTGGTATATAATATTTGGTATTTAATTTGTTGTGTTTTTAGAAAATCCGAGCTATTTTTTGACTTAGGGAATAATGGCATTCAAAATATTGATTTTGGTTTTTTTTTGTGTTATTTTGAACAAAATTTAACAAGTTTGCATTATAAAAATAGAAAGTTATGATGTATATTTTTATATGATACTCCATCTATCCTCTATCTTTTTATATATATTTATGCAAATAATGTGTTTGATTTTCATTTTTAAATTCTTGACTCATATTGAACTTTGATTGCATTTCATTGCAGGATCCCGCAACGACGCGAATTCCACGTCTCGATGGCATCTCGCGCATTCCGCCGCCGGGCAGCTTCAGTGGTGGCATCAACAGTGGCATCACCACCATCGGCAGCAGCACCTCCCACATACGTCCACCTACAACGACGGCAACGGCCTTGAAGAGCACAACGCAAATCTTTCGTAGGCCGACATTGCCGGCGAATAAGGCGCGTCCGATAAGCTCGTATCATCCGACGGTGACGCCACTCCACGATCTGGGCGTGAACATCAAGAAGAGCGCGTCGGGGGAGAGGCTCAACAATGCCGTCACTTTGATATCCAAGCGGACCACAACGGTGCTAAATAAGTACTTTGGCCAGGGCAAGATGATGGGCAACAGTGGAGGAGCAGGACAGGCAGGAGCAACTGCATCCATAATGACCAGCTCCTTGCCGCAGACGCCGTTGCCAGCGTCGAAGCATCCACAACAACAGCCACAACTTACGAGCAGCACACCGATGCCCCTGATGCGCTCCGAGACATTTGTCTGCGACGAGGAGGAGACGCATGAGGATCAGGATCAGGAGGAGCAACAGACACCAAATCGCATTAATCTGGAGAGCACACGTCTCTCCAACGTGGGATTTGGACGCACCCTGGACATGGACACAACATCAATGAATAAAACTCGACCTGTCCTACCTGGACGGGATCAGAATGTCACCCACATTGTGAGTCCCATGAGCTGCGCTCACCGCACCAGGCCAGTTATAGCTGCAACTGGAAGTGAAGAGCAGAGCTCGCCCAGCGATTGCACACATATTTTGGCATCCAGTCGCGACAGAACTCGCACTGTAATCCCGCCCAGCAATGAGGAATCCTCGAAGGAAATCAAAAAGTCAGCTAATCTTACACAAAGTATGGATCTGACCAAGAGCATGGATCAGTTGCCGCTGCTGGAGCACATGTCCATACCCTCGGGATTGGATGTGCTCAGTGCGCAGTCGGAAATGGAGCATGACCATGAGATGGTATTGAATGCCACGGACTTGGATGTTACTCTGACGGCGCTGGCGCCGGATAAAACCAACATGAAGTTGCCCCTCAACTCGACTATTAATACGGAGCGTCTGCTGGACCTTAGTGGCCTCCAGTCGCCGGCGAGGCACATTCAACTCTTAAATCTGACTCGTGAGTTTCTGGAGCAGTCGTCGCCACAACGTTTAACAGGTCATGGAGGACGTCGTTCCATGGCGCAGCAATCGCTGCTCTGCCTCACGCCTCAGTCGGCAACAACAACGCCGCATGGGACGCGTTTCCAGCAGAGTCCGGTGCCGGTGCACTTGCTCTCCCCGCTGCTGAAGGCGGCTCGCAGTGATCTCGTGCTGCCCACGCGGACTCCGGAGGGCGAGTTGCCACACTTGGATGCCACTTTGACGGCAGTGCATGGCGCATTGCGTACTCCACGTACACGCTACAGTTTTGGCCTGGAACTGCAGGATACAACGTTGGATGCTTCCATTGATTTGGTCGATAACTCGTTCTCCGCATCCCAACAGCAGCTGCAACTGTTGCAGCAACAGTTGTTGAAGAAGCAACATAGTTTCGATTTGGATGAGAGTCTGGGCATTTTGACGCCAGATCAAATGAAGGAGTTTCTCGATTCCTCGTCCCAGCACAATAATCAAAGTCATCAGCTGGAACTGCAACTTGCGGCAGCTGCGGCAGTGCATCATCAACATCAGCAGCAACATCAGCAGCAGCAACTGCAGCAACAACAACTGCAACAACAACAACAACAGTTGCAACAACAGCTGCGCATGGAACAGACACCTTCGCCGGAGGAGCTGCCCCTGGATCCCATAGAGCCGCAATTGGTGGCTGCGATTGTTGCACCTTTGGTGCAACCAGCTGCTGTTGTCGTCAGTGCCAGTGCCACTGCCAAATTGAGCAACAGTTTCATCACCAGCGTGACCAGTGTGACCAGCCTGGACACTGGCTATCAGGGCGATGGCGAAATGTCACGTCCAGCCTCACGTGGCGCCTGCGATCACTCGCCCAGCAATGGCCCCCATTTGGGCCGTGTCAGTCGTCAGCCCAGTTTTCCACCGGTGCCGGCGGCGGCGCCAATGCGTCGCCAGGATCCAATGACAGATTCGGATTTCTTTACCGAATCCGATGCCGATGATGTGCTGCAGCGTGGCGATCGACGTGCTCAGGTCATCGATGGTCAGCTCTATGGACCGGCGATGCAGCCGAGCGCTTCGGTGCCTCAATTGGAGGATTCATGCATGGAATCGTCAGGTATTTTCACCGATGTTGAAAATCGTTGCGATGAGGAAATGCGTTTGCCAGAGTTGGAGATTGATATGGATATGGATGTGGATATGTCACCCGATGATTCCACACAAACTATGCGCAAAGCTCAAGGTCAAGCTCAAGCACTAAACCGCGAACAAGAACAACAACACTACTCGCAACAACATCAACAACAGCGTCCGCTCTCTTCGTCATCAGCTGCGACGCTTTCGCTCTCAAATCGAACTTCGTACTGCAGCGTTGACGGCGGCAGCGCTAAAAGCTTTTGCGATGAAGCTTTCAACGCGAGCAGCAGCAGCAGCATTGGCAGCGAACAACAACAGCAGCAGCAGCAGCAGCGATCGTCGGCAGCGCTTTCAGTTCAACGCGCAGCGTCGCCGCGTCAACAACACGCTGCTTCATCGTCGTTAACGTCGCTCTGCACCATTGAGAACGTGTCGTCAAGCTCATCGCTCGTCGCGTCGTGTAAAACAAAAACAAAATCAAATACAAATACAACAACAACAAGTGCAACGGCAACTGCAACATCACCAACAACAACAAAAACTAAAATCGCACGTAAATCGCCGTCGCCTAATAAATGGGATGCCGTTATGAATAAAATCGCCAGTAACAAGTCAACAATTAAAACAAATTACAGTGATGTGAAATCAAAAGTGTCCACCACGCGTGCCAATATGGCCGGACCAACAAATGTGTCAGCCAACAAATCTGGCAACGCCACCAGCAGCGCCTCCAGCAGCTGCAGTCCGCGCATAACTCCCTCACTGCGTCGCTCCCCCTCCGCAACGCCGGCGATTGTCAAACGCAGCAGCAGCAGCAAACCAGCTTCGCCGTCGGCGTCCGCGTATGCGTCGGCGTCAACACGGCAGCCACAGGATAAAGGCTCAGTTGGCGCTGGCGTCAGCGTTTTTGCGCGTCTCTCAAAGTCCCCCACATCACCCACAGCACCGGCAGCAGCAGCAAAGCGTCTGCAGCCAGTGCTTGTTAAACGGTAAGTGCAAAAATTACACAATTTTAGTAGACTGGGAAAATAAGGAATATAAATATAATAATTCTAAATTTTTAATGTTACTTCTTTTGTACTTTGCTTGGTCAAAGTTACACAGACCCCCAAAAGTGCGTAGGCTTTACAAATGGAGAAAATAAAGAATTCAAATGTTGAGTCTTAGTCTTTAAGTTTTCGGTTTTGCGGCAAATTCCAATAATTACATATTTTATTTAAATTTATAAAAAATCTTTCAAGGTTTTCATCTTTTAGTACCTTAACAATTTTTAAAATATACCCACAGCATCTTTTTTTTTTACAAAATTTGAAAATTGTTCACTTATCTTATCTGCTTATCAGCTGGATGCCAAGTTTATCAAAATTTAAAACGGCGACTTCTTATCAACTGCAGCATTGGCGTCTTGATTGATTTCTTGTGTTCCACTTTTTTTTTTATAAGGCTATCGAATTCGCTTTTAATAGCCATCGTTCACCTAAAAGCGATAAAGTTATTCGTACAGAGTCGATACATTCTAGTACATTAATTAAATTGAGTTCAGGGTCACAGTTGAGAGTGTTGAAAATAAAGATCGGACAACATAATTTATAAATATAATTAACATTCAAATTACAATTACAATTCAATAAAGTGTAAATTTATTTTTATTTTTATGTAGGAGAAAACTTGTTTTTAGTTGATCATCAAGATATTAGACATAGGATAGATAGGATTAATTTCCATAATAATATTTTGATAAGAAACGTATATTTTATATTCATTTCGGAATCTAAAAATTGCAATCTATGTTTTTAACATAATATAAATGCAAAGCTCTGCGCCAACTGACTTAATAGCTCAACTTGACCATGTACAGTGGTAGCTATAAAGCATCGGCTACTTATTTCTAAAATTGTTCTTCATTTGTTTAGTAGTGACGTCACATTTCATGAAGGGTGTGGATCTTCCTGCAAACATGCGAATGTCACAACAAATTAACCACATTGAGAAGACAAACCCAAACTTCTAAGTGACAACAGAGAAGTATGTCCCAAAAGTCAACTATTTATGAGTTAAGCAAGCGCAAAAGGCACAAATTTAGCGAGTGAAAGAGATAGGTAGACAAACAAACCGACGGCAAATTATGCAATTTATTGGACCCGTGTCGTGTATATTAAACATTATTTGTCGAGGGGGCGCTTAACATTTAAACTAGACCAAGGTGGTGAGCAGAGGGGGTGGGGCGAGGGGAACGGTGCGTTGTGTGTGCGTTGTGCTTAATTTCACAGCAATATTTTGGCATTAAAAATGAGACTCACACATGAGTTGAGCTAACTTTTGTTCCGTCATGTGAACTGGCAATTGGTCTCGTTCCCCGTTCCGGCCCAAGGGTCGTATGTGCATTATACAAATTAATACAAAACTCACATAAAACTGTGCGAAACAGACAGAGAGGCAAAAAGTGGGAGAGAGAGTGAGAGAGCAATGCAGAACAAAACTAGCAAAATTAATACCACTGAACTTTGCGTTGTATTTTTATTTTGTTTTTTTCTGGGAGCAGTTTGGCTAAAAAATTGGCTGAAACTCTGAGAAAGAAAACAAAGCTAAATGTTCAATTAATTCTGTGGCGAGGGTCGTCGTTTTTTCTTTTATTTCGTTTTTTTCGCATTATTATTTCTTGTTTCTTTTTTTTAGTTAAAATTGCAACATCGTAAATGATGGGTTATAAAAAAAAAACAGCGCAATGATAAATGCTGTAAATCAAATTACAACTGGCCTCTCTCATTTTATTTCTCTCCCTCTTTTAATTTGTATCTCTCAGCGATAACAAGTTGTATATTTTTTATATACGCCATTAAAATTCATTAGATAAAAACATGTTTTACTTGTGTGTGAGGTATTTACGATTTCAAGATGCATTTGTCTGGGCTCAAGTCAAGTATGCTGTTCACAAAAAGCTTAGACAAAGCTGATTTTTGAACTCTTTATTCGATTTTTATTATTGATACGACACTTATGGTCTCACGGCTGTCAGAATTATAGTCACAATAATTTTTAATTATTCAATCTCTTGTCTGCCAATCAAGTTTAAGCTTAACTTTAATTCTATTAATTCTCTCTAGTAATACTCATGAAAACGGTCTCAGGATTGACTTTCAACTTTTATTTAAATTTTTACTTACTCTTGTCTGATTAACACTCCAATATTTTGCTAGGCTTGAAGAGCAGCGTACTGAGCTTATTTTAGGCTGTTTACTTTGCTTATATTGCAAACCCCAAGAATAAATAAAAATAAAAAATAAAAAATCGTAAAGCAGCCGCCAAATACAACAATGACGAAAACAAATCACAAATAATTATTTATGTGTGTGTGTCACATTTGGTATGTAAGTGCGAGAAGATTTTTCTCAGCTGCCGTCAACAACAATAATAACAATAAAAACAATAACAAAAACAGCAACATCAACAGCTGCACGAACTCTAATTGGATGTGAATGTATCTTGAAGTGTGCGCAATACTATCTTTTTTTATCATGCTTCTTTTTTTTTTTTTGTGACGAAGTGTGTGAAAAACGCCCAAGCTCAAGCTCAAGTCAAGTGAGTTGTACGCTAAAATGTGTGTATCTGCATCTATCGGTATCTGTATCTGTAGCTATGTATCTGGATTTGTAGGTACTCAGCGTACTTCTGCGGATTTGCGTATTACGTAAAGTGGAACACATCGAAGATATTTTCGACTTCTGAGTGAAATAAAATTTAAGAATTATCTTTAACTACTGGAATTAGTTTATTTGGCAGCTCAATATTAATTTGAGGGTTTATCTTTTAAATTAAAATAACCAAATTTTAATTTACAGCATGAGATCATTTCACAAGTACAGATAGTATATTTATTCTAATTGCCTATGCTTAACTCAGAGCTCAAATGATTCAGTGAATGAGATAATATTCACATTTGACCTCCAGGCATGCATGATATAACTCAGAGAGATTCGAACAATGCATTTGGTTACTATTTATATACACAATAACATAACAGAACATAAAGTACACTCTAACATTATCTATCGTTTTTATCAATTTACGTGCTGTTCGAAGTATTTTCCACTTAATTTAGCCATTTAATAAATGGAAACTGACCACACGAAATGCGAATCCATTAAAGACTTACATAACTCAAAGTAGACTTCGATACAGAAACATAAATGCTGACTAAAGCCCAAGTAAAATCCAAATAAAAACTGGCCAAAAGCACAGCACACTAATTGCTGTTTTTGTAGGGCTTGGCCTGGGTCTCAGTTTTGGGGCCGGTCTGCAACACATGTTATCAGCGTTTGGAGCATGGAGCCAACATGTTAGTTGTAGATAAACAAAAAGGCAGAAAAACAAACCAATAAACGAACAAACGAACGAGATACAAAACTGAGAGATACATGGGCATGAAAAATGCCATAAATTTCAACAAGGTCACAAGAAGAAACAGAACAACAATTGGGAAACACGTAGAAACACGCAGAACTAATGCTAATATTGATTTTGACTGGAAATAGTTGACTGTGAAAAAGATCAGCAGCCAAGCAAAATTGAAAGTTTTCATAACTAAATCCTAAGTCGAAAATTTATGCATTGTAAGCGCTTCATTAACACAAGTCCGTGAAACTTTGTGTTTGATTTTTTTTTTTCTGTTTTTTTTGCCAGGTCATAAAATTGAAGCCGCTTATGCGATGGTCAACAGAGATAAGAGAATGTAACTATACACTGTACGAATTTGTAATGCAGAATTTAGGCTTCTCTTATGACAAGACAATGCACAAAGTCTGAGAACCAGAATTTATTAAATTTCTTAAATTATTTGCATAATGCAAAAATAATAAGGCTTAGATATAAATCTTGTTTTGTTTTTCAGCTGGGATTGGGAACTAGGAAATTTGTTAGAAATTATTTAAGAAATTATCTACAATGAGAGAAATTGACTTAGGGAAGAACTAACACTAGGAACTGCGTTTATTTGATTGGATCTGTAGTAAAGATCAGTGTAATATGATTATGGAAATAGAATAATTAATGGTAAATGATTTATTACAGTAACCAAATTGCAATTTTTATATAATTAACAAAACGTTCGTTTCCAAACTAGTACTTAAACTTCGTTCTGTTATCATAATTCTTATAATGACTTTTGAAATAAAATATATATCTGGAATTTCAAGACATTCCATATACAAATTCCACGTCGAGACATACTGTATCAAATTGATTTGAAGAGGTTTTCGTTAGGTGTACAAACGTATAAATATAAATAAATACATTTTGGATTTAACTGTCTCTATCTCTTTCTTTGTCTGTCTTGGAGTTTTTATGACTTTGACCTTTTGAATGATGCTGTCTCTTAAATGCTAATGATCATGACGGCCAGATAAACTAGCCATCAAATGTCGTTGGGGTTATTAATAATAATAAAAGTTGCCCATCATACTCTCGAACTCAATTGAAAATGCTGAAGTCGAAGCTGAAAGTTGATGTTGATGACAAGCCATTGAATGCTAATAAAGTTATCACACTCGAGTGTGTGTGTGTGCGTGTGTTGTGTGTTGTGTGTGCCTGTTGCGATGCCTTCTTCATGTCATATGCAGAGCTCAGCTGTAAACAAATTGAGGCAACAGGCCCAGGCCATGGTGGCAAATACTCGTTGCGCTGTTTTGACAAGTGTCACGAGAGCTGTCAACACGCTCAACGCTGATAAAATACAGCCAAACTGTTCCAACGAGCAAAACACTGAAGAAACACTGACATTGATCAACTGACAGATGCTCTGTAATTGATAGAAATTTGACTTAAAAGAAACCCCTTCTAAATAAGTTTTTATCTTAGATTATAATTGTAAATTCCTTACTCTCTATCTTATCAAGGTACTCCAAATATAATCTCTGTTTAAATTAGACCTTCCATTTTGTTAAGTTATCTATATGAAACGTGTTTATTATAAGTAATAAAAGGTTCATTTCAGGGCCTTTATTATAGTCAAAGTCTGAAAGAGCCATAAAACTGTAATAAAAGTAAGATTATTTTAAATCACAGTCAAAAAGAACTACATATTTGCATTCTTATCTAAACTCCAGTCTATTCTACCCCACTTGTAAAGGGTATTTTTATTGCACACAGCAACTATTTAACGCCCACAAAAAATATTGCAAGCGCGTTGTTGCAATTACAAATACAAACCGCTTTTTTTTTGTTTGATACATTTTTCATATATCATGAGTTGTTGTTTTTAAAACTTAATGACATATTATGCAATATTTTTAGGCAAGACATTTCAGTTTTGTTTAATGCCTTTAGCTAAATGCGTGAAAAATTTAAAAACCGTAACAAGTTGAACGCACATTTCCCCCTTAAAGCAATCCCCTTTCCACCCGGGGCGGCACTTTTAATAGCGTTGAACTGTAAAGAGCCAAAGCGAAGAGTAGAAAAAAAACAAGACATCAAATGGCAAACGTGTTTTTGGCCATAAGGTAGAAAAGTAGCACCCAACATTCACGTCAACGAGTTGAATTTTATTTGGATTTCATTTTGTATAATTTTTTTCACCTTTTGTTTACACTTTTAATATGAAATTTTGTATACATTTTGCGGCTGGCGAATTTTTAATCTTGTTGTAGCTTTTTGTTTTTTAATGTTTATAAATATGCATTGAATTAGCTGCCGTCTGCCGGTTAATTAGAATAAATAATATTATACGAGCGATGAATTTATGAACCACAAGCGAGACTGGATGGGTTGGACTTGATTTAGCTTAAGATTAAACATAAAGATATAAACAAAAATTTCGCTCTTTTAATATCTTAATCTGAGCTCTACTTATGATTAATTTAGATTAACGGTTGAGGTAGAGAATAGTTAAATTAAATTTTTGCTTGTTCTTCTGTATTGAATCTTAATTTGATTCGATACGCACAACTTGTAAAATTTAAATTAGCTTATCGTAATTTATGCAGATTCTAATGATAATAAATTGAGAACAAAATTGAAAATAATAATGTGATAGAGACTAGAAAAAAATTAAAAATGCTGAAGTTGATTTTTGCAGGTTAAATAACTTATGAGAACAAAACTACAATCATACCAAATATTATAAAAAAAAAATTCAAATTATTAGAGCCATTTGTTATATTCTAATTAAATTTAAATTAGAAAATAATCTCTTTCAAACTGAAATGGAAGTTTCCACACCAATTGGCTAAACAAATTACACCGAAAACTTTCAAACGGAAATGATAACAAAAATAGCATTCAAATAGAGCATGAATGTGTGTTTTTTAGATTTATTGAGCAAAATTCATAAATTTAACACAATTTCGAAGCCACAATTACGCAACTTGTTGATGAAAGCAAAAATTTCACCTGATTTGAATAATAAACAGACGCAAATAAAAGCCTGGCAAATATTTACAAGTTGCAGTTTGTTATAGATATCAATACAAAAGCAATAGTTAGTTTGCAAGGGGAGGAACAAAGAGGCAGTTAACATTGGAATGCCCTTCAAAATGATAACTACATTTAAGATATTTTTATAGACAGTAAAAGTCTCTCTCTCTCTCTGCAATTAGTTTTCTAAAGAGCATAGAAATGTCGATCAAATATATGCACTCATTTGTCTGTTTGTTGTTTGCTTAACAAACGAGGTAAAAATTTCAAGTTAAACTAAATTTGAAAGTTTAAATTAAGCCTGTCGAACCGAAAATAAGTTTATTCCTGAAACCGCAACAGTTAAAACGGAAACTGCAACTTTTGAGAGCAGCTTCCCTTGGGTAAACCCTTTCTCCTTTACCTCTCAACATCGTTCCAAATAAATTGTTAAGCTCTATTTGCGTTTGTAATTTGTAAGTGAAAAATCAACAAAAGAGTTGCCCAAAAACTTGTTTGCAAATTGTGGCGAATTCTCGTTCTTGCACAGTAATTTCAAGCCAGAAAATCCAATTGTATAAATGTAAATTTCTATATAGTATACGATTTACATACAAACAAAATTTATATGTATAGGAAATATATATATATATATATATACAAACTGACCCTGAACTTGCGCTCTGAGCTCAACTTGGTTGATTGGGCATCGTGTGAATATTTATACGCTAATCAATGAACGACTCTTATTTATGGGCGTGTTTGAATATGTTTTGGGTAAATAAAAAATTCAGCTGATGTGTTTTTCGGATTACGTGTTGAGGGCACAAGAAATGGCCTCTGACACGTGCTTCATAACCGAAAATGCTGTAATAATATTGGAAATCCGTAATGCTATAAATCGGCACTTGTAACTTTACAAACTGCGGAGGTCTGCAAAAAATAATAAAATTCTAAATTAAATCGAGTAACGAAACTGAGACTTAGAATTTGCTAAAAGTCTTCAACCTTTTTGAAATTAAAAGAAATTGTCTGAAAATTTATGCTAAACTTTTTAACCTTTTCTTTGGATCATTCAAAATTTGTGTCACCATTAATCTTAAGCTACGATTGGCTTGCTAATTGAATTTGAATCTATATATATGTCATAGAAATCGACGTGATAAATGACTGTTGGCTGTTACTGAATAGAGTGACACAAAACTAGCAAAAAGAAAAAAAAATAAATATGTAGAATATGGCAATAGGTATCGAATTCTAATGAAATGTCGACTTAAATAAATCTTTATACCACATTTGCCTTTGACGCTGTAACGAGTTTCATTCAAAAACGCAACGGGCACGTTGTCAGAATTTTTTTTAGCTTTGCTTTTTATAAGGTTTCCATTTTCATTTGTTGCGAAATCTTTTTGATAACGTTATTAATTGTTCAGCTTTGCCTCGTTTAATGCCTCAGGTCCTCAATTTGTCAGTCTTTTGTAAGCCGGTTTTATGCCGATTATGATGAGACAATAATACAATCAATATGTTACGACCTAATTGGGAAATGGCTACAAATAATGTGTGACAAAATGTGTAAAAGTCAACGGTCATTTAATGAATATTTAAAATGATCAATAAACTCATTCATCTTTGCTACTTAAATTTAACTTTTTTTCCAAAATTGCTTTCTTTATAATAATTCTTACATTTATTTAATTTTTATATTCCCATCTATTCTATGTCAATTTCGATGTAACAAATATCGAAGCTCATCAATCAAAGCATTTCACAAAAGAAATCCCCATTGCATTGGGGAAACTCATTCAAGCGTGCCCGAAATCAACGGTCAATCAATTTTAATGTGATTACCAATGAAATTGCTAATGCAATTGCAGACATTGTGTTGCATTTTTAACGTCAATTAAGTTGCCGCAGAACCCATTGGAGAGTTAAGTCCGGCATTGCATTTAGCCATAATTGTATGCCAGCCAAATAAAAATGTCGCGTAACGTTGCTATGGTTGTTGTTGTTGTTGTTGCCACATTTGCATTCACAATTTATGCAGCGTTTTCTATGTGTTTTTTTTTTGCTTTCTTTTTGCCCAGTAATTATGAAGAGTGCAGGGAATTCAGCTTGTGATTCAGCGAATAAGAAACGTGAAATTTGAAATTGTAATGAAGTTGGTTTTTAGGGCCAACTTGGCGGTTGTAAAGTTTATCACAAATGCAAATTGTTTATTAGCCAAACTAAAAGAGGGGAGAATGATGAAAAGTTGTGGCGAAAATTTTGCAAGTGCTGGCTCAAATATTATGATGCGAAACTTAAATACTTGCAGAATAAATGGGGCAAAATTATAAATATGAATTTTGGAAATTATTTCATATTACTCAAATGTTAATAGTTACATTCTATTACAATAACAGTTACCATGCATTACAAATAATCAATTAACCTAAGCAACTTAATTGCTTGACACTCTGTCGACATTTCGCCTTGACTTAGTGGCAACTTTGGCAATTATTTTAAATGCTGAGGTTAATTATTAACTGAGAAGCATTCAACAGATGCTTCTTTTAATAAATTTTCTTGATTTTTTTGTTCTTAGTTTCTTTTTGACCTCTCCGTAAAGATAAATGTGATAAAATTTAGTATTTTCAGGCTGTACATTAATATATAATTAGCAATGAATGAGCCCAATTTGTTACGTCCTCAGATTCTTTCTTTATTCAATTGAAAGTCATGCAGAGATTCGAGTGTTCACAACACAGGCTCAGTCTCTAAAACAGTCCCACGTGTCCAATGCAATTTGATGGCATTTTAAGTACCACAAAACTGAACCAACAGCTAAACAGCCATATTCGTTCGTCAGATCATCAACATTATCATCATTTGATACCAACATAAAAAAATATAAAAAACAGAGAGGGAAACTGCATAAAAAAGCCACGTGGCGACATTTGCACCGTGGGGCAACTTAGTTGGGGAAAAAGTCAAGACAGACAGTGAAGGAAAAACTCGAGACATCAATTTATGTGAACGTGAAAACAAATTGCCTTCCGTATGGAAAATTATTGCATGTGCAGCCAAATAAAGTCGATGAGGGAGAAAACCGTAAAGGAGAGCAGGAAAAGGGAAAGGGAGAGAGGAGGGCAGAGGTGGCAGTTGGCACACTGTAGATACAGTCTCGACCGAGGCAACAGAGCACGCATGGGAATTGATGACAAATCATGAATTTGTCACAGCAAAACACACACACACATTAACACAACGAACTCAATGAGGACACACCTGCAGTAGAGAAGAGATGGAAGAGGGGAGACTGAGGAGGAGGTTAGATGAGGTGTAGAGCAAAGTAGCAGGAAGAGGAGAAGTCACGTCACAACAATGACCATTCGCATGTCTCGTGCGTCACGTGAGGCATTTAAGCAATCAACGCACAGACTCTCTTCTCTGCGTCCTTTTGCTTCTCCTTTTGCAAATATACCCATGATACCCTGCAATTGAAGAATAGTGAGGTTATACTAATAAAGGAAGAAATTCTTCAAATTGCATTTGAATTTTCATTTGTCCCTAGAGAAATTTCATTTCTATTTCAAGTATTCCAGAGAGTTTTCACTGTTAAAAGAAAGGCTCTTTTTTTAAGTACTAATAAAAGTAACTTACATATTTTGAAAATTTAGTTAGCTTTGTTCATAAAAGCTTTCCGTTAAGTGAACTTCATATTCCATTTTTATTTTCAACTGAAAGATATCTTACATTAGTTTCTATAAACAGTTTTATTGCATAGTATAACATTTAAAAAATCTTACAGGGTACCCTAAAGTCGAGTGTCTGCACTAAAATTGTACTAAGGTATTTTAGCCTAGCAACATTTGAGATACGCACCTACACACACTAGATACATTAAGCAGTCTGTTTCTCGAATCTGCCTTGAATGCGTTTTCGCACGTCTCGCAATAAAGACAATGTGTCAACAGAATGTGCTCAACGTAGAGCACATCTCCATCTTCATTTCCATCTCCAACTCATCTCGTCTCTCAGTTCAGTATCGAGTATAAGTAGTATCTCTCGTTGGCCCTCTGTGCCTCATGTTGCAAGCGGCTTTCGGCCTTTTCAATTTGTCGTCCCCTTTTGTTGGTTTTTTTCTCGAAAATGTTTTACAAGTGAGTGAAATTTGTGTGTGCTTCTGTTTTAGTTTTCAATTTTCAATTTTATTTTTCCGTTTTTTTTTATTTGTGATATTTGATTGATGTTGTTCTGCAACGACTTTGGCTTTACTTCTCCGTTGCGACTCTTTATAAATTGGATATTAACTAATGAGCTTAAGCGATTTTGGGGAACATTTTCTTCTTTGGCCTTTGTATCTTCTTATTGTTGTGAAAGCGCCAGTTGAAAGAAAAATTTTATTTCTGAGCATGAAGAGGAGGAAAAGGGGAAAAAGCATTTTTTGTGCTTTGAAACGATGTGTGTGTTCGTTCTATAGAAAACGAAATTGAAGAAGTTTTGTGGGAACCAAGTGTGAAGCATTGTGAAAGTCATTCATAAATAGAAATGCCTCAATTTGATCTTTTAACAATGTGTATTTCTTTGTTTTTGTCTGCATGAATAAACAGTATTATTGTGTTTACTATTGGGCGTAATTAGATGAATTTGGAGATTAATGATTAAGTCGTTATGGGCTTAAAAAAAAGCTAATATTAAAATTAGCTCGGATACACCTTTTTAGCGCTTATTCGATGATTTAATTCGTATTAAGTTCGTTGTCAGTGAAGAAGAATCTATTCTGGAAAAATAAAATATATTGTATTATTATATAGTCAACATTAAAATTAACTTATTTAAACTATGAAGTATGCATTTATAGGAAAAAGTTGAAAGGGAGATAAAGTTATCTCTAAAAGTTATTGAATAACAGAAAAATCTGTGGGAGTATTTTTGTGTTAGTCTTAAGGCTCAGTATTCGGATGAAGTTGAGATTGTGTATGTTACTATAATTTTAAAAGTTAAGATTATTCTGACGGAAAAAAAATCAAACTTTCCAAAGATAAGTCAGATAATAAAGCTTTTAATGGATTACTTTATAGCGGATTTGATTTGTTCATAATCAAATGGTAAACCAACTTGCAACATTTTGATGCACCTGCCTCAATGCACAATAACTTAATGGCCCACGCAGCATGAACAACACTTCCATCTGAACTATATGTCTCTATCTTCAGACATTATTAGACATAAGTATATAGAGTTTAGCATAAATCTAATGCTCACATACGACAACAATACATAGTTCCACCACATGAATCACGTGGCGTATTTATAAAACGGCAACAGTGGGGCAACATCATAATCATGATCATGATCATTATCCCGTCAACTCAGGCAAACTCTATTTTTGCGCGTATCTTCAGCTCGGCCGGACTCGGCCTCAGATACCCGTACATACATAAATATTTATACCCTTACCCGTTGTAGCCACTTCACTTCACTTCCCCGATGAAGCATCTACGAGATGCAAACAAGCGAAATTAGTTCAAATTCTATATTTAAAAGTAGGACTGCCAGCAAAATGTTGCACCCGTTGTTGTTGTTGTTGTTGTTTGTTGCGTCCGCCAGTTTCCAAACGATGCACAGCGCGGTGGAAAACACTTGTTTTTTGAGGTTTTGGCTTTTCCGACCACAAATGTTGTTGGCTCGTATGCATAAAGTACGAGCAGTTGAATATGTGGGTACTTAACAACACTGACCAGCAAACTGACACAAGGTGGGCACTTGAGAGTTTACAGACCGAGAAGTTAAGAGTTGTAAAACATGTATAAATATACCCTGTAAGTGTCGGGAAGTACTCTCTGAGTTGTATGCACACTCAGTTTGAAGAGTTCATTAAATCAGTTTAAAAAAAAATATTTTTTAAATAAATGTAGCTATTATTTAAAATTTATATCAAGCTTTTTTTTCAAGAAAATTGCTCTAAAACTCACTTGAACTTTCAGAGAGATTAACTAAAATTTATCATGTAGTCACATTTCTTATTATTTTAACTATAAGCTTGTTAACTCTTGGAGAATAAAGAGCTTTCTGTGCAAAAGCAGAATCAATTAAGCTCTCATAGACAGACTTTCAATATTTGGCAATATTTATTCAACTTTAAGTGCTACTTTAAGTAAATGACTTTAGATTTCGCTTAAAATTCAAATGACATAATTCAAATAATGAAGAGCCTTTCAATTCATTTAAAGCAGAGCATAACAATTACGCATACTACCAATTTTATGCCAAAGCAAATATTGAGCTCTAACCGGCATTAATCTTTCCAAAAAGTTGTTGAAATGTTTACGCTCAGTTTCGTTCGTTTTACATGGATAGAAAACATTACGAGGGTCGCTCAACCAAAACGACGCTGGTTGCTGAGACTCAGAATCAATTAAGTTTTTCGTCTTGTTTGCCATTCTTCTTGTTCTACATATTCTCGAAAACTTCGGTTTATTTAATATTTTTTTTTAATTTTTATTTCTTTTTTGCATTCGGTTTAGCAAATTTTTTGTACGTCTTTTAATTAATACGAGTAATGGACACTTTTTGCGCCGAATTTCCGCTCTCAAGTTCCAGCTGAGTGCGCTAATGTAGCAAACGGTTCCTAATACCCTGTAACCCAAGAGTGTATACAAGAAGAGTAGCATTAAAAGGTGGTTAAAGTCATAGTATCATTAATAGTAACTTGTTTGGTAAATAACTTGTTGTTTACTAAGATCATGCAATTTTTATGAACTAAAGTACTATTTACTGATTCTGAAAAGAAATGTAATTCCTTGTATATAGTATAGATTTATATTTCATTTTATTATCCCGAAAATTTCATTTCGATCAGATAATACACTGGGTAATTATTCTTTCCACAAGTCAAATTTTCCGTCCATCCAAGAATTCAAAGAGCGTGCGAATTTGAATTTTCATTGTGTTGTCTACAGCGTATCTCTTAGTCTTAATCAATTGTTTTCAGTGTTCTACTTGATTTTGAGGGCCAATTGAGAAAAACAGACCCGAGAACCTGAATCTAATTTCGAGGCGTGTTTTGCCTGTTTGCACTTAAAAAAAAATGTATATATGTTGATTCTTTGACTGGAAAACAAAGAAACATAAAATCGGTAACACTAAAATGGCATTTTGGTCAAATACATAATTTTTCTGTTGAGTGGCTATTTATAACGTAATTCTCGGTTGACCGCAATTTGAATAGACGTCCATGTGTTTTGGAACATAAACTTAGTATGTGAATTGGGGTTGCGGTCGATCTTTGGCAATGCTCTCAGACTGAGACTGGAAATAGTGATGTAATTTCACAAACAATAAAAGAAATCAATTTGTTTACGCTTTTTTCGAAAAGAAAAGGAAATGAAGGTAATTAAATTGCTTTTAGGATACTTAATAATTGAATTATCTAAATGGAAGAGTTTCCTTGCTCTGTAATAAAAGTAAAATCCAAAATGATATAGTTCTAGCTTTGCTCTAAGCATTGCTCTATTGATCTACATCCAAAGTGTAATTAGAACAATGATGCTAATGATAGAAAATAGAGCCAAGATTCAGAAAGACTAGAAAAATCGTTCATTTCTTATCGCCCTGGTCTCTGCCCTGGCTGGCATTTCAATTTGCACATTGTATCTTTTCTTCAGTCAAAGTCGGCTCTCTCTGAAGTCGTTTTGTGCTTATCTTCATATGGCGTGTCTCATTAAGAAATGTGCAACAAGTCCGCAGAGGGAGGAGACAAAAACTAGAGACACATTTGCGACGGTTTCCTAACCTCAATGTTGACAACTACAACTGTCTTCCATGTTGCCATGCAGCTCCACAACAGACAGACAGACATATATCTATCATAACCATCGTTACAATATAAGGCACACAACACAGTTCCATATATGACTTAATGTGCCTCTCTAGAAAAAGTGTGGCAGGTTGCACATTTGCCGTATCTGATGAGGAGACAACATTACAAACAACCAACAAAAACAACCACAACAACAAAACAACACACGGTAGCAGGTTGTCGTCTTAGTTGTTGTTGTTGCTATACTCTTTTATTGTATTTTACATGTTTTTTTAATAGCGTTTGTAACGCTTACGAAAATGCATTACAAATTTTAATATTATTTATTAATTTTATTATAATTAATTAATTAATAATTATTTAATTTTATTTTAATTTATTATTTATTTATTACATATAAATGTTTGAAAATTCATTAAGAGTTTCATTATTATTTATTTAATTTAATTTTTGTTGCATTATTATTTTTATATTTAAATATTTTCATTAAATCTTGTTTATTTTTAAGCATTTTTTAATTCCTATTTAATTTAAAGCGTATTTCCAATTCGTTGCCAAATTTTTTCGGTTTTTCTTTTGGTTCCGTTTGCCGTTTGTTATTGTAATCCATTATGCGATGCTTGACTGTGGTTCACTTTAAAGTAAAATTCTGCTAATGTTCATTAATAACTCATGCGTTAAACAAAAGCAACGGTCGCTATTCCCATTTACCCACCTCCACCAACCCCCACATGTCTCCCAGCTGTCTCTCAACTGTTGAAGCTGTCTGTCTGTCTATCTGTCCGTCTGGCCACATAGACAGACCAGTCTTTGTAGCACTCGTTCAATGGCTTTAAGTGCAGCACAATGAGCTATTGTGAATTAGACTGTTGCAAGCTGACATGACAATGCGGCAAAGAGGAACTGAGAATCAAGATACTGTCTTTTTATAATATTTGCTTAGATTCTTTCTAGTAAAGATTCTTTTTAGTAATTATCTTTCGCGAATAGAAGAAATCTGCCAAATAAAAAAGAGAAATAAATAAAAGATTCGCTTTCATGTTGTTGGACAATTAAGTTGTATAAATTAGCCGAAAAGGCAAAGAACAAAAGAATTGATTAATGGGAATTTTCACAAGCAGAAATACCAACACACACACACGCACACACACACATAAATAAGCAGTCGCATAATGAACTCATTGTACTGCTTGGTCGATCCGTTCCATGGAAAGGAAGTGGGCAATTTAATTATACCACACCATATAATGCAAATGCTGGGAGTAGTGGGAAGTGGGTGAATCAGGGGGAGGGGGAGGGACTGGAGGTTAGCAGATCAGCAGAGCGCCAATCTGATGATTAAAGCAATTGACTGCGGTCAAAGTGAAAGTACGCAAATTGTGGTACAGAGATATAAATCCATAGCAAGAGATGGAAAACTTCAAAGAAATATTTTTACAATTGCCAAGACCAAAAAAAAAAAATATGTAGACATCAAGCAGTGCAAGCAGTGTACGACCGAAAGATACTCAAGCCAGTTCATTTTTAAACATTTTAAGTTTTAATTAATTAATTATAATAATTAAATAATATTTACATTGTTTATTTTCCCAACTTGTTAACAACTTAAACTACCCTTTGACAAGCCATTTTACCAACAGGGTATAAGCATTGTGATGCTTGAATTTCAATTAAATTGACCAATGGAGATTTGTATGCTGCTTCTCATTGCACTCAATGTTTGGTTTACACAAACAAATAAGATAGGGAATACACTTCCCTCTCTTTCTACTCTCTCCCCTTGTTTTTTCCTCTCTGAAATTGTGCATAAACCAAAGTTGGTTTTTGGCCACTGGCAAACAGTTTCAACTGCAATTAAATTTAATGGAAGCTCATTAAGCGTAGTACGAATTGTTTTTTTCTTATTTTGTTATTGGCCGGAGGGGCGTGGCCAGTGGGCGTGTGGGCGTGCTTTTGGCAATTGCAAGTAATTACATAATATGCAGTTCTCATCTATCTATCTCACTCTCCACTCTCTGTCTCTTTTTTGAGCAAAAAACTTGTAACTGCGTGCGGAAGTTGTCATAATTTTCAGCAGAGAAAATCTAATAAGAAAAGGAAAACAAAATCCTGCCAAATACCATTAAAAAACACTGGCAACTGAAGCAATTTTTTTTAGTGCGAGTTTCCGTTGTGTCCTTGCAACACGAGAGCAATTAAAATGCAGCCTGTGGCGTCAATAAAACGAACAATTGTCAGGTTGTAAAAAGAACGTTTTACAGCATCAGGACAGACAAAGGCCTTTGTTGTTGTTATTGTTGTTCTTGTTGCAGCTGACACTATTATTGTTGTTTTCAATGCTCTGGACCAGCTTATAGATAAAAAATAGTAGTGACAATAACATGTGGGATCTGATTAATTAGTGCGAAATAAACCGGTTTTGCTAAAATAAAACAATTAAATTAAAGATTTTTTTGGGAAGAATTATTTCTAAGATGATTATAATAATTTATGGGTAAATAATGATAGAAAAATCTTTCGTTAATTCAGGTTTTTTTTTTTTAATTTTGTAATTTTTTGAAATATGAAATTTATAAAATAATTTAAATAAATTTATTTAATATTTTTTTTATTTCTATTGTCAAACATATAAAATAATAGAAAGTTGAATTATCCTTTACTCTGTCTTATTATTTTCCATCAGCTAGATATCTACTTTAAAATATATTATAAATTTAAACCCTACCCATGAGCTAAATACAATATTTTTAGTAATTTTCCACAATTTTATCTCATAATTTTTGCAACTTTTCAACACATTCAAAGTTTTGCAAACTTCCAAGTCAACACTTAAATTTATGTAAATTTTTTCCGCTGACATTTTGCAGACTTTTTTCTATTGTCTCTTTCTGCATTTTCACTGTCAAGGTTTTCTTTCTGTGTCGCTGGCTTTTTAGGCGCCGACTTGGCCCAGCCACGCCCACTGCACACAGCACACGCCCCAAATAATTAACTAGTTTATCAATGCAGGTAACAAGTACAGTTTGTGCCATTAATTGAACCCAATTTCCATGTGGAGTAACGAAACGAGAAGGGAAGCAGTTGGAAAAGAGGGAGAGAGAAACAGTCGGGAAGCAGTGCAGACTGGCCGGCAAATGGGTTTAATTATGCAAAACGAGAAACGAACACGCCGCCAAGTGAACTGAAGCATAAACATTGTGCGGAAATTGAGCCAAAGAATCAAACAAACACAACAAATCACAAGGGTGGAGATGAGGGAGGAGAGGATTGTAGGAGTGTAAAGAGGGCATCACTCGGTTATAAACAAATTGCACTTTAAAATAGCTCACAAGTTTTGTCTGTCTGTCTTGGCACTGCATTCGTGACGTTGTTATAAATATTTATTATATCATCACCATAGCCAAAGTTACAAGGATGACAGTAAAGGCAACTGCAAGGGGTAGGGGATGCAGGAGGAGCAATGTCGTAATTAAAATGCATTATTAATGAAATGCAAATGTGAAGAAATTAATAAAAAATGCAACAGACAACCAGCAGAAGCAACAACGACAATGGAGTCGCTCCATAGTGCACACATTATGCATGAATGTATGGGACAACCCTCGCAACCCTTTGCAGTCTTCTCTGCCCCAGTTTCATATCTGTACAATAAACACCTTAAACTCTGTGTAATCTCTTTAAAGGCTTTTCTCGCCCTATAGAAACAAACACCATTATTTCCTTTCTTTCTATACATTTCCTTCTTTTCATAATAATTATTAAACAATGTTTTCTACGAACTTTTACTATATTTATTATTGCTTTTAATCGCAGTGACAGCGCTTGCAAATGTAGCTCTTAAAATTGCAAAATTCTGCCTTCTTTGCACTGCTTGCTGCAATGCACGCACTATTCAGTGATAGCCGCAAGCAGTTTTATTCTTTGCAAGTCTTTTACTATTAGTTTTACATTCAACTAATGTTGCAGTCAACACCTGACGTCAATTGAACTTAAAGCACATGAGTTTTGTGGCAAGTGGCATGTGGCAGGCTACCTGAGTGCTTGCCGTAAACAATTTGGCTAACTGAAATTTGCATGCTGGGATTACACGCACCACACAGCAGGCAAGCGAAGCCCACCTCAACCTTGAATCGTTCAGTTCACAGTCGTTTCTATAATTAGAGATGAGCGCGTGAGCACATGCAATAAATAACAACTAAAGGTAGACTTCGCCATTAAACTTAACCTCTAGTTTTGAACGAGGCCAACGGTATTGCAATGTTGTCTGGGGTGGGTGGCGAGAAAAGGTATCGATAACAACAAAAGCATAATATTGAGCATCGAAAATATTAATTCGCATGAATTATCGATAACATTTATCTTCATCAGTTTAATTTAAAAGTATAAAATTAAACTTTAAATGATTTGTGTGTGTAACCAAAATTCCTTTTTTTGAGTCTCAAGAAATGTACAAAAAGTTGAAAAACAAAGTGTATAACCTATACTGGAAATTAGGATGCAAAGTAGATCAATAAATCGTTCCATGATCAGAAAGATATTCTATAATAACTTAAAAAATTCTCGAACATTTTGGTTAAGGCATTCGAATTTGATACCAATTTTAAAAATATCGTCTTAAAAAAAGATTCATTGATCGATTTAGATATCAAATACTTGTATATTATTTTTTCTGATTATTCTTCCTCTGTACCGATACATTATCGATACACATCTCTAGGGCTGCCAGCCTGTCAATTATTTAATTGAAAGTTACGTAAATTCAATTTAACTTGAATTTAACGGACTGTAAATTTCAGCACCTTTGTCACCTTTCCAATAGGGTGGCAACCTAAAGCAGTGTCCTATATTTAATTGGCTCGATAGTAAAGTTAAGCAGTGTCGTCCGATCCATGAAATGTTAACTTATTGCATGAATTTAACTTTTTTTTAGTTTAAACTTCATTACCAGTTGATAAAAAAAACTTGTTTATTTGGTTGCGACAGTTGAAGACAACAGGTGCAGTCATTGACAATTGCATTGCGCTTTAATTTCTTTTAATTAACGCGACGTTAAAATTGAATTAAATGCGTTGAACTGCTGCATTTTTCACTTGTCGTTTGCACCGGCGAAATACAAAAAAATAACGAATGCGAAAGAAAATGGGGAGGAGACAATAAAAAAAATGTCGCATTGTTGACAACTTGAAAACGGCAAAGCAGTTTTTCTGATAAGTTGTTGGGAGTTGCTCAAGTTGTTGTTGAACACACATAAATTACAGTTATGCTATGTATGCCACTTTGCTGCAAACGGAAACGCAGTTGGCAACGCTAATTCCTTTTGGCCATTGGAAACGGACAAGCGTTTCCTGTCCAAGTTTTTTTGGGCTGCATTTTCAATTAGCGTTGCGAACGGAAGTCGCGAAAAAAGAAAACCAACACAACTGGAAAAAGTGGAAAATTTTTAGCACCCACTTAAGAGTGGGAGAAAAAAAACCGCATACAAAAAAAGAAAAGCAGCTGCCATCACGCATAACGCATAATTTTCGGCCAACTTGATTATTCAGTAGTTGTTTTTCAGTTTTCCAATTTTCACCTGTTTTAATTTGATTTGGATTTTTGGGTATTTGTTCAACGAGGCGATTCGCAGTTGAAAATGCCATACGTAATTTCACAGCTTTGCACATTTCTGGCAGTTGAAAGAAAATGTATAAATGCATTAAATATGAGTATTGTGCACGCTCCATGGTTTTTCCATTTAAAAATATTTTCCTATAATTTGCAATTAATTTTTAGCATATTTTTGAAGTATTTGCAACGCACAATTAAGTTGTGTTTACAGCAGACGGGGGTTGTTAATGCGCTGTTAACATTGTACAGTGATGACCAAAAGTATGCAACGCTTCCAGCACGTATAATCATTTTGTTTTTTTCTTTTATTTACAGTGGTCTCTCGTATAGCAAGGACAGCCAGAAGAGCTCACACAGTGATTTAAGTTCACTGTGCAATGGCGGCGGATCTCCAAAACTATTGGCAAAAACTCCACTGCGTAAGTAATTTAAAAACTAGTCTTTAATTTAGTTTAACAACAGCTTAGTTAAAGCATTTAAAAATCGGTTACCTCTTCCTAAATATTATTTTTCCGCTGCCCCAAAGTATGCCACACTTTTTATGCAGCGATCGGTGCTTGTGCTGTGTGAACTGCTTGCTTTATCAAGCAGTGCACAGTAATAAGCAGTTTTTATTGCTAACTTAAATGTTGCCAGCAACATTGTGCAAGTTAAGAGCAAATGAAACTTGTTTTCGAGTCTCGCACTTGAAAGAAAGACCCGAAGAAAAAGGGGGCTTTGAAGAAGGCCATACAGAAGAACAACGCTGAAAGTCAAAACAACGAACCGGCTTTGTAGAGCAGCTGCTTAAGAGTCAGTTGTTGCTTGTAGGAGCACAGTGCAATTTAGCTAGCTTCGTCTGTGTGTGTGTCTAGATACAAATGTATCTGAAACGATAAATCGGCACAAAACAAATTCCATTTAGCCTGCACACTTTTCAGTCTCTTTAGTCTGCGGCGAGTTTTCAATGTTGTCGCGCCGGTTGCGCTCGTTATTATTTTGTTGCTGTTATTTTCTTGCGTGTCGTGTATTTGGTCGTGTTCTTATGGCGCGTACTTCAACAAGAATTCAATGTGCAATTTACACACGTGCAAAAGCCCTCACAAATAATGTGTGATAACAAAACGCTAAAAAATTAAACCAAAAGCTGATAAAAAAAAAAATAAAAGCAGTTTTCTGTAAAGATAAAATACTGTGAGAAAATTTGTGTAAATAGTGAATACAAAATAAAAATTGCAACCAATTAGTGGTGTGCTCAGAGTTGTTTTGTTCCCCTCTACGCTTTTTGAGTTAACAGCCCCTATTTCAATTGTGCCAAACTCTTATTTTCTTTATGCACGACAGGCAGCAAACGGGTTTATTTTTTGTATGTTTAGTCTTATGAATGCCGGTTTATGAAATGTATTCAGCGAAATGTGAAACAATCGAGCGAACAGCACCTGAACTTTAAATTCTTAGCTTTTACCTGTGTTGCATTTGACGTCATTCCAGTGTTTTTTTTTTTTTGTATAACTTTTGTAGATGCTATTGTTATATTTTGAATGAAATTTTTTAGGCATTTACAAACCCTTTTTTTGGGGTGTTAGACACAATGAATTGTATGATTATTGCATAGTATGGGAAGCAAGTGCTTTAAAATCAAGTTTTTCTATGAAAATCTCAACGTGTTGACCTGTTGACTCTTTTGTTATTTCCAATGTTTTATTTAAGATCAGTAAAGAGTAAATAATTTTTACAAAATATTCCTATATTTTCTAAATTTTTAAAGTGTATCAATTCTTAGTTTATCCAAATTCAAGTGTGTTTTTTGTGCTTTTATTTCTCACTTTGATTATATTTCTCTGTGGCCCAAGGCGATCAACATTGTGCGTTCATTGAATAACCAAAAAGCAAACGAAAATTCGCATTTGGTTTGGGCGCTCAATCGCACAGTATTGCAATCGGTCAATCAATCAGTCAATCAATCAATCATGCAGTCCGTGCGATTGTCAGTCAGGCAGTTAACATATTTGCCGCACTGCTCTTGTTAATGTGTTGTCTTGTCTTGGCCATAAATTATGCGGCTAATCATTTTGTTACAGTTTACAGTTTGTGGCAACACACTCAAGTCTTAAGTTTTGCTTTGCCTTTCGTTCTCACGAAGCCGCAAAATTGTTGCCACGGTTTAACTTCTCTACACTATCAATTCCCCCTCTCTCTTACTCTCTTTATCTGTCACTCTCTATCTGCTTGTTTCTCTCTCCCCCTCTATCAATGGTGCTTTAAGCGCCGTTAGCTTTTGTCTGCAGCCAGAAAGTTCATTTACCTAGACACCAGGCAAAGTAACTCGCAGATAGAAACGTGATTAGTTCTACAAGGTTCGAGATCAAATTCATTAAATGGGCGGCATTAAAGAGGAAGTTCTTAGTTCTTAGCTCTTAGGTCGAATCATGTATAATTCGTAATGCGCTTGATACATAAAAAAGAGATCAGAACTGTAGGAAATATTAAAGAATATAAAGATGAATTATAATAAAAACTTTAATAGGGTTCTTTACCTCAAAATAAGGTTAATCTTTATACAAACTGCGATTTAACCAGGAATATTATTCTTTATTTTGATTTCAAATAAATAAAGTAAAATTTCAATTTAAATAGATTAAACTCATTTAATTCCAATTTTACTTCAATACTTAATTTATTGTAAATCAATTTTTGTTATTAAAACTTGTATTTCAGGTTTCCATATAATTGGAAAACAATTAACAAATAATTTGTAATTATCGAAATATCAAGCGATAAAATTAAAAAAAAAACAAGTTCTCTTCTGATAAGCATTTAAAAAAAGACAAAAGAATGAATTTATGTTCTTTTTCTTTTATGTGTTAAAATTGAGTTCTCTAATATATATTAATAGTTTACAAGAGGAAAAGGGTCAGTTCAATGTGAAAGTTATGCTTAACCATGATTAATGATGATTGATTCCTTTAAATTGCCTACAAACAATGTCGAGTTTTAGCTGATCTACAGGTTTCTTTTCTCTTGGCAATTCTTTAATTTTTTATGTTATAGTAATTGCGGTTTCAACTTGAGATTCTTCTCTTACATTAATAATGTTGTAAAGTTAGACAAAGTGCAAGTGCGACACCTGTTTCCGGCATTTGTTGAGTTGAGTTCCTCAGCAACAGCTTCAGATACAAGTGCCTCCAGCTAGATTCATTCTCTGTCTGTCACTTCACACTGCTTGTTCTACTGCTTCTTTTCTAACTGTAGAGTATCTGTGTCTTCGTGTGTTTATCATTGCGACTGCTATTATTTTCATTAAGCAGTCGAGAGTCGCATTTTTTTGTTGTTATGCTGAGTGACGCTTATACATTGTCAGCGCGGCGACTTTTTATTATACCCTGTAGTCTTAGAATGGCAGGTAATGGGTATGCAAAAGAGCATATAAAATATTTTTAGATTTATAAGCTTTTTTTTTAATTGTATATAAGTTATTTATGTAGAAATCAGAATTTCAGTTGAAAAGTCTTTGGAGACTTATCCCTAAGATATCTCGCAGTCGATCAGTTTTGTCTGCAACATTTGTGCTTGCTTTTTTTATGGTCTTTCTTAATTTTCACTTGACGTGCTGTGTGCGCTGCTTTTTACATTATTATTATCATATTTGCATTTTTTCGCTCTCAGTCAGTTGCCGTCTCTTTTCTCTACCTCTCTCTCAACGCATCTCTGTTTCGCTTGAATTTAAAATACACAATCGCTGGCACAACACAAGCGTAACAAGCTCCCGTCTCTTCTCTCTTTCTCACTCTCGCTCTCGCCCTCTCTTTCTAGTTACAGCTGAGCTCAGCTGTCTGTCAGAAGGCGCTTTGAAAAGTTGATGTCGGCTTTTTTGTGCTTTCATTGCACTGAACTATGTTACCACCCCTTCTCTCTCTCTCTCTCTCTCTCTCTCTCTCTCTCTTCCCCCACTATTTTCTCTCTATCTCTGTATTTTACTATTTATGCTATTTCGCTCTGTGGCGCTTTGTAATTATGTGGGAAATTCGCAAAATGCTAGACAGAAATTGTTGTACTTATTTTTTATTTCAGTTATTCATCCATAGACATTTTTTTTTTAATTTTCTTTTCATTTACTTTATTTTTTTGTTATAATACGCTTAACTATGCGAGAAAGTGTTGTAGGCGATGTTAACAAAAAATGAATGAGAAATAATAAGAGCAAAACTTATGCTGTGAAATATGATCTGCAGATAAAGTAAAATTATTTCATTGCCACACTTTAAGGTTGCACTTTAAATTTGTAAGTTTTTTAACCGAAAAGGGTTTTATATATTTTTAATACCTTAAAATTCAGTGATGAAGTCAATTTGACAGCAGTTTTGCAAGCAGTGGATTGCTTAAGCAAGCAGTGGAGTCAGTGGGAGTATTCAGCGCTCCGTCTTAGTTTATATTTTGGCAGGGTATCAAATTGAGCATTTTTAACTAGAGTGTAATTACATTGTTCTCTAATGTTTTCTCCAGATTTTCTTAGAATTTCAACGCTCATATTTCACAAAATATTTACGATTGTAGCAGATTCCCTACGGACAGTACCTAGAGCGATGGCTTGTACTCTTACTGCTCGTAAAAACGTAGAGTATCAATTATGATAATCAGCTGCACCACCCAACAATTTGACGCCCTTCTTGCAATGGAAACTGTGCCTCAGGAAATACAACAAGGTTACAATAACAAAAGTTAAAAGCAACTTTCTCTTGAAAAAACATTGTCAAAATTGTTGTTGTAATTGAATTTACTTGGACTTGAAGTAGATCTGTTTTTATTTTCAGTTTAGTTTCTGATATGTTTTGCATAATTCCCCTGGCGTTGTTGCTTTCTACATTGAATAAGAAGCAAGTGGACGCCAACAAAATAGGGTAAAAAAGAAAGAAAGAAGTAAACACTTTTCATTTTGGCATAATGAAGCGCTTATAAGCCACGAATATTACAAACAGCCAAGAGCCAAGTGAGCTGAAACAGTTTTTAGAGTAAGCTCCATCAGCTGTTTTCAGTTTTTTTTTTTTACTTTTGTTAACAACAAATTTCCTGTGGTCAGTGAACCAACAATTCAACTTTTTGTTGCTTTGAAAATCTTGACAACGTTGTTTGTTGTTGTCGTCGTTGTTTTCAATTCTAGCGTGTCGAATAAAAAAAATGCCACCGTCTTTAGCAAGCCAACTTTGTAGTGTAGTGTATTTATTGTCTATCAATGAATTTAGGCGTCTAAATTTCGTGCTTGCGTTCGTAGCACTAATAAAAATCTGGAAAAAACGAGCGCATTAACAGTTTATTGATTCCGCTTTGATCTCTCTGTGGGCCACCAATAAAAATGGAGACAAAATCAGCCAATAATTGAGGCTGATACAGTTTTTAGTCTTAAATATAGCACAGAGCGGCTTGTTCCACTTGACGCCAAAATCTTTTTAAGATGCACTAAAAGTACAGTGTCTTCTTTTCTGTAAATGTTTTAATCTTTGATAAAAAAAAATTTGCTAGATTTTTTTTGAATATTTATTGAAGATGATAGTAATGTAGAAAAAAATTTCTACTACTTGGATGATAAAGATAAATTTTTATAAATAAAAGTAATAAGAGCATAAAGAAATTTTATTGGGTCTTTTTTTAAGTAAATTTATTTATTTATTTAAAAAGCAAACGTTGCTCCCTCTAATTAATTCACGGATTAAGAATATTCAATAGGTATTAAAATTAATAATTGCAATAGATATTACAATAATTATATATATAAAAAGAAAACTTGCTAAGTTTTAATTTTGTCCAAACAATTTTTCGATTTACTGTATAAGTTCTATAATATACGATCAATATGATTTGATAACAATTTCATATCTAGTTTTTACCTTTTTAAACTTACTCTCCACTATTTCTACTTGCTATTATAATTTCCAAATATCTTCCAAACACACCTGATTTATAGCGCATCTCTTATTCTTTATCTAATTATTCGAGTTGTCGGCATATTTAGTTTCTGCTTTTGATTGATCGACGCAGTTAAAAAGGCCACCAGCAGCTGGTACCAAATGTTTGTTGAGTTGTTGAATAGCCACGCGATAAGAAAGAGACAGAGTTAGAGAGAGAAAGACAGAAAGGAAGAAACAGAGACCCGATTGATGTTGCATTGGCAACCGTCTCATTGCTTTAATGGTATCGCATCTTTTTCTTTTTAGTGGAGACACGAAACGCATCGTGGCTAATTTGCATATCAAACTAAGTCAATGCTTTTAGACTCCGAGTGTGTGTGAGTGAAGTGGTGTGTGAGTGTGAGTGAGTGCTGGCTGGGGGGCAACTCAAGTGCTTTCCACTCGGTTAAAGCGATCAAAGTGCATTTGCTTTCAAGTGAGTTTTGACCCTACGCCCAAAAAGCGGCTTAATTCAACAAGTTAATTGTGTCGTTAGAGAAACTCTTTCTCAATGCCACTTCCTGTGGGCCAAACGCAAGAGCAATGACAGTATTAATAATAGTAGTTATAATAATAAAAATAATAGTTATTGTTATTCATATTGTAATCTAATGACCCAACTGTCGTCGAAGTTTTTACTTGGAGGTCGAACGTGTGCGGCCAAAAATGAAATCGAATAAAAAAATGAAAATCAACAAAAGTTTTGTTGTTGCCTTTAATGAACGAGACAACCGGAAGCATTTGGCCTACAGCAGCAATAACATTTACAATAACATTTACAACAACAACAAGTTGTTGCCGTTCATTAGACGCTCTAAGTACTTACTAAATACAGAGATCTTGTTTATGCTTTAACTGTTTTTGCTTTTATGAAAAGCCTTGGCTTTAGGCGTTTCGTTTGATCGAGCGTTGTTGCCAAATAAAGAGCTCCCCCTACATGATTTGTCCTCTTCTCTGTCGGAATACGCAGCAATAACTTTGCAACATGTTGCAAGTAGGACAAGGCAACAGAGAAATGTATAAATTGAAGCTTCTCTTTGGATATGGTATATTTTATGACATTACATGAGGTATTTTTGATGGAAATTATACCTTGATCCACTGTTATTCTCGAGCATATATCTAAACTGTTCGGCACTGGAAACGCTTTAATTATATTCAACGTGAATAATTTGACATAACTAGTTTTCAGATTGAAGCCAAGTTGTATTGACTGTTTGAAAAAGTCCGGTTTTCGTAGCAAAAAATGGGGAACATGAAAATCATTTGTTGTGTGATTGTTCTTATCGTTTTCCAACATTTTGCTCCATATTTAACACATTTTCTTGCAGTCTATCATACTCTTTGCACAGTAGCCAGGGAATTGCACGCATTTTAAGAAGAAATCTGCTATACCCTGTAAATAAAATTAGTATTATAAATCGGATTTGCTTAGTTGTGGATATAGTTCTACTTACAGTACAACAGTCGCAGCACTGGGAAAACAAATAGGTCCAAACGTAGAAAAAGCAACCAATCCAAGCCACAAAAAACGAAAAGAAAATCAACACAACGAACCAGAGGAAGCCCCAAATCGGATTTGCCATAATTGTTTAATATTTATGCTATTCACAATGTCCTATAACACGAGTCTAATTTATTGCAGATAGATTTATAATATTATTTCAGTCTCTTACCGAAGAAATTAAGTTCTAATCGTATATATACATATATTACAAATTTCAATTTTGTATTTTTTGCTGTTGTCAACGGTACAAAGTTTTTCTATTTACTGAATAATAAACATAACATTTCTAGTGAACTGAGGTTGACACAAAGCAATTTGCAGCCTTGCTTTAACTGTCAAAAACTTGTTTAAGATGTAATTGCATTGGAAATCATAATTTATTTTAAGAAATTAGAATCAATTGTGTAGAAAAGAATATCGATTGACACAATCTTATATTTTGTACTTATAATCATAATAGGCAAATTTTTTAGAGCACGATAAAATTGTCTCAGCCATGTTGTGACAATTTCAGCTTTCTAGCTTTAACCGTTTGGCCTACACGTTGATTCTCAGTTAGCAGTCAGTCAGGACCAAGCGTTTTTTGTATGTAGATTAGTATGCCTGGATAATTCCAGTTTCAAGGATATACAATATATTTTTCAGTTGACCACATTGTCAAATCCGTTTATTCGTTACAAAAACAATTCTATGCGTACATTTTAAATTTATTCATATTATCATGTGTGTAAAGGTGGGATTATATTTATTAAGTCTGGTCAAATGTTTACTAGTGTGGCCAATACTATACATTTGCATATATCTATATGTATTGTTAGTATTTATTTTTGCATAAAGGAGCACAAGTTCGAAAAGTACGAATACAGCGTCCTGGAAATTGCACACACTTTAACATGATGTCCCCAAAATTCTGTAACGAAAATCATGTTTAGTACTTGTTGATATAAAAGACTTGTTGATATTTACCTCACAGTAACTGCAATGTGACATGTAATACACATTATACACTGTTATTAAAGTAATGTAAATAAAGTAGACAAAAGCCAGACATGAAGTGCAGAATAATTTAATTCTAGCCGACATTTTGGTCTCAATGTCTGTCAACTTTTAGTGATATTTAATATTGAGGAGATTAATATTGTCTGAAAATATTTTACAGATAAGCGACTCTACTTAATAAATATGACTTATTATATTAAACGTACTAGATTTAAATAATAGATTTGTTAGATTTTAATCTTAGTAGTTTTTAAGCAGTTCCTAAACTTTTCGTATGTGCTTACTGTAAGAAACTAGTTTCCCATCTTTTGCTGATTATGGTAAGATAGATAGAAAACATGGAAATGGCATTGACATTTTTTTCTTTGTTCCCAGAGCTGAGTTTTAGCTTTGTTTGGTTTGGCAACTGCTTTCGATGCTGCGATGATAATGATCATTGATCAGTTTGGAAAGTCATGATCTCATGTTGACTTGGCTCTTGCAACAAATAAAAAAATTGTGTGGAAATGCATTGCCAAAGATTTGACGAAATTATGAGTAAATTTCGTGAGGATGATTCTTCAAAAATTGTGTAGAAAGTGAAAACACTTTCCGATTAGAAACTCCCATTGAAAGAGAGTGTGAGAATCTTCAGTGTCAGACTTAAAGAAACTGACCTACGTCATGAATAAATATGTTAGTGAAAAACTTTGAGATGAAGATAGAGTTTTCAGAGAGCTAAATAAATCGAGCTCAAAGCTTTAAGTCAACTTATATCTTCTTTAAGCAACTTTACTCTGCAAGTGCAGTTTATAGTATGAACTGAATGCGGTTTATGCATCTTAAGAAGTTATTTTAGTCCAGCATATTTCTCGTTTGTCAATTGTCAGCCTCATTTCACACAAAATTAAGCAAATTGGCGGCCATTTGGTATTGTCGTCAACTTGATTAGCCTCTTATGAAATGAGGTTTATGTCGCAGCCTATTGAAGCTGTGTGCATATCATTTAGCCAACTGAAAACTGGGCGAATATTAGCTAAATAAATTCACACATTTGCCTAATATCTTTTTGGCCTACAAGACAAGAAGTGCAGTCACACTTAGTTGTCGCACTCGAAGTGAGAAAAAATCTAGTTGTACTATGTTAATATGCAAATGAGTATTTTTATAACGAATTGCCGCCACTTGCGCTCGCCGGCCAGCAAAACAAAATAAAAAAAAATCAAAAAGTGTGCCAGTAGCCAAGAAAAAGACAACAACAACGTAGTAGAAGAAGATGGAGGAGAAGTGAAAAATACAAAATGACAGACAAACGATTTAAAAATAAAATTGCATTATGAATGCATTTGCCTGTGCGTTGCGCCTTTTGTATGTATTTGCCATTTCCTACTCTATGCTAAACAAAACTAAACGTGCCAGGCAATAAAAACATTGCATGATCGACAAAGAAATACCCTGGTAGTGAAGGAAAGAAAAAAAGTGAAGCCAAATCAATGTATAAAAAAACGAAATATAATTCATGCCTTAATATCAGATAGTTTTGTTTTTAACGAATATCTTTCATAAAATATTTGCATTTAAATTCAAATATTTGAAATGTACAGTGAACATGTCTACCTATATATTCCAACTCTCTAATCGATTATGCCCAAACTGCATATTTAATATTCACTGGGTATTAAAGACACACAAATCTATGTCAACATCTAAATTTGTCTTTGGCCCTGCGCAGTTTTTATGAATTTTACTGGAGCAAATTTGGGGGAAAAATATTTCAATGACATCATTTTTGGATTAAATTTTCTTTAATTTTGTTTAATGCAAATTTTCTTGTTTATTCGTTGTTAAATTTGAAATGCATTTAGGCGAAATAATTGCAACTGATGAAACTGCATTCGCCATAGGCAATTTTTGTGTTTTTATGATTGTTTAGCATAGTTAACTCTTTTCTCCTGCCCCTTGGAGTGCACCCCTCTGTGCCCACTCTTTGTTGTATGTCGATTTTACTGGCGCACAGTTTTTATATATTTATGTGCAGCACATAAATAAAAAAAGGAATAAAAAACAAAGAAAGAAATAATGCCTGTGCATGGCAATTGTTAATTTTATTGACCAGACCGGGCCACAGTTGTTGGCCAGCTCAGTTCAGTTCATTTTGAGTTGAGTTGAATCAGTTCAGTTAGTTCATTGAACTGTCTTTTATGGCTTTGCAATAGTTGTGGCCATAACTCCATAACTTGAGTAATCAAATGTGTAGTTCGAAGTTCGTCTTGGTATTTATTACGCATATTATTCTCTTTATAAAAAATGATAAAAGTCAGCTTTAAACTAAATCCTTTTTGCAATACTCGTACAATTTAATTTATAAATTTTTCAAAATGGTTAAATATCTTCAGATGATTGTTATGCTCTACTTTGAAAGTGTATTCAAAGAATTTTCGATTTATGCAACTAAAAATTATCTATCATCATTAAATGTAAGTTTAAAATACTAAAGTTGGTTCACGTTGAAGTTAAAATGCTTCGGATAAATAAATTATTAAATGGTAGTTGGATAATTTTAGTGACTTTAACTACTTATGTTTCAAGTTTAAGTTGCAAATAAACTTTATTTAATAAAGAATTTCTTTCAAAATGACAGTAAAACAAATGAATAATATTTCGATGTGATTTAATATTTTTGATAATATAAATAACTAGCTCAAAAGAGTTTCAGATGCATATGGAGCTTTATTTGAGTTGATAAATATTGAATCCGTATCATAAAGTCAACAGTTTTCCGAATATGCCATATATTGTTTTTTTCACTCTTTTTCCCTCTTTGTTTCTCTGTTTTCATCTCTTATTTTTAGAACGTTTTGAACCTGGTGCTGATGCTGTTGCTGCTGCTTCTTTCGCTCTATTAATTCCGTTGACTCGGCTACCTTTTGTGTGCAAATTGTCTCAACAGCTTTGCACTTGCCGCAGATGCCACAGTTGCCCCTGAATTATGCATATTTATGCTCACCTGTGTGTCGCTATTGCCACTTGTCACTCCTCTTCTCTCCTTATTCCTCTCTCCTTTTTGCTCGCTCAATTAATTGCTTTTGCTGCCCGTCTGCTCTCACCTGAGGAAAAAGCGTTGGAAAAATGCGAGGAGAAACGCCCACGCGACGAGGCAACTTTTAATTAAAAGTCAAATTCAATTTTTGCATATTAAATTAAATGGGCCCGCAGCAATTGCCGCAAACTCTCCGCTCAGCAGACACAGAAACAGGGTGTTGATAAATTACAACAACAACAACGTCAATAGACATATACTACAAGAACGACAACAAGAAAATGCCCTTGAGAATGGCCCACAACTTCCGCTTTTAGTTGAAAAACTTCCGGCATTTGAAGTCAGTTGTTGTTGTCGCCGCTGTCTGTTCAATCATGTGCCAAGCATGTGAATTATGCTCTAAAGTTTTCCAATTGACTGACTCCCAATTTAGACCCCAATACCACTAACACATTTCCCCCTCCTCAACATGGCAATTGTCTTAGTCTTCGTCTCTTCATCCGGAGTCCGAACACCTTTCAACAACATAAAGGTGGCTAATTATAGTTTGGTCTGGCCGAAATGACATTTGCAGGGCTGTCGACTCACTCACTGACTAATCAAAGCGAGGGCTGTTCAAAAAATTTAATTTAAAATAATAATAAAATATAGAAAATTAAATTATTTGCTAATAAAAGGAAAAACTTAAAATAATTAACTAAATTGTTTAGTCGCTTTTTAACTAATGATAATTATTTTTGTTTGATTTGTAGAAAGTAATTAGAAATTTCTTTTAAAATTCTAAAATTTGAATCATATTATTGAAAGTGATTATCGTGTTTAATCTAAATTAAATTTATCAATTTTAATCACCTCAAAGTTAACTTTGGGAATTTCCAAAACACAACATTTTCGAACCACCCTCGCTGCAGTAGTGCTATTTATAGCAATGAGGTTGCGCTTCGTTTGCCACACGTTGCAACGTGCAAGCGTGAATTTCCCTTCTTTTGCCTATTTCTTTTTTTTACAAGTTAGCAAAGGGGAAATTATCAACGGGCACATTTTCAGCTGCTGTGTTGTTGTTGCCAGTGTTTTTTTTTTTTTGTTGTTCCAAATATTTGAAAGCATTGAAGTGCTCGCAAGCAATTTGTCAACTCGTTTCTTGCTTCTGCGGGTTGCAGTTTGCTCCTAGCCATTTTGCTTATAACGTATGATGACATTCAGAGCTGTCAACGAAGCACAAATTCAGCTCCCAAGTTTTTCCTCTTCTTTTTGCTCCACGGCGCTACGAAGATTTATTTCGGGCTTTTGCAATAGATATTTCTCTAGTTCATTTTTTTTTTTTTTTTTGGGGCTGCACCTGCCAGACGAGACCGTCTGCCGAATGGCTGAGTCAAAATTGAGGTCAGCTTTTGGTGCTGCGGCAATTTATCAAGAGACTTGCACGATGTTTAGTTGCGAAATTCCTTAAGAAAAAACCCTGGTCCCGGGGTAGACTATGGACTACTTGGCAGATCGTTTCTATGACAACCAAATGACATAGTGTCCCAATTTGAAAATTAAAACAATAAAATTAGAGAATTTGCATTTAGGCAGCTGTAATACATAAAGAGTTCATTTTCCTTGTAAAACTTGGGATGTTAAAATACATCGAACAATCGACAACTCGATTTTTGCGAAAGCGATTTTAATTTTTTTTTGTTTTTGACAATCAGTCGAGTCAAATAAATCTAGTTTTAATATTGTTACAAAATTATTTAAACGAGTAAATAAAATTTGAATGCATAAGATCTGTTGATGAAGTTGGTTAATGAGTATTTACTATGTGATATCTGTATTAATTGAAAGTCTCCGCATACAACAACTTTTTTTAGTGATCCATTGCTATTAGTAAAAGTTAATTCAATACGAATTTTACAGCCGCGTCTGTCTGAATAGCTAACATTTTATTTAAAATAATTTCCATTCTCTCTTGAGCTTTATGAGTCTTGGCTTTTCACACGATTTTAATGGGATGCTCATCGTTTTTTTCCCGTACATATTGCGGCAATAAAAATGCATTAATTAAAAGGGAAAAGCGGAAAACTACTTTAGTGCTTGAGTGCACTCTTTTGGCCCATTAAATGAGGCGGCTAATTGAATCGTTGATGGGCGCAATTAACGGTTATGAAATGTGACAAAAATCTATAACTTAATGCGAATGCGAATTAAATTGCAGTTGCGGCAAAAAAAGAAAATAAAATGAACTGAAATAAAAAAAAAGCAACATTGCCAATCAAAATGTCAAACTATTAATAAGCTCAAAAGAGTTGCAAAAAAATAAAAAAAATGCCAGCAAGCATCAATTGTCAACGACAACATCAAATTAAAGTCAAAGTCTCCTGCGCGGGTGTCGCGCACTGAGTCCGAGAGTTGAGAGGGGAAAGACAAAGAGGGCGATCGTTCCTCTCACTCTTTGTGTGTGTGTGTGTGTGCAAAAGTGAAACTACGACAACAATCTACCCGCTATAAATATATACATATATCCATCAAGTTAAACTAACCTATCGACAAAATGGGTGCCCATAGCTCCAAGGAGAAATTGTCGCGTTCGTATTCCGAGCGCTACATTCACAGCCAAATGATCGAGCGAGAGAGATTTGGAAGCTTTGGCAAGCGTACGAAAGGCGTGACAAAAGGTAAGTGAACTGAACTGAAGTGATCACCACAATAATGAATGTTGGGTGTGAATGATGGTGGATGATCAGGCTGATTATAATCCACCTACACACACAATAGACGAGATCGCACTTATCAAGACAAATATGAAACAAGTTACATAAGCTGACGATGAATTTCGAATTTAAAGCCAAGCTCGCACGGTTTATGAGGCTGCGAAAATGTTAAGCAATTCTATACTTATAATTACAAGCAAAACAATGAAATAAAGTTTAGTAAAATATTAGTAATTCCCGTGAGAACTTTTTATTAAATTTAGTATGAGATACTTCAACGTTTTATATTTTATACTTTATACCAAAACTTAAAACTATAAAAACTTAAAGCTTTTTCATCAGAGAAATATACAGATATTATATTTCAATTTATGTAATTATTACAATTTGATAATTGGATTAGATTAAAAAAAAAAAAAAAAGAGCAAAGTTGTGTTTAATTTGAAGTAATTTTATTTTATTTCTAATTAAGGAAAATTATATGTTAAATCAAAAAAGACATTAGTGTTATGGTTTGATCATAATTAAATTTTAAATTACAGGTTTCTAAAAATTTTAATCAAAACTACACATTGAGAAAAAGGACCAAGTAATTTTTAAAATAAATCACTAGTAGGATTGCAAAACTCCTAGGAAAAGCTGTAGATTCTGCTCCTCTTACGAGAATTTCAGTATGCAATCTTTTCATCTTTCAAACTTAAAGAAATTTGAAAATGTGAACTTTACCTTAAAGTTTACAGACATCCATTTGCGTGTTGTGGTTACAGCTGTGACGGCGCCAAATTTGCGTATTACTCGAATCCGCTAGTACAAAACGATGTGGTTTACCTGACCAAAAAAAATTTCAATAATAAAATCTTCTCATCTTCAGTGGGGGACAAAAAATGTAGAATTTCCATTCAACTTTGTCAACTGAACCACGATGACAAAAACATTTTTGCGTGCTGTGACTTCTTTTTTGATAAGCCCTTTGGGATTATGCGATTATGCAGAGTGAGTTGAGGTGAGAAAACGACGGAGAGGGGGAAACATTTCGTATGCTGATAAAAGTTGTTGCAATCCACAAAAGCCACCGCCGCACAAAAGCGACGTGCAACTTTGCACTGTGGTTCAGCTGGAGTGCAAGCAGTGTAATTAGCAGACAGCTAAAAATAAAATTTATTAGATTTTCATGCAGCTGTGCAAACTGCTGAATTTGTTGTAGTTGTAGTTCTACTGCTTGCTGTTGTAGCTTCCCTTGTTGCAGCAACATGCAGACTTTGTTTAACACGTTGTTGCAACAGCAGCAAGTACGTGAGAACTTATTGCAGCAAATTGTTTAAATTAAATGAATTAAATATTGTTTACCCTTTAAAAATATATTTAACTTTTTCAGAAGCATTAATTTTAAAACAGCCTCAAGCTGTTTTGCACTTGAAAGCGATTACGTTATGATATCTCTCCAAGTCCTCTAATTTGATCTGTGTATGTCTGGGATTCTGTCCGTAATGCTTTGTGTACATTATGTTTTTATTACTGCGCCGCCTGTCGGCTGCTGCATGTACTCGCATAATATAATATAATTTTCACCCTTTTCTTTTATTTTCTCACACATTTCCTGGTGCAAATGGAGGGAGACAAATGGAGGGAGAAAAGAAGATGGGCAAGGGGAAGAGCTGTTTGCGAGGGGAGACACTTCAATTATATGCAAGTGCTTTGTTTTAATCGACAAACATTGAAACGCAAATAGCAAAGTCCCCTCCGATGGCTACGGCGAGGGGAATGGAGTTGGGAGCAGCATTTTGAAATTTGAAATGCATGCGTTGGTTTCTCTGTTTGGCAAGGGGGTGGGGAATGGGGGGGAAATGGGGGAGGCACGAGACGAAAGCAACGTGTTCGTGCATAAATTAAATATCTCATTTCGTATTTTCATATTTCGATAACTTGTCATTTCACTCACTTGCCGCATTTGTTTGGAATTTTTGCAGGAGCTGCCAAGAAACGTGATGTTCGCAATTTGAGCATATCACCAACAGATCTGGGACCGCCGCCAAAGACCCAACAGACCGCCAAGGGACAATCGACGCGCAACAAATCAACAACGCCAACGCCCACAGCGATTCGTAAGTACTCCTTACTCACTTTGCCCTTTCCTCTGAACATTTATTGAAATTAATACTTGTCTTTAGTTGCGGAAATGTGAGGAATTTAAAAACAAGTGGGAAAGGCTATAGTCGAGCTCCCGACTATAGGATACCCGTTACTTACATAAACAAATTAAAATTTTTTTATTGCATGCTTATAGGCATTTTAATTGCTTAAAAGCTTTAATCAGCCAGTACCACCTTTCTGTTTGTCCGATCTTTTTGGGATTTAATAGGATGATAGGTAATAACAGTAGCTAACGTTCACCGTTTAAAAAAACATAATATCTTGAAAACTGTGCGTGTGGTGGATTTTCGCGATTTACGGAGGCGGAAAGGGGCGTGGCAAAATTTTGAAACAAATTTGACCTGCGTGGGGTTTATAGAAATCTGTGTGCCAAATTTGGTTGCTCTAGCTCTTATAGTCTCTGAGATCTATGAACTCACACAGACGGACAGACGGACGGACGGACAGACGGACATGGCTATATCGACTCGGCTGTTGATGCTGATCAAGAATATATATACTTTATAGGGTCGGAGATGCTTCCTTCTCCCTGTTACATACATTGCAACGAATACAATATCCCCTTTTACTTATTTTTAATAAGTAACGGGTATAAAAAAGATTTATTTTATTTATTTATTAAATGTAACCTAAGTACAGTTGACCAAAGTTAACGTAAAAATTAAAGTTATATAAAAAATATAAAAAAACCTCTTTACGAGGTAAAAGTCTAGTGCCGAAAACATTTTCATGCCCCAAAATTTCTGATATCCAATTTTGTGACGAAAAACATTAAATTTTACACATGAATTATTAAAAAATAAAATTTTTGTCACTGGCACTGCGCAAAAAAGTACTATTTATTAGGTATGAAAAATTTAGCGCAATGTGCCCAGTGACAAAAATTTTACTTTTTAATAATTCATGTGTAAAATTTAATATTTTTCGTCACAAAATTGGATATCAGAAATTTTGGGGCATGAAAATGTTTTCGGCACTAGACTTTTACCTCGTAAAGAGGTTTTTTTATAAGATATCAGAATTTTTTTAATAAGACATCGGAAATTTTGACAATTGCAATATTTTTTTAAACAATTCAATAATTATATAATTAAGAGAATTAAAAACACATTCAATCAGAGACGTTTCAATATTATATATATTTATAAATATATTTCGATCTTGCTGTAATTGGAATTACAAAATGTTTCATCTGCCGCAAAAAGAATTCACCACTTGCAAGCAGTATCTTTCCACATGCACTTCAAGCAGTGCAAGTAGTGTACATGCAGTAGTATACATACAGTAGTGTAAAGGTAAAAGGTATATTCAATTAACAGTTAATATCTGGCCCAAACGAATTTTGAGAGATAGGTGTTATATGTCAAATGACGCGGAATTGAATTGTCTACAACATACTACATATTTAAAAGTGAATTCATTTGTAGATTTTTCATAAATTAAAAAAAAAAAATTATTTCACCTGTAGCTGTTTACATTTTTACTTTAAAAAAAAACTTTGAAGCTATTCCTAAGAGCCCTTCAAAATACCTTTTCATCGATATATAGATCATATCTGTAGCATCTATCGTTTGGATGCTATGAGGGTTTTAATTTTAGCGGTTTTTAGCGATTTCCCGCTAAACTAGCTATTTTTCGAAAAAGTCGTAGAACAAACGTTTCTATATTTTTGATCGGGAACAAGTCCTCATTCAAACATTTAAGCTAAATTAACGCTTTGATACTAACAAACAAACAAACAGACATACTGACTTTTCATCTCATTTTCGAAAGGCGACTAAAAATTTCAACATTAATTATTTTTTGAACCAGTAATCGGATTTCGATGATCGAGGTGTCATTCGACGCGTATTTTTGATTAGAAGAGTAAAAAATTAAAAAATAAATCAAAAAGGCCCCAACGGCCCCATTTGATCCAATAATTTAAATTTTTCCCCTCCCACTTACACCTGTTTATCTCACGAACCAGGAAAGTTTCCAAAAGTCTTAGTATGCACATTTGTAAGTTAAATTGATACCTTTCGATCGGTATATAGCTCGACCCGATCGGACGGTCATAGCAAATTTTCCATTCTTCCTGTGTATATATGCTAGTCGCTTTCACACCCTTCGTGCTGCTTTCGTCACTAGCGCGGACTGCCGTCCGCAGTGATAAGTTATATTAAATTAATTAAAATTAAATTTAACTGAAATGATAAAAAATTAAAAATCTAGAGTTATTCAAAAAAATTTTAAAAGTGATCCAACAAAGATTGCAAGGATTGGTGAAAACCCAAAAACACAAAATCAGATCAAAAAGTATTAGTAGCAATAATTAGTAGTAATACAAGTATTAGAGCTAGTAAGGTCATTGATTTCTAGAAAGGAAGATTAAAAGGGATTATTTCAAGGAGGGGAGGGAGAGTTCTGTAGAGAAAACGTGATAAAGATTGTTATAATCAGTGCACAAAACACGAAGCGTAATCAGCTAAAGGTATAAAGTTCCTAGTAGTTATACGGGGGACAGAAAAGTAAAAGGAAACTGGAATCAATCTCGCCAACAATCAATTTATGAAGATAAAAAACGCAAAGTGTTTTTCTACGACTGATTAAAGACGGAATTCTCTGTGTATTAAACCATTTTTAAATATTTGTTGGTAATCGACAAGATGCATCGATTGTAACAATTAGTTGCTCTTAAAATAAATTGATAGTTCATTATTACTATATAGCAGACAACATTTTTAATAAATAAGTCTATAAATTTACCAATATTTGTTATCGGTAGATGTAAATAATTATCGAGGTCTATCGATAACAATTTAAAGAGATTATAATTTGCTCGAACTTGCTAGTTTATTATGAATATCGGTATTTCCCTGGATCGATACACTGCCTATCTGTTGGTTGGCTTTCTATCGATTGACTTTTGAACTTAAGAGCATTGAAGTTTATTATTTTTAATAAATAGTAAAGAAAAGTATCAACTGTTCTCACTATGATTCAACAATCTCAAGAGAACCAAGTATCAGATTACTTCAATAGACCCCAGCTTTTTATGAACTTAAAGATAACTACACTGTACCAGCACTTCAGACACCCTTGGCTTGAGCTTCAACTTCAACATCTCTTTGAAATCGTTGGTAAATTGCGTAATCATTGCGCTCAGGTGAATGATGATGATGTACAATTCAACTTGTTTTTGGGGTCATGCCCTCAAATGATTTGCACAAACTGAAACTGCGACTTCTAAAGCATTGCCAGCCAGCAATTGGGGGCGTGGCTAATGAAGCACAGTGGCCGTTAGATCCCGCTGGGAGCCAACAATGGGGCACACCACGGCGAATGGCTCTGGCCGGTTTTGGCCCAGCTGGGACTGCAGCATGGCCCAAATTGGGCTAACAATTGACTTGGCCGAGCTGCGACGCGTCGCCAGATGAAATCTGTGCGAAATGGGCTGGAACACGAATTGGCCATGCTATGACTCACTGCCAACTGTGCTAAAGTGACTCATCCATCTGCCGATATACAGATGCATACTATATATGTTTGTATCTTTAAGAGACCCCCATCAAGTTGACGGAGAATGTGTCAATGGCAAACGGATTCGATTGTTGATTCTGCTTTTTGGCAGCTCTTCGTTGATTTTGGGAGTGGACTCAAGTTTGGGAATTAGCATCAAAATTGCGACAGCTGCTGATGTCAGTCATTAGTGGCTTTATTTTTGCATATTTTTTACGAATTAATCGAGAGAGATTCTCCAAACTCAACAATGAATTTTGAGAGAAGTTGTGGAATTCTCAAGTCGTTCAAAGTTTTTTTTTAAGTTATTCAGTATTTAATATTGAATATTAAACTGTGGAGAAATTTTCTCTAATCAATTAAAAGTAGTTTAATGTGAGTTTACGTCATATTTGTGCTCTGTACTTTATACGGGTTTGAGTGTAGATTTTAAAAATTATATTTATATTATTACTATTATTTTATTTTTGTTTATAAATTTTGTATATTAAATCTTATATTTCGCAAAATGCAGTATTAAAACTTTTAAAACATATTAATAATATGATATTATGATTTTCAATAATGTAAAATGTTTTTTTTCGAATGCTTTGTTTTTTATTTGTTCAGTCGATAGCCATTTTTCATACATTTCCTTTCACACTTGCCGTGGCCTTAGTAAATTAGAACAAGTCAATTGGAAAAAGCCCTTGCTCTCGTCTTGAAAGCTCTTGCTTCATTTTCCATTAGCATTGCACAATCATTTCATTATCGTCAGCATTTGTTTTTGGCTTTTTTTCTACTTTGAAATTTAAAAATAATATTTCTACAGCTGATATGAAAACGTAGAGTGAAAACACTTTCGATCTAAGTTTGTGCAAGTTTAACCAGTTTCAACTCTTTCTGTTTGTCTCTGTCAACAATTTGAGATTTGCTATGAAATCGTCACAAGCATCGGTGGTTCAGTGGTAGAATGCTCGCCTGCCACGCGGGCGGCCCGGGTTCGATTCCCGGCCGATGCAACTTTAATTTTTTTTATTATTTTTATTGTATAGTTGATTTTCTTAATCAACTCTTTGTGACATACGCTAGCTCGCATAAATTACTTTTAATAGGGAAATTCATTGTGTTGCTTGATTTGTTTTTACGTTTGTCGTCAACTAAAAATTGCTCAAAAGATGTCGCATTAAAAATGCCTCCTCTGGACATTCTATTTGCACATTCTGTAACCACAAGAGTGAAGCAGACTAAATTAAATTTAGCCGCACTATCGCGCATGTTTTTCCAGTTATTTGCACATGAATGCTGAAAAAAGACTATGGAGAAACGTGTTTTGCATATGCAAATTCACTTGTGAGCAACAAACAAACCGTAAAAACTTTTTACCTATTGTTTGTCTTGCCATCACGCAATGGCCTCCATTGCTATTTCTTCTTTTGCAATTTACAACAATTAAACTTTAAAGATATGTATCTCATGTTTCTGAAAAATCGAAGAAAAAACAAAAAAAAATACTTTTGCATCGGCCGGGAATCGAACCCGGGCCGCCCGCGTGGCAGGCGAGCATTCTACCACTGAACCACCGATGCTCTTATATTTTTAGTAACTTAATAGCCGATCATTAATGAATTCTGGAATATAAGACTGAAACTACCATTAAAATATTCCGGGGTGCCACAGAAATCGCAAGCGAAATAGAATTCCGCAGAAAGCAATTCCGCACGGAAATTTCCGAGGTGCCACAGAACTTCGAATGATTTAATATTTTTTAGCATTTAGGGTTGACACCTTCTCAGATTAAATTACCCAAGGTTTCGCATAGCAGCTTTTTTAAGTTTATAATTGCAGAACAACAGGCTTTAATTTTTTTCTTATTTAATTAATATAATTTAATTTATTTATGTAATAATTGAATTTGTTTAGCTGAAAAACATTTAAAAGTAATTGGCGCGAAAAAATAAAAATTTCTCGACAACTCTAGCAATTGTCTGCCATTAGTCTGGCAACTCTTCTTGAAAAATGTTTTCACAAATGGCACAATAAGTTAAAGGTTTTTATCGGTAAAACTTGATTTATCTTAAAAGACCTATTTTTGTAAAGCTTAATTTAAAGAACACTGAAGTGGTTCCATATATTTTTTTTAAATACCTTACTTCGAATTCTGACTAAAAAATGTGGCATCGCTGACCCTGACTTCGAAAATCTGAATCGGACTAGGTGGCAGCATCGGACGCTAGCGATTTTAGCGCTAGTTTAATACGCGTAAATTTATTCTGCGATTTGACCTGTGGCACAGCGAAATGAAATTGAAGAGAAATTCAAGCGAAAGCGATTTCTGTGGCACCCCCGATTAGCTGGGATTTTTATCATCGCTTATTTTTAAATTGAATTAAAAAATAATTATCTTAGTAAATATGTCAAGTATTTTGTTAGCTACTTTTGTTATGCCAAAGTTTGTTAGTGTCTGAATTATTGAATATAATTTTATTATTAAATTGCTATAATTAATTTTATCGCACTAGTGTCAATGAAGTGTGTGAAGTCGTGTCAACAAAAAAATAACTTAATCCCTTATACTTAATTTTAAAGTTATAAAATTTGGCACATTGATAAAAAAGTAATTTGCATCGGCCGGGAATCGAACCCGGGCCGCCCGCGTGGCAGGCGAGCATTCTACCACTGAACCACCGATGCTATTGAAGATGCTACCAAAATCGACAGACAAATGCAACTTTTTCATAGGCTTTTAACTCGTTTGGAGCGATCACTGGTCAAACCATTCAACTGTTGCCAATTGCACTATCAACAAAGAAGAGCTTACATAGATAAATCGTACTGTGCGTGTGTGAGTGTTTGTGTATTTTTGGGGTCTTTAGACAGCACTCCCATTAGCTGGTTCTTTGCCGTCTTCAATCTCACGTAATCGTAACGTAATGTTGCAATTACACCTCTCAATATTCAGTGGACATACGCATGGTTAAACGTGCCTGTGAATTAGCCCACGTATTTTTATTGGCTCAACATTTATTGGCATAATTATGAAGCGGCATTTTGTCACCTCTCTTCTGGTGTTCAATATCATTTCAAGTTAAGATTTCAACAGCAACCCACACACAGGTGATCACAGATCACTGATCAACTGGAGGCAGCAGCTTGAGATCCGGTTAAGCTAATTGCTTATCAATTTAACTTGAATTGGAGTTGAGTGGCGATGCTCCTGTGCTTACCCTTTTCTTTTAATACTTTATTGTCGGCGATTCTTGTTCAGTTGCAAGCTCTCTTGTTTGCCTTGAAGTTGTTTTAAGCGCCGCCTCAGTTGACATTGGCCGCAACATTGCAACTTCTGTATGTTTGTTTGTTTTGCCTGTTTTTGGCGGCTTTGCGGTTGGTGCCTAGACTTGTACTAGCCATTTATGGCTTCTGGCTCTGTTGTCTCTTCTCTCTTCATCCTCTCCCACTCTCAATCTTTCTAAGTTGGTGTTGTTGCATTGCGGTTAGCATTGAACAACAAGCGACAACTTTTTGTCGTGCACTCGTAAATTAACTAAAACAATACAAAACAATGCCCAGATAATCGACATCCACACGGCTTGCGGGCATGAGGTCAGAAATCAGCTGCTCCCCTACCCTTCTTGGGTTAACAAAACTAAATTATGCTAATTATTTGGTAAGGAAACCTGTCTGTTAAGAGAGAGCATGCAAAACGGACTACTCTTTGATAATCAAGTGAACTGCTTGGCAACATGTTTCGCTGCAACAAAGTGTCTGGCTTGCCATTGGCGAGTACAGCTTGGTTACTCTCTCTGATTTCTTGTCAACATGCTGCACTGCTTGCCTCTTCGCTGATACTGCTTGCTACTACGCACTTACTTTTGTTGATTTTGATCGGCATGCAGTTCTATCTCTCTTCAGAGCAACAGGTGTTTTTGCTTGTGATATGTTTTTTCCTTTTGTGTCTTTGAATTTTTGTTGGAGTTGTTCTGAAAAAGTCCAAAACTGGTTTATGAAATTTGTATGATACGGTGTTGCTGTTTTTGCTGCGCTCCCTGCCGTTGCATTGATAGGCAGCAAAGAAAAGTAAGCAAACAGTTTGTTATGACATAAAGAAACAAACATAGCAAGCGGAGCAGGCATTGGTGCACGTGCTACCAAAATACATTATTTTTGAGTACAAATTTTATACTTTTTTAAACTTGTACAGTTCTGTAGTAACTGCAGCCAAAGTAAAAGATGGGCTGGGGAAGTATTATATTAAAATATTTTGGATGGAACAAAACAGCTAAAATCCATAAGAGTAAAATCTATAATTATCGTAAGTTTAAAGTAAATGCATTTATTAGTTATTTAAATTATTTACTATTTCGTATCATATAAGCAGAGGTAACTTTTGCTGACAGCCTCAAAGTATGCAACACTTTTTTGTATCGTTAAAGAATTTGGGGAGAATGAAAGGCAGCTAAATTGTTCAATAATCTGTATTTTTGGGGAAAGTCTCTTTATAACTAAACTTTCTTCTATATATCTATAACTTATCTCATTCTCTTTCTCTCTATTGCAGAAAAACGTATCAATCATTCACCATCCACAACATCAATCAGCACAAGTCCCTCGATCATCAAAGGCGCCTCGAAGGCAACTCAGCAAATCCCACAGAATAAACAGCAACAACAAAATGTTAAAAATAATGCAACAATTAAAAACTGCTCAAAAATGTTGGATAAAAATATCACAGAGGGTAAGTTGCAAAACAATTTGAAATCAAACTATTTCTTAAAAACAAAAAAGGAAGCATTATTCATATAATAATGAATTGAGTCATGAGTTTGTCGCCCTTCACGATTTTGAATTGTTTTTTGAGGTTTTTGGTGTTTCAATCGAATGTGAAAGCATAGTAAATGCTCAAAACCAATTTGATTTCGTGTACTCGTATTGACTTTTGTTTGAGAACTGGTTGCACCGCAAAAACATTTGCCACAGTTGCGCAAAATGTTGATAACTTTACCACACACATTTATACACACACACACACACACAAATAGAGCTCCTGGGGGCATTTTACGGCTGTCAAGTTTTTGGTTCAAGTAGCGCAACTTTTCTAATTAATATTAATGCTACTAATTAGCCATTGGGGGGAATCTGCTCAGAGGCAGCAACAACAACTTAAATGCCAACCAACAGTGGCGTGTAATAAATATTTTAATCAGCTCTTAATACCCTGTAAAAAAATTGAAAAGAGCAATGTTTCAATGTATGTATGTAAATGAAAGTAATTAAATAATAATTATTGCCGATATATCGATAGATTTTAGATACTCTTCTCAAATTCATCGTTAAGTCTTTAACAAGCTCAAGCGATTTTCTTTCACCATGTAAATTTTACATTACATACTTTAATATTATTTTTATATTTGTACCTTGTAACACTTAATTTTACCAACATCTTTTCGAATGCTAAAACATCTTAACTAAGTTTTTTATAAAATTATATTTTATTAATGTTCACTTTGCATCTTTGAATTATACACATTTTTTAAAGGAGCCAGAAAATTTGAACAATTAATTGAAAGAGCGACAGATTAATACTTTTAGCCAGCTAGTATATTTTTTTGCTCTCAACTATTCCCATTTTTATACTATGACAAGTTAAACAAATATTCGCATGCTTAAGTATGTTATACTTGTGCATTTATTCCTATTAAATTTCAAAAGCAAATTTGCCTTAAATATGTATCTTTTTATGATTCATTTTGCAAAATTATCCTTGTTACTACCGTTATAAATATCGTAATTCAAACACAAGTCGCAAATCTTCAGTTATTGCATCTCTTCATGTGCCACACGTGAAATTGTTGCTTTTCCAATTGGTCTTCCATGGTCGCCATGCTCCAAATTCTGCCCCCTGGCATTGCAGCACACACACACACTGAAACTCACACAGATGCGCACACACTGCTTGCCTCTGCCCCCTCCGCGTTTATTATGGTACCTGCAGAAATGTCACAACTTGTTTACGCCACAAACGTTGCACGTTTGTCGTCGCGCGTTGCGCTGCTTAACAAAAATTTGCGCTTTGATGTTCAACGAGTTGTGCACTGCTTAATGCAACTCAACTCAACTCGGCATTTTTGGGGGCAGGCGTTGGCGTGTGCCTTGCCCCATTGTGCACCATTATGTTGCCTCTCCCTCCTTACCACTTGTTTGGCTTCTTCAACATCCACAACTTGTGTCCTGTGTTTTGGCTTATTGAAGTTAAATTGTTTGCTTAATGTTTTCAAGTGTTGTGCATTTTGTGGCTGGCGTTAGCCGAGACACTAACCACACACAAAGCAGTTGCAACAACCCACAAATAACAATTGTTATTTATTGCTTTTACACTGCTTGCAGCAAACGCGCGCGATCAATTAACTTGTCACTTAATTTGATTGTATCTCCAGTCAGACCCGCATATCAAAAGAAAACCAAAATCAAAGTAAAATCTGTAAAATCTACGACACGCCAACGATGTGTGTAGAAGTATGTGTGGAAGTGTGTGTGGCACGCCTCTCGATTTAACTTGTTTTCACTCTTATTTATTGCCCACAACAACATCAACACACAAGTTCATTGATTTCATTGTGTGCTTGCTGCCTATGTTTTTTTTATGGCTGCTTTTCACGCTTTCATTCGATTAATTGACAAAAACATTTGTCAAAACATTTTGCGCTCCTCAAGCCTCAAATGGAGCATTGTAATGACCCTTCAAGTCAGAGATCGAATCGACCCCGAGCTCATCATTTGCAAATGAGTTACCTTAAGAAAAAAAGTTAATGACCAAATTGCTCCACAACCAAAACGCACCTACCTTTTAGCATTTCCTTTTCCTTTTTCATTTCCATTTCAATTTTATTATTCGCTTTTACTTTTCTTTTGGCCATCATGCGTAACCAGAGCCCAAAGTCAAAACGTCATTGAAAAACAATTGCAAATTTGATATCTTCATTGATTGCACTCATGAGTGCTATTCATAAATATTTGAACATTAATTTTAAATTACCTTGCAATTTCCCAATGCAAATGAAACGAAATTTGCAGGGAAATTTTGTTCGATAAAACTATCGAAGCGAATTCATGATTTTGTAATGATCAGTTTTGATTGCTGAACATGTGAAATCGATGTACAAATTGATAATGTTAGTAAATCGAATGAAATTATAATAAAAACAAATTGTCTTTCAATTTTCTTTGTTTAGTATATTTCCTCAGTTTTTTGCTTTTTTCCCTACAAATTATGTAATTTGAAAAAAGTTTTCCTCAATTTTTGCATGCTCTGTTCTTGCAGTCGCAATTTATTTTCCCAGTTCCCTTTAAAAGTGAGTCGCCAAGTTACAAGTGTTTAAATAGTTTAAACATTAATAAATGCTTAACTTATTCCTTAATGAGCAGAAGAGCTTGAGAAACTGTGAATTGCATTGTGTGCCAAATATACTCGTAAAACTGAAATATCAGCAAAGATTTCACAACTTTAATTGGCATGACAAATAAAAAGCATATGCAAAAGATTTTCATCATTTTTTTCTTTTTGTTATATTTGCATACAAACACTTTTTGACTAAAGTAAACTGAAAAGCTAAGAAATCAAACACAAATACAAACCCAAACCCAAAAGTCGATTGCATAAATTGCGAAGCAGAAACTCAACTCAACCGAAGTGAAGTGAAGCAAGCAGTGTCGCTCTTTGGAGTTTTTGTGTAATTCAATTTTGAATTTTTTACGGGGCAGCGTGAGAACTGCATTACATGTTATGGCAATCAGTTTTGGGCATATTTTATGGCAAAAAAAAATAGGTGGGAAAATTGCAGTCAAAATTAACGAAACGCAAATGAATTTTGGGCACTTTCATCGCGCACTCGAACTATTGTCAGATCTTATATAAGAGACGAAGTTCCTGGGTCAACAAAAAAAAAAAACCACAACACTGAAATGCTTTCAATCATATGCGAATATACACGACTTTATAACTGACTTATATGTATCCGGCACGCTATTCGTGTACATGACGTTTGCATACCCTATAAATAAAAAGTACAGTGATAAGTTAACAAATTTTGAAAGCTTTCACACAAGTATTTAATTTTTAATTTGTAAAAATTTTAATGTCTTTTTAATATTGTAAAATTATTCTTCTTAAATTATTTTTTGTCTTACATTAAATTTAATCAATTCATGAGATTTGAGCTAGCAAACATTGATTTTCCCTTTCTCTAATATTTAGTCCTTCATGATCACACTATTTTGAGCATATTTTTTATTTCTTAATTAATTAATTTATTTACGTATTGTGCCTATTTTAATCTTTCGAACTTTTAAACCATGTTAAGAGTACAAATTCTGAGACAAGACGTAAATTACTTTCATAATTTGTTTCTTTCCGTACTTTTGTAATTATTTTTTAATCAATTTCGCATCACATAATTAATGAATGTGCTCATTTTTTATTCGGGGTTTACTTTGGTTTTTTTTGGCAGCTTAAAATTGCCAATTTCATCAAAATGTTGAGGTAAATGCGAGCATAAAAACAAATTGGGGTCAGCTTTTCAGACCTACTGTGTTTCAGCCTCTCTTTGAGGATTGTAGGCTTCTATCGCTCTGATACGAGACTGTACTGACTTTACTACTCATATCTCATATCGTTGCCATTCCAATAAAAAAGAGAAAAAGTGTTTCGCGTGAACATAATTAAAGTTGATGGAATTTTTAACTGGAGCGTAGCATTTTTTAATGTGCGGTAGTTCTGGGCCAGGTACAAAGTATGAGTTCGTAAATTTGCATGCCAGTCAATGGCCAGGCCAAAAGCAGACTATTTATCAGTATCGCTGACTGTCTGTCTATCTGTCTGTCTGACTATTTGTCTCACTGTCTGCATCTTTATTGCTGGCCGAGTGTGACGCGAAAGTCACGGTGACAACTGCGATGACAAAGTCTACAATTACTGCAGGCCTTTCTTTTCAACCCAAAGAAACAAAACACAACATAAAAACAATCAGCGAAAGGGGGAAATACTCGACCAACTGCTTGGCAACTGCTTACACACACACGCACATCAAATTTGCCAAGTGAAAAGAGCATGATTATAGCCATATCTATGCAAACATCTATACAGACACAATTATGCTAATTACTTTTTGGCCATTTTGTACTCGTAATCTTCCAAGCTGATTTTAAGCCGCTTTTAAAATTTCATGTCTTTTTTTGCCGAATAATTTTTGTAAAATTTTCCTTTTATTTGGGTCTTTTAATTGAATAGCATTTGCTTACTTTATAAGGGTTTTTGTGATTATCTTTTTTAAATTTAAATACAATAGATATTTAAGTCAGGTATACTTGAATCTTAAAAATATTTTGGTATAAAATTCATTTGAATTTTTCTGGAAAAAGATTGTCTCTTTACAACATCATCAATGACAAGTACAAGATTTATCATATTGATATCTGAGTTCTTTTTACATTCTTTCTTTCTTTCTTTCGTTTAAGATCAAATAACAACTGCCCATATTTTTTTTATTTTATCTATACGGCCTTAGCAGTCAAAACTTTGTGCTATGTTTAGTTTTTTATTTTTATTATATTTTATTTAGCATCCAAACAAGTTCAACTTAAGAGCTGTTAAATTATAAATTTTAGGTAAGTTAAGTTAATTAGATCAATTAAGTGTGGAAAAATCATATTTAATTTTTGATTTTTTTTTTCATACAATATATAAAAGATTATATTTAAGTGCACTTTTGATTTTTTATGTGTTTACAAACATTTATCCAAATTTTATTTCTAATAGAATCTAAAAGATCAGAATGATTATTTTTTTTGTTTCTAATTTCAAATATTTTGAATTGAAGGCAGTTTTTAAGCTCGACTTTCTTCATTTTCTATTTTTTGTTTTTTTCATTTTCTACCAATAAATGTAAAAAAAAATTTTTTTATTTTTAATTTTTGCATAATTACAATTAATTTAATTTGCCCACCTACTTTTCCTCATAGCAGTATTCGCAATTTCTTTAATGTATTTGTTAGCTTTGCTTACTCTTTTTGTTATTGTTTTTTGCATTTCTCTTTACATAAGCTTTGAAGTTTTTGTGTGCGTTTTCTTGTTGTTGTTGTTTTCCAATGTTTTTCTACTTTACCTTTTTGGCGTCGTCGCCGTCGTCTTCGTCGCCGTCGACTTTGGCGTCGCCGCCTGTGGCTTGAAGTTAGTCGCGCGTCGCGCTTTCAAATCAACGGACGTGCGCGGGGTCCCATTGTTATTGTTGTTGTTGTGTTTGTTGTTAATGAGAGAGTGTGTGCTTAGAGAGCTGCTTGCTCTTCTTGTATAACAGTTGACAGTTTGAGAGCAATTGAGTTTGAGTGCGCCTGCGCCTGTATAAGAAATAATAAAAAAAAATAAAAAAAACAAACAAACAACATGGGCCTCAATGAGTTCGTCTCTCTGTTCTACGGCTCCGCACAGAATTTGCACGCCAGCAGCAAATTGGCGTCGACGTCGACGTATTCATTGCCAACGGTCGCGGACGTTAAAGAGTTTCGACAAATGTTGAAAAATCATAAAAATGCTCAAGCCAAAAAATACAATTACAAGGACTACCCAAATGATTTGAAATATGGTAAAAATTTGAATGTAATGCAGCCGGTGGCAGCGGCTAAAAAGTTGCTAAACAGCAGCATCGGCAACAACAACAATACTATAAAAAATAACAACAATAATGGAAAATTGCTTAAAGTGCCGCCAGCCACAAGGATACCAACAAAATCATCAGCATCAGTTGCCGCTTCCTGCAGCAGCAGCAGCAGCAACAACATCAGCGAAATGGATTTGCAACGCGGCGGCAAGCAAAAAACTGCTTCATCCTCGGCGAGCTCCTTTCTGTGGAATTCCTTTCGGTTGCCACGCAGGCAAAAGGCAACGTCGACAACAACAACAGATAAAAAACGCCCAGCCGGTGAGTGCCAAAAGTCAAAGTGCCTAAAAGCCCAAAGAGCAGCAGCAACAGACAGAGAAAAATCAATTTCTATAAGTGATGCAGTCGGATAATTGACAAACAAATGCGAGAATACCCTGTAAATGAGTATGAGTAACAATGGGTATCGGAATTCATTGTGATTTGTGAATGTGAGAGAGTTAATGCTGCAACTGGAAAAGTTTGCCAATACTTACCACTTCTAAAGTAATTGCCTGCGGATACCCAGTAGATCAAGATTATTTTGCCAAGTTTCTCCTTACAGAGTATCAACATTTCCAATGAAATAAAATTGATGTCATGAAAAATACTCTGTAACAACTGTAAAAAATACTTTCAGTATCGAAGCCTAAGCAAATGTTGTTACAATTTTTAAGTATCTGCTTACCAAATCTGGTAGCTTGAGGTCGTCTGGATAAAAACCTTAAACCTCTGTCTGAAATTCCCTGCAGTTTTCTGTCATAGTAAAAGGGATTGAATTTAATCTTAATTCCAAATCATTTTTATTCCATTTAAAATTGTCATACAATAAATTTTCAATCTTCAAGTTGAAACAAATGCACATAAGATATTCAAGTATCTACATACCAAATTTGCTTACTCTAGCTCTTACAGTTACTGAGATTGACTCATTTCTACAACTACTAGGGTATTCTTTAATTTCTCTGTAGATGTAGATGGATGGAGGGTATCAGAAACTGTGCAGCTAATTGTTAATTACCATTGAGTGGAAGTTATCTTTCAGTTTTTGACCCATTTACATTTGAAATTTCATTTCATACACTTGAGCAAGTTGCGATGAACAATGGAACAATTGCGAATGTGGCCAGCGGCTATTTGGCTAACAAGCAGCGAGTTCAGAGTTACGAACTCAACATGAAGTAACCCAATAAACTAACAACTGAAAACAGAAAACAGGCAACAACAAGAATGAAAAAAAAAAAAGACAGTTAACGGCAACCCACCTGAAAATTCTAACTGCTTAGCGGTTATCTAATAATGTCTAAACATTAAATTTTATGTCTTGTATAAGTTACATGCTCTGAGCGTGAATATTACAGCCATTTCCTGTGTTTTTTTTTTTTCTATGCCTTTGTCGCTGTTTCTCCAAACGAGCCTTCAAATTGTAGTCTAACTCTATTAGAACCAAAGTTGCCACTCGAGTCGCAATTAGAACCCAAGTCAAGATCTATTCTCTCCTCCCTTAACCCTACCCCATAAAATCATAATTTTCTTGTCTTCATTTTGGTCGCTTTATTCGCTTTTTGACGCGTTGCGAATCCGATTGTTTGTGCTTGTTTTTCTATTTTATAAATAGAAAGCACAACAAACAGCATGATTTAAGTATATAAGTATAATCTTAATTATCAAATTTTGTTAGATTTCGTCAAGTCATTTGTGTGAACCGTAAAGAAGATTGTAAAAAGTCACAAAGTTATTGATGAAACAGCATAGTGAAGCGAAAAGTTTTAGAATTAGAAATCTATAGACATATGTACATGTATTTGAAATAAAAAAATTTAAAAATATTGAAATGCTAAAACTTTCTAGGAAAGAATAAATAAAGAGTAGACAAAAACAAATACTAGATACTGACAAAAAACATTCCTATTTCTAAAACTCTTCATGCGAATACTAAATTTAATATTGGAAAAATAATTTTAAAAAAATGTGGACTTTGATTTTCCATTTCTAAGTTATTTTTCAACTCTAGTTGATTTTTCTGTATATTATCATTATTCATTCATCATATTTAGCACATGTTTTATTATTGTCGACACTTTCCCAGCCTCTGTTTTCATTTTCTGCGCATGTTCGATGCTAAGAAGAAGAAGAAGAAGGCGCAACAAGAACTGTAGAATGCGTCGCCTATGGACCAATATCGATTTTTAACTGAAATTTCCTTCCAACTAAATTACTCGGTATGAATGGGAGTAGAAGAAGAAGCAGCACAAGAGAGGAATACTTACAAGTATACGAGTACATTTTGTGCTGTGACTAATGTGGCTAAAACTGTCATAAGCTCATAATACCCCCCGTCTAGATACATTGGATGACTCATCAGGCGACTACCCCAACAACAACAAGAACAAGAAGAGGCATTTTAAGAAGAAGAAGAAGAAGCAATGGCAGTTACAGAATAACAAGCAGTACTTTCTCACTCACTCAGCGAGTCACTTTCTCTCTTTTGCTCGATGTCAGCATAAAAATTGCATAATGTGTGCGTATATTTGTATGTAAGTGTGTGTGTGTGCATGGCTTTTGACACACTGACACTTATTGCTCACTGAGTGCAGTTGACAGTCTGTGCAAAGAGAACGGGAGAGAGAGAGAGAACGCAAGCAGAGAACATGCGCAGTATCAATGACTGTCAAACTGTTATACTTACTGCTTAACAGCTTGTTTACAATGCACGCAAAACTGTCAATTGTTTTTATGATACAATAGTTTTTGAAACAGTACAGGCAATTATTAGTTATTGTAGTTAATAAAATTAATTTTAATTTATAGATTAACCCAGTTGAAAGGGCATCTGCCAGTCGTTTATGCTCCATTTTATTATGCAATTTTTTGAGTGTTGCCCCAAGAAATGATTATGTAATCATTAAGTGATCTGGCTCGTCTTCTTCTTTCTCTTCTGTCAATCTTAAGTGCAATTTGCTTTTAAAATTCCACAAAGCTGTGTGGATCCAATTGATTAATTAATAAACCAAAAAAGAAAAAAATTCAATAATCATAAAAAATAATAATAATAAATACAGCAGAGCATAATTAAATCAAAGCTGCGTTAATTAACGGTACTGCGTGATGGAATTAACAAACTGTGACCACATGTTGTGGCGCCTCCAGCTGGTGCTGCCTCTGCCTGTGCCTCTGCCACTAATGGAGTCAAGTGCAAGCGACGTAACGGCCAATGGACATTGGCTAATGGATAATGCAGAGCAACTGCTGCCACGTCTCGTCTCCCCTTTGTGTCTGTGCAGCAAAGCGCAACAAATTGTTGCACTCAGCTCAGCTGGGTTCAGTTCAGCTGCAGCAGCAGCAGCAACAACAACAACAACAAAAACAGCAACGGCAACGAATTGATTGATAACCGCCTTTCAGTCTCGAGTAGTTTTGGCCGCCAGCCAAAGTGCCGGTTGCCAAGTTGCCAGTTGCCAGTAGTCAAGTTGCACATTTACTGCTTGTCTATACTGCTTGCAAACACGGGGCGTATGCGCAATTTGCATGCTAAGGCGCAAGATAAGCAAATTTGTTTTAAATGTTCGATGGCACATTTTTCATTGCCAGCTTTTTGCTTTGGTGCTATCGTTGTTGTTGTTGTTGTTGTTGCTGTTGTTGTTTTTGTTGTTGTTTGTAGTGTGTGCCACTTGCATTGAACTTGTCTATTTATTTATTTTTGCCTCGTACTGCAAGTCATTGCAATTTTCTAACCATTTCGACTAGCCCATAATTAAGAACGTGTGCCCGTTTAACCGCATAAATTGTATTTAAAAAAGAAATTGTGTCTCGATGTGTGGCCTATGAATTGAGGCTAGCTAATATAAACTAGAAAAAACAATGAAATAAATACAATTAATGAATATAAAGTTCAAAAAAATAATAATATGGGGGTTGATTTTAAATTCATTTTATTGATTATAAATTTTCAGTTAGTTTAGTATTTCATTTTCAATTTAAAATGAAATGAAAATCTAAAAGCCTTTTTATGTTTTATTATTGTTGTCCCAGATAGTACATCAATTTTATATTATATTATTTATATTTCTTCATTGCTTACTTTTCAAATTATTTCCACATTTATTATTATTTTTTATTTCGTATGTTATGCTAATTTTCGCATAATTAGCTCAGCTTACAAACGTATGAAACTTTTGTTGCTAGGCAAATAAATTGGTTCATTTCCTGTTGATTTTCCCCACATTCACTTCGTGGGTGTTATTACCATTTTACCATTTTACTGGAGTTGTGGAACTATAAAAACTGCTGAGTTTTAGCCATTTCTTGGCTTCATTTCGCTTGACCAACAGCAGCTGCCTATTGGTTTTTTCTATGCGCCATTTGTTTTTGGCTACTTTTTGTATAGTTTTAGTTTGTTTTATAGTTTCCCTCTTAGTCGTTGGTCAAATTGATGTGTTGCCAAAGCCATAAAGTCAACTTCAGCTATTGACTTACCCAACAACAATTCACAATAGAAATAATGACGTCGCATTTTGTCAAAACTTTTTCCTTTGCTTCCCTTAATTTTCTTTCTTTTTCTTTTTTCCATTTTCTTTTTTTTTGCGTTGTCGCAATTAACACTTGTTGACAAGTTCAGTAGGCCAAGTCAATGTATTTGTTGTTGTTGTTGTTGCTTAAGTATTGCGTGGCAGAGGCAATTTAAACTTAACACTTGACGCCCACGACGCAGAGACCTCAAATGGGGGCACAGTAAAAACAGAGCAGCTGCTATGATTTGAGGCGATTAAAATTTGATTTATGTCGACTCATTAATTAAACGCCGCAACGCAGTCGGACTTCAGTTTTTGGCAAAGATTTCCCCAATGGGGTTAGGACAGTTCCACTCTGTACAGTGGTCAAACGTTGGCAAATCGAAGATGCAATAATTCAGTATAGTTTCTTTTCTCAAGACAGTCATAAAAACACTGCTTTTATTCCCCTTACCATATTTTTATTAAATATAATTAAGATTCGATAATTGAAAGTTTTCAATTAAAATAATTATTTTCTGTATTTCTATTAAAATAATAAATAATCTTACATTTGTCTCGGTCATTAGATCAAGGACATTTTTAAAATGTTTCTTCTCTCAGATCAACTGAATATTGGTCAAGAGTCAGCAAGTTAAAAAATATTTGGAAGTTTAAAAGTTGTAATTTTCTTAATTTCTGGTATATAGTACAATCATTTTTGTGATTTAAATAACTCTTAGATATCTTCAATTTGTAGACTGCTTTATATTTTACTTTCCACATTTTTTGCACCACTGTGCGAGCTGTAATTAATTAAGATTGCGCCTGCTAAGGCTATTAAGTGACCCATTGAACGACCCCGCTCACTTTTAGCTGCAATTGTCACCAGCAGCTGCCACCTCTCTACTCCTCTCTCTCTCTCTCTGCTGCTCTCTCAAGCTCCACTCCGCTGACGTCATTGGGTCGTATTGACTCTCTGTTAATTAGGCGCATTGTTTTTTGAATGCCCAGCACGAATGCGAAGCGAAGGCGACGAACATATTAACGAATGTGAATGTTTGAAATGAAAACTCAACGATCGCATACTCACCACACTTAACTCAACCCAAGTCAACGCGGCAAACGGCTACGCACAGTGGTGAGTTGAGCGGCGCAATTAGCGAACGGCAAACTGTCCAAGCGAAATGTCCAATGCGCTCGCGGCTCTGTTTTTATTTTGAATTGAATTCATTAACAGTTTATGTTTAGAACATTGCGTGCTGTTGTTGTTGCGATCAACGTTTGCCGCGCATTTCTTTTTCAGTTGTCGTTTGTTCTTCGAGTGACCAGCAACAACAACTACAAAATAAAATCGCGTCGAGAGATGTGCTATAAAATGTGCAATAAAATGAAAGCAGTTGAATTGAAGAAATCCTTGTGAAGCTGTTCAAGCTGTGCTTTAAGTGCAAGCAGTGCATTGTTATTGTTGTGATTCTTATCAAATGCATTGAATTAGCGTGAAAATGTGTGACACGACAACGTCAACAAAGTTTGATAACTGTGATTATGAAAATACAGAGGATGAGGGCATTGGCGGTAAGTTCTGAGAACTTTGTCAGCTCTGAATGACATTGGCTAAGTGTTTCAAAGCGACGCATTTTCCTCTGACAAATTCATTGCACGCCTACCACGACGTAGATCAACAAAAATCACGAAAAATATTGTGCAAAGTAAATAGAAGGCGACAAAAAAAAGGCATTAAAAATGAATCCCACAGCAAAACATACAAGTATTATGAGGTCTGACCTAGAGCTTGCCGCAGAGTAAACAAACGTTATTCTAGTGTATATGTGCACATTCCTAGATATAGATGTATGTACATATACATATGTATGTATGTGTATTTATGTCTACGCTTTAACATTAATTTTGCATTAGCAAGTGTACATATACTCTAAAAAAACAATGGGGTTGCTAAGGTTTGCTATGAAAAATATCCCATCGAATGACTTTTACAAGTTTTACAATCGGAATTTGTATAGAATATATTAGACATGAACTTATCACTTTTTAAAATGACGGCAGCCACATCAAGCAGTTCGTTCTTGTGTACATAAATTGTGTATCTTTTAGATACAGCGAATTTTCCCACAATCACCATTACAAAACGTAATTCATTCCGAACTTCATTGCACAAGTATTCATAATTTTCCTAGAGTATTTCATTCTTTGCTATAATGTACAAAAGCAACTTTGCTTTCGTGTTTTACGCTCCTTACAATTTTCTCTTATTCATCATATTGTACATGGCGCTTTTGTGGGCTGCCAACCGCAAATTCTCATACAATAATTATTAAATATATACATATTATTATTATATACTTATGAATTCACACATATGTATACCATATGATTGCTATACGATAATTCATCTGCAGAAATTACGAATATAAAACGTTCGATCTGTGACACATGTAAAGTCGCTTTATTTCTGATTAATTAGTTTAATTTTGTTTTCGTATTTGTTTGTGTTTTTGGTTTCAATTAGTTTCGACTGGTTTATTGTGCCAAATAAGCAGGGAATCGACTTGGACTCGTAGACAACACAACTTATCTATAAATAAGCATTAGAACTTGTGCCAAAAACCAAAAAATGCTACTACGAATATACTCTATTTTGCCTGTCGGCCAAAAAGATAACAAAAAAGAAAAAAAAATAGAAAAAGAAAAAGAAAACAAAATGTAAATAAAATAAATAAAAATGCGACAGAGAAGCGTGAATTTTTTTTGTGGTCGGGGGTACGACCTTGAAATACGCGTACGTTTAAACCGTAATGTAATGCAGGAAAATTTACTCAAACAACTAACAATAAAAATATTCGATTTGCAGTTACCCTGCACTATGATTAAATTGTTGAGCGATTGCTCCAACAAGTTAAATGTCTATTATATTGAAAATAATGTGGCAAAAGGATGCCTATGATGTACATAATGTTGGCTGACATATATACTTTATGGATTCACAATAATTACAGCGTACATGCATCATCATCATCTCTGTTCCCAGCGTCTTAATCTCCAGATGTCGTTGTCTTTCATCGATAGCTCAGCAATTCTCAAATCACTCGTTCACTTTTCTTAGTTCCCCATCATAAGGTTGGCAGCTCCTATGTTCATCTTTCTGATTGACATTCAGCAGACATTTATTCGCTATAAAGTAAAATCAGTTTCTTCTTTGCCCTGACAAGTTCTTCCGCTCTGCGGTCTCCTATATTAGTTTCTTTCTTTCTCAAATACATTCGTTGTTTACAATTGAAAACTGTTTATATTATCGGATCGATCGTTACTTTTTTTGGTTTTTTTACAAATAACACGCACCATTTATTTAGCACGTAAATAAGTTTACAGTTTTATGCCAATTTTCATTGGAATTTCACTGTGAAAAATGTCTTTGTTTGCCTGGAAAATATTTGTAATCTTTTTGTGTGAACTTTAACTGTTTCCATAAACAGTGAGTATTTGTATATTTAAATGATAACATTAATGATTAATTGTAATTAATTATTGCTGTCAATTTATTGGATATATTTGCTTAGTAAAAAAAAACAGATACTTAAATAATTTATAAGTAGTTTTATTCGAAAGTATCGAATTTTATTAAATAAATGATTTTTAAATTTTATTCATTTATTTTACATGCAAGAAAAACAATTTTTAAATTCTAAAATATTTTTTGAATAAAATTGATAATTATTCATATCGTCGAGAATGTCAAGATATTCATGAATTTTCACTTTAGAATAACTAAGTATATAGTAAATTGACTAACTCAAGATAATATCTGTATCACTTACACTTTGTACAATATTTTGGAGTGCTTTTTCGCATTTCTCAAATATTTTTACTATATAAATGCCACTTGAAAAATCATTGTATACGCCTACAGAAGACGCTTCAAATGGGCGATTGTCCGTCCCTCTGTCCGTCTGTCCCTCTGTCTATTTTTCCGCTTGTCTCTCGCACTAAACACTCTGCAGTTAAATTGCAATTAAAACAGAAAGACTGCAAATAATAAACAAGTGAATTCGCTGGACAGGGCAATAAACCCGCTACACTCTAGACCCTCCCCTCCTAAACGCACCCTCTCCTCCTCCTCTTCCCCCTTCCCCTCTGCCCCCTTTGAGCTGTCACAGAAACTAAACAGAAACCCGAAAAGTGGCGACGTTCAGATTTCAAGTGAGATTTTTGTATGGCGGTTTTGCGAAACGCAGCTAATTGAAATGCCAGTTGCCATTTTGTAGTTTAAAGCTTTCAACTTTTGTTGGCTTTGGGCTTTTTTCATTTTCATCATTGCTGTTGTTGCTGCTTATACGTTTTTCTTTTCATTTTGTTTTAGCTTTTTAATTACGGGCATTTTGACGTTGGACATGTTTTTGTTTTTTGTCTCACATTTTGTGGGTCGCCATGGGCCGAGACAGGTTGCATTCTGGCCAAAACGGGCAAAGCCAACAAGTGTGAATGTGTGTGTGTGTATGTATCGTAAAGTCAGTCACTTAGGCAGCTGCCTATTGCCAAATAAGATATTTTGGAATTTCAACTATTTGTGTTGTGCGTGTGTGTGTGTGTGTGCGGTCAGTGCAACAAACGCCGCATGACAGCACTGACTTTGACCGAGTATATGCAGCCCACTGTGCAGTCGAACAGTGTGACTGACAACATGTTGATTTCCAGCTGAAAACTGAAAACTGCGAAAACCCAAAAAAAAAAGGTCATTATCAGCTTGGCTGACCAAATGAGTCTTAGACTCTGAATGGAAAGGTATTCAAAGATGAATAGGAAATCGAATTTAAATACGAAAACAGTCTGCAGTTAGTTTCTCTGATTTTTTCAATGGAAATGATAAGCAGTGTTTACTATAAGTCAGAGGTAAAGTTACTCAAATAGTTTAAAACTAAAGTAAGATTTTGCTAAAAAAAAAGCGCATTCAAATCAAGATTAAGTCAATTCAAATTACTCCCGAGTTAGTTTTATATTCTAATTATTTACTAGAATATGCATTAAAAAAGCTTTTGCTTAAGTCGAGTGTGAAATTAGTCCAAAAGAAACTCATTAACATATTGTTTTTAAATTTAAATTTTTAATTAATAATCTAAATCATATTAAAAATAAAAGTTAACAAATAAAATCAGATTGCAATTTTTTTTTTTTAATATGTAACAAATATAATAATTTCTTATATAGATCTGACCGGTATTTCTAATTTCCATTTGATCCATTTGAACTGTCAGCACTTTTCGCACTTTTCACACCAAAAGAATTGTGAATGAAACAGGCAGCGCACTCTCAACTCCCTTGGTTTTTCCGGCGGTCATAAAACATCCAAGTGCAAGATGTGAAAGGAAAAGGCAACAAAAAAATGAATGAAAAGGAAACTAGTGCCCACATCCACATTCAAGCGAATAACTACTGAGGTGGTCGGTTTGCCAGCCATAAAATGTTGAATTGCAGACTCTGGCACTCAGCGGGATCCTGTCAGCAAGATGAACAAGTTCTCATTGCCAACAGTTTAACCGTGGGAACGAAGATGCTTCCAGTCTGCAGTCCAGAGTCAGAGCTAGAGTCTTGGCCTTGGTTAATTGAATGCTATTAATGTCGTGTAACTAATGCCGTTTAATTGCCTAATTGCCGGCATTGCAGAGTCTCAGTTTCAGTCTCGGTCTCAGTCTCGGAAATCGACGTGTGCCAGACACACTTAAAGAATAGCTAACGAACTCCTCATGTCGTATGGCATTGGAAGTTCCCTTCCAGAGTCAACAAAGCATCAGGTGTTGTCAGAGAAGGTTCTTAACATATAATTGCTAATGGTTATTTTTGTGCATTTGTGCATTTGTTAAGCTGCTAAATATGATTATTGACTTGGGGGAATTCCCAACAAATGGGATTTGAAATTCCACGCGACTTGCAGGCATTGGAAAACTATTTAAATTAATGTTCTGTTTGTTTAGGCATATACGAACGGATTTTCCTACATACTTTACTTTATTTTTATAAGTAAACTTGTAAATAAATAAATGGTTAGTTGACATTCTTTCTGTCAACAGTTTTCCTACCGAGTTAGTGACTTTAAATTGCACAATTATATGATGTTAACATCATAGATGTTTCCCAATTTCAGTAATTGACACACATTTTTTCTGTCGACGGATCTATGATCATTAGTATTCCAATTAATAAATAAATACATTTAGTCCAAAATTGTTGAGTTCATTTTATATAGTCATAATTTTTAATATTGAATGCAATTTTGTTATTAACCTATAACTAAAAGCAATATCAATAAATAATAAATAATAACTTAATTATTAAAATGTCATTGAGTCAATTATTTAATCTCAATTATTGATTCATCTAAGGAATCATTAGTATTCCTCTTAATAAATGAGTTTTAAATTGTTGACTTAATTTTATATTAGGTCATAATTTGTAATATTAAATGAAATTTTATGATTAACCCATAATATCGGATCAAATTAATTGCAATTTCAACAATTTTTCCATGAGTCAAATAATTGACAATCTCAATTTGAAATTAATTTGAAAACGCATTTAAAAATTAAGAAATCAATTTGGACAATCAACAGTGAATAAACCGTGAGTAGGAAATTGATTTATGTTGAGGAAGAAAACTGCAAAAAAAACAACAACAGCAAGAGTAACAACAAAAAGTGGCAGCAACAAGTGAGTGCATGTATTACAAGTACAGGCACAGCACACAGTACAGGTTGTACTGGTTGGCGTTGACAATTTTGTAGCTGCCACTTAGCCATAAATTGATGCGGCGACCAATAACCAAAGGCATTGATTATGGCTCGTGCTTGTAAGGAAATCGAATAAATTATGGTTAGACGGGGAGAGGAAAGCAAAGAGAGAGAGAGAGGGAGTTGAAAAAGAGGGAATTGATAGAGAGACAGACAGGCAGGCAGACTGACGATCGATGGATGGATCGATCATTTCGGGTGGCTGAACTCAAACACCTTTAGGTGATGGGGAGACAACTCAGTCTCCTTATCTATCTGTCTTCTCTCTATCTATCGACAATTTGTTGACTCCTCTAACTAATTGACAGCATCACTGTTAGTAATTGATGAGCCTCTCTAGGCCTCTGACCTACGTATCTGTGGGCGTGGCACAATCGCCACTTACACCCATCACCCATCACTCGAGTGTAGAGTGTAAGTAATTTATGAAGACATTGTTGTCTCTTAAAAATATTTGTATTTGCTTTCCCTTTTTTTTGTTTCTTTCTGTTTTGTGGTGAGCTCCAGCAATTACTCATCTCCCAATCTTGAGACTTGAGTCTTCAAATGGCAAACTGAGCTGTGAGTTGAACTGACTCATCATTAGTTCATCGTCGTGATTATCATTTGAGTAACGACAACTTTCGCTAGCTCTCTTATATAATATCTAATAATATTTATTACAACCAACGTAATCTCTTAATCTCATATTTTTCTTTTCATTTTTCTACATTTGCAGAATCGCTGCGTTCGGGCGTTGATCAAACAGAGTTGCAGGAGCTCAATGAACTTGGCCTAATCTTGTCCACGCCACGTGAATCCAAACGTGCCTCCATCAGCAATGAGTTGACAGCCTGCATTTGCGGTGGGGCGGATACTGACAGCTGCAACTGTGCCACGGAGAAGGCCCCGAAGGTGCAACGTTGTGGCAGCCACAACACACAGGAGTTGAGCAATGACATTGCAATTGAATCAACAACAACACAGCCACTGAAATCAGCTGAAGAAGCAACAAATGAGGCCAACCTAAAGAATATAGCTGCTACAATACCCAGCACAGATGAGGTGAGTAGCTAGGGAGTTTGAACGTCGATATGTTAAATTTTTTATTATGCTTAAAATTAGTTTTCAGAATGCTTGAAATTTTTTAAATTCTGTTGGGACATATACGGTGTTTTTTTTATATTTTTTTTATAATAAATATAGTAAATTATTTATAATTATAAATATATAACTATAAATGTAATACTGCAAGGATAAAAAAGTTCAAAAGTTGGGATTAATTAAATGCTTTTAACTGCTTACACTTAAATTGTAAATTCCTTTGGGCTTTCTTTTCTTTATAGCTATTTTTAATATTGTAATATCTATTGTATTTAGTATTATTAATACCTATTGAATATTTTTGATCTATGTATTAATTAGAAACAGCAATGTTTGCTTTTTTTAATAAATAAATAAATAAATAAAAAATTTTCCAAGGACTAAAAGATATCACAGAAAACCGCACCTCTGAAATAGAGTATAAAAAAAAATATAAATGTGTCTCCACAGATAAATATTTTACAAGTTTTGTGAGCATATTTATTTGACATTTACCTATTATTTTCCTTAACTAAAAATACAATTTTATTAGAAATTGAACAGACAAGAAGCATGCAATTTTTAATTAATGGAAAATTTTTAAAGTAACCGAAAAATTTACAATATTTTACTTTTTTTAATAACTAAAATAATTTTCTCAATATTTTGCTCTGTATTTAAGGAACTACTTCAGAACACAAAGCTTCCCAGCCAAGTCGAGGACATTGCCGCTCGGAATCCGTCGCTCAAGTGCTACATGGATAATGGCTATTTGAACTATGAACGTTTGGCCAAGTGTCTGGAGGCCAGGAGTCAGCAGGAGGAGGAGAAGCAATCCCAGTTGATGGGTCTCGCCATTGTGGTGCAGTTCATGTCCAAACAGGTGAGTCGAGAGAAAGGGTCGGGAAAGAGGCAACAAAAGTTGGACAGCGATGAATGGACAGAGACTGACAAAACAATGACAGCGAGAGAGTGAGAGAGAGGGAAAGAGAGAGAGAGAGAGAGAGACAAAGGGTTCAACAGGGGATTTGGTGAAAACAGGCGCCAGGCTGAAGCAGAAGCAACAATCCGAAACGTGGAATTTTCCCAACAGTTTGTCCGGCATTCTACAAAACTTTGTTCACTTCAGTTTCAGTTTTATGCGCTGCTGATTCCCTTTGTCTATCGCCATCGGCCAGAGGTTTCAACTGCTCTAATAAAAGGCCAAAATCCATTGGCAGCTCAGGCCAGCAGAAATTTGCCTTAAGCTGCGCTTAAATTTCAGCTAATTTTGTTTAATTGTTGCAGTTTCGCTTAAGCCTCTCAATCCACAAACTGAAAACGTATCCGGGTTCAGTTTTGTTTCGATATTAAGCCCGGGCTCCTTTTTTTGTTTGCACTAATTAAAAACGCAAAGTTTTGGCCTGGCTAACACAGCTGCTGCCTGTTTCTGAAATTTCTCCATCTGCTGCTTACCCTTTTGCTTTTGTTTGGTCAGTTTGGGAAAAGGGTGTGATCTGCTCTGCATTCAATTAATTGTTATCATTTTCAATGCCAAAGGATTTCAATGTGAACATTTCTCTCATATGTGTGAGTTTTAACAGTTTGCTCTGGCCAGATTTAACAGATCTATAAAACCAGTCAGTTGAGGTGCGAATATAAAGAAATATCATTTTCTTTTCTGTTGGATTTTACAGAGCGTTTACCTGTGACCATTTGATCCTTTTATTTGTAAGATGGACTTAAAAAATGATCCCTTCTTTTAAATAGAATGTTGAGCTTATCTTTGCTAAAAGATGAAGTCGAACTTCTTTATAGTATTTACTGGTATTAAGTTTGAGTGTTCAATGTATATTTTGTCATGTTTTCTATATTTTCTAAAAATTCAATGTTGATCTGTTGAGTTTTTTTTTCAATTCGCTGACGGAATTTCCATTACATTTCTTGGTTACTTTATTTCAGTTTTATACTCTAGCTACCTGTCGCAAGCCGTCGAATCTTTTCCTTTGCCTGAGTTGTTTTGCAGCCATTAAATATCAATAACAAGATCATAAAAATACGCGACAAAAACAGTTTATTTTGACATTTGCATCTCGATGTCATGAGTTAACATGTTGTTAGAGTTCCTTTTCCAGTTCTCTCCTTACTAAATCGATTTATGATGTTGTTTGTCTGCTGACTCTTAAACCGCAAACATATTTTTGACCACAGGTAGACGACAGGTTAGACGAAAACAATATAGAAGAAGAAGTTGATTTTGCTTTGGTCTAGGATCTTAGCTCAATAAATAAAAAAGAGTTTATCAAAATAAAACAGGAGTTTGATAACAGCTTAGAATCTATAGTAGACATAAAAATTCGCCCTGTTATTGTACTCTGTATTTTGTGAATCACTGCGGACGGCAGTCCGCGCTAGTGACGAAAGCAGCACGAAGGGTGCGAAGGCGACTAGCATATATACACAGGAAGAATGGAAAATTTGCTATGACCGTCCGATCGGGTCGAGTTATATACCGATCGAAAGGTATCAATTTAACTTACAAATGTGCATACTAAGACTTTTGGAAACTCACCTGGTTCGTGAGATAAACAGGTGTAAGTGGGAGGGAAAAAATTTAAATGATTGGGGCAAATGGGGCCGTTGGGGCCTTTTTGATTTATTTTTTAATTTTTTACTATTCTAATCAAAAATACGCGTCGAATGACACCTCGATCATCGAAATCCGATTACTGGTTCAAAAAATAATTAATTTTGAAATTTTTAGTCGCCTTTCGAAAATGAGATGAAAAGTCAGTATGTCTGTTTGTTTGTTAGTATCAAAGCGATGATTTAGCTAAAATGTTTAAATGAGGACTTGTTCCCGCTCTAAAATATAGAAACGTTTGTTCTACGACTTTTTCGAAAAATAGCTAATTTAGCGGGAAATCGCTAAAAACCGCTAAAGTTAAAACCCTCTACAGATACAGATATGATCTATATATCGATTAAAAGGTATTTTGAAGGGCTTTTAGGCATACCTTCAAAGTTTTTTTTTTAAGAAAAAAGGTAAACAGCTACAGGTGAAATAATTTTTATTTTTCCATTTAAGAAAAATCTACAAATGAATTCACTTTTAAATATGTAGTATGTTGTAGACAATTCAATTCCTCGTCTTTTGACATATAACACCTATCTCTCAAAATTCGTTTGGGCCAGATATTAACTGTTAATTGAATATACCTTTTACCTTTACACTACTGCATGTATACTACTGCATGTACACTACTTGCACTGCTTGCAGTGCATGTGGAAAGATACTGCTTGCAAGTGGTGAATTCTTTTTGCGGCAGATGAAACATTTTGTAATTCCAATTACAGCAAGATCGAAATATATTTATAAATATATATAATATTGAAACGTCTCTGATTGAATGTGTTTTTAATTCTCTTAATTATATAATTATTGAATTGTTTAAAAAAATTTTGCAATTGTCAAAATTTCCGATGTCTTATTAAAAAATTTCTGATATCTTATAAAAAAACCTCTTTACGAGGTAAAAGTCTAGTGCCGAAAACATTTTCATACCCCAAAATTTCTGATATCCAATTTTGTGACGAAAAATATTAAATTTTACACATGAATTATTAAAAAATAAAATTTTTGTCACTGGGCACATTGCGCTAAATTTTTCATACCTAATAAATAGTACTTTTTTGCGCAGTGCCAGAGACAAAAAATTTTATTTTTTAATAATTCATGTGTAAAATTTAATATTTTTCGTCACAAAATTGGATATCAGAAATTTTGGGGTATGAAAATGTTTTCGGCACTAGACTTTTACCTCGTAAAGAGGTTTTTTTATAAGATACTAAATATACTCGTAATATTTATTCTGCACTATTTTTAGATTAGTCGGTAACTACACTAATATAAGAATATCCGAAAGAGAGAAAAATAGAAGAAACCCTTTTTTGCAGTGCCATAATCCGATTTGTTGCACAATATTTGAGCATTTAAATAGAATATGCCACAATGTTTGTGTAACTTGTTGCATGCGGTTTGTTGCACAAATACAAATAAATTCTTTTTCCGATTTTATATGTTTTCAATGGAATTTTCACATTTGCATAAATCGCGCTGAAGAAATTTTCGATATTTCTAAACAGTTTTTCCCACTAAAAGCCTAAACGTCTGTCGTTGTTGTCAAAGATAAATATTTATTTAGATGTGATCCAGCGAGATTTCACAATTCGGTGTGAAAACCAGGAAAAGAAGACACACAAGCAAGGACATTAGGGACAACATAAACACACACAACACACACTGAACACACAAAACACACACACAGTTAGTTGAAGGAGCGCGTGTTCATATTTTTATGGCTTGAAGTGAAACGCAGGACATGGAGAATGCAGACAGTTTGTCCATGCCAAGGGTTAAGGATACTCCAGATACTCTAGATATCTAGATATCCTTCTAGACTTCAGTCAGTAGTCAAAGGATTAAGTGCATGCGACAGGACAAACGAGTGACACTTTAATTGTAGCTTCTACACAGGTACAAAAGGATAAGAGCACAAGGATACGAGAAGATATGGGCATAGACGGAGACGGAGACAGAGACAGAGTCATGAGCGTTATGCAGACACTTAATTACAAACAAAGTGCACATCGCGACGACAGACGAGGGGTATCTTGTCAGTCCATCAACTATTAATAATGTCGGACAGTCTAATTTGTGGTTGGCTTAAAAGTCGTCGTTAGTTAAGCGACTGAGTTGGGAAATCTAACGAAGCTGGACGAAATAATGAATATTTAAACAAGTCTAGGAAGTATTGCAAAGTATTGAATTTGTTTATTGTTTGATTTATTGTAGATGGGAAAATGGAGAAACAAAAGTATGACAATGCCCAGGAATCTATGATTTTTGCCATCAGATAATTAGCTAAAGATATGAACTATAGAGTTTTATTCAGTTGACTTATTTCCCAATAACTGGAAGTTAATAAGAATTTAATTTCTTAGTATCAGCCTTTATAAATCCTTACTTTTGTACTTTTTAAATGATGAGACTTGAAAACTTTTTCTGTAAGAAAGTCAAGTTAGTGCCTGCTTCTATGTAATATTGTGTCCTTAAATCTCTCCAATAACTTCACTCAAAGCTATTTATTTAAAATATACGCTTACCTTCCTTTTAACTCTCAAACTCTCTTTTAAATTTTCAAGTCACTCGTGAAATTTGCAATTGGTTTTAGCTAATCAAATTTGTGTCAAGTACTCGAATCGAATCGAATCGAAGTGAATCATAGCTGCCACTCCAGTTGACGCCATAGAAGAGACTGCATTTCGTTTTACCTTTCTTTCTCATTCGATCTTTCGCTTTCTTTGGGAGGCGCTCACACTTTGTTCGACACGCACACTCCCAAAATGTCTCAAGGAAGGAGAGGAAATTGAAGTGCATTCCGACGCCCCAAAAGGATAACAAGCATGCGATGTTCCTTCGCTGGACTGTGACCAATTCTGCAGTTGCAACCAAAAACCGCATGACGTTCAAATCGTTGGAAAGATTAAACCAAAGGCTTGGATCAGAGATAGTCCAAGTAGTACTTACTTCTTCCCTTGGGCGGTGACCAGTGGCCAAAAACGCCCTTCGGTCCACCATCGGCCACACCCATTTTGCTTTTTGGTTTTTTGCCAAACTCAAAATGGAAACCCTTTTTCCAAATCATAAATCTCTAGTAAATATTTTGCTCGTGTATTTTTGGGTAAATTTTGTGACCTGCTAGCGGCCTGAATTTGTGGCCTGTCTCGTGATTTGGGATTTTCTACCTGTTGGCCTATAAAAGCAGCTGAAGATCCTGCAGTTGTCATCAGTCTACTTCAAGTATTTGTCGTGTTCAACACGCACGCTGAAAATTTAAAATAAAAAGGAAAAATGTTTAAAAATTTTGTGTTTCCCAACGAGAGTCTATCCGCTGAAACGATGGACTTTGATTTGATCAGCTGGACAGTGCCCAGCACTCCAACCAGCAACAGCTTTGTGGATAACTTGACATACGATACAGAGGTAAACTTTAGTGAATTATTAGAGAAGCGGGTGATATTTGAAAACGCCAGAAAATGTGCCAAATAATAATAAAATAATAAAAACGAATTTAAACTTCTTTCTTAAACTGAAATTAAATAGAAATGAATATCATGTCTTTCTAGTCTGCTCAAAGAGTTTCCCTTAAAAAGAACTTTCTGAATATTCATTAAAAATTGCTTAAGTGGCAGTAAAATCTACTGCAATTACTTCACTTTCGCCTAAATCCTTGACCAGTCGAGATCCTTGCTTAGTGTGCGCTCACAAGGTACCTTCAGTTTATAACCAACGAAATTTTCCCGTCGTAAAATTCTCTTTAACAATTAGACGCGTCTTGAAATGACATTCTGAAGGAAGCATTTTAGACAGGTAGCAAATTGTCACTATCTCTAAAATTGTTGTTGCTTTTTTCGATTTGCAGATGGACAAATTGAGCTGCCAAGAGAAGAAATCAAGGACAACACTGGAAGAAACAATTGCGTTGTTGCAACAGACACAGCAAAGTTGCGAGGAGTTGCGTCAACAGCTGCATGAAAAGGACGCGGAATGGACACAGCGACAGCGGGAAATGGAGCATCAGCAGCGCAGCGAATTGCAGCAAGGTGAGTTAACTTTCTCCTTCCATCTCTGTAGGTATTTAGAGGGGGAAAACTTTGTTAAATTTCAAATTATTTCTTAACATATTATGCTTCAGTTTAAAATTTGTATTTATAATCAGGGATTATAATTTTTAAATTATAAATTATTACATAAAAGTTATTTTTTGATTTTTATTAAACGCATTAAAGAAAACTCTTATTTTTCGATCTAAATAAATACATTATAAAATAATAATTAAATTTCAATTTTTATTTTAAAATCATAGCTTTCATAATAAAAATTTAAAATAAAAGGTTTATTTAAAAATTGAAAATAAAAGGTTTATTTCAATTTTTAAAATAAAAATTTTAAGATACAATTTTTATTTTATAATAAAAATTTAAAAATACAATTTTTATTTTTATTTTAAAATAAAAATCTAAAAATAGCTTTTATGCTGTGATTTTTATATACAAATTTTAAATAAAAGCTTATTCCGTTTCTTATAACTCTTATTTGCTAATATTTATAATATTTGAAAGACTTTCTTAAACAACGGAAGGCAAATGAAACACCTAATATACACAATTTATTTGAATATATAAATATTTTATTTAAAAAAATTCCACGAAGCAAATTAAAAGTTTAATTTAATTGAGTTCAGTATATTATTATCTCACATATTTTGACTAACTTTTTGCCAACTTCACACTCTTTTATTTCAGCACAAGACAAAGTGCAGGAGGTGCAAATGCTGGCGAAGGAGCGTTTCCGTGAGCTGGAGTCCCAGCTGCTGGCCAAGGACGAGGAGAAGAAGCAGGCACTGCAGTCGTATCACCAGGAAGTCGAGCATCAGCTGCGCCACAAGCAGGATCAGCTCAATCTGGCCGAGCAGCAAGTGTTGCAGCTGCAGACACGCATTCGGGATCACGAGGCGCAGGAGCAGCAGCTGCGCGAGAAGCTGACCAGGAAGGAGAACACACATGCCCGATTCCTCGCGGCGGCCACCCATCGCGAGGAGGAGGCGCTGGAGCGGATCAAGGAGCTGAACAAGGAGCTGCAGACACTGCGGGCCAGCACAGAGCTCAAGGAGCGGGACCTTCGTGATCGTCTGGCACTGTCGCAGGACGAGGTGAATGTGCTGAGGACCTCCTCACAGCGTCGCAGTCCCAGCAGCAGCCTGAACGACAGCAGCGGCGAGCTGTGCCGTCTGTCCGCCGAGGCCGAGAGTCTGCGCTGTGTCCTGGAGCTGAAGCAGGCCGAGATCTCGGCCCTGTCCAAGCAGAATGCGGAACTGCAGCGGGAGAACGACGAGCAGCGCAGTCTGAGCAATCGCTTAACCCTGATGACCAATGAGAACGAGATGATGCGCACTGAGCTCGAGAGCAAGGCCGAAAAGGAAAAGTAAGTAAAGGATTCCTGATGCAGGACTTTAAAAAAGTCAAATTATAATAAAAAGTCATCATAGCAATTAATTGTAACTCTTATAAAATGATAAGAGTGAATGAAAGATTATATATTTTATTGTATAAATAAATTCGTTACTTACCTTTTCACTTTTTGTTCTGCTCGCAGAGAAATGAAGCAAAAAATGGAGGAGATGCAAAAGGCCTTGAATCACGAGAGCATCAAGCGGAAGCGCGTCACCTGCGACAAGGAGGAGCTGCAGTACCATCTGAAGCAGCGCTCCGAGCTGGTCACCCTGCTCCAAGCCCAGGTAAACGAGTTGTCCCACAGCTCGCAGGAAAATTCGGTCAATCACAGTCACAGTCACAGTCACAGCTACAATCGCAGCCAATCTATGCGCGCCTCTTTGGAGGCCAACAACACTTCGATCAATGCATCGCCGCCTGCGTCGCCCGTCATCAAGGGCGTCATTGAGAGGAATGACTCCGTCAGCTGGGTGCTCGACATGGACGACGAGACGCCGCAGGTGGCTGCCTCGAAGCTGGTGCGACGTGCCGGCTCCTTGAGAAGCAACTGCGAGCGGAGTCCAACGCAGCGTCGCCAGCTGTCGCAGAGTGCGAGCAATGGACATGGAAATGGACACAGTCACAGCAATGGACCCAATCCCCTGTCGCAGAGCATGTCCGCAACAACACTGATCCGTGGCAGCAGTCAGATCAGTGAGCCGGAGTCGCCACGCCCTCTGTGCCGTGCCCGCTCCCACTCCGTGTGCAACAACAAGGAGCGATCCTTGGAGCGTCCCCAAAGGCAGCGACAGCGTCAGAGCTGCGATGTTGGAGCAGCAGCTGCAGCGGAGGCGCCTTTCTCTCTCGATTGGAGTGTGGACGAGATGAGATCGAGTTCGCCGCATCCGTTGCCACCGCCAGTTCTAGCCGAGATGCGTCCGCGCAGCTCCACCATGAAGCTCATGTCGTACCCTGATGCGTACCCGAAGGCGCTCAAGAAATTCCAGGAGATTCAAGAGTCTGCCGGCGAGGCCATGGTGTCCGGTGCCAACTCGGAAGACGAGAGCTGCTCGGCCTCGTCGGAGGATATGCGCAGCTCATCCGCATCCAGCACAGCCTCAGCTGCCGGCTTGAACCTCTCCAAGCGACAGAAGCAACCGTCACGCATGTCCATCGAGGAGGCGTTGATGCTGGAGCAGGTGAATGGCAGTCTGAATGGCACGCCCATGGAGGTGAGCTGGTCGGAGGATGCGGCGGATGCGGATGCCGCCGAGGGACACAGCATCGCATGACAGCCACCACATGCACAATCAGAACTGGGGTTAGGATTGGAATTGGCGGGAGTGGAGGGATACGAGGAGAGAGCCGTCATTGAGCAGATTGCCGAGGCAGCCGAAGAGGCTTATGAAATGGATGAAATGGCCGATGCACAGCAAGAGGAGCTAATTGTGGGCGGCGACGAAGATGATCAGGATGATGAAAATGATGATGATGATGATAGCTTTTAAAGCAGGAGGCGCATATAGATTGTAGAACAATTCAATGAGCATCATTTTTACACTTAAGCAAAGCATGGCGCAAAGAAAAAAACAAAAAAATGAAATGATTGATAAAAAATACAGATAAAAAGAAAAAAACTTGATAAATCTTACAATGTAATTAAAAATTTCAAATGAAAAATGTTTTATGTAAATATGTGCATTTATAGAGTGCGAAGAAAGCGAGAGGCAACAACATTTGTTTATTTTTTGGATATACTATGATAATAATTACAAGAATTTAAGGATAGCATAAATAGAAGGAAGAAGCAGGACATTTTATGCAGTCACACACACAAACACACAGTAAGCGGATCCGTCACAGTTAAACGAGAACTTTGGGTTGATAAACAAAAGTGTTATACGAGAGCACATTTTACGATAATTACGAGAAAATGCGAATCACAGTGAATAATCAAAATGAGCGTAAGAGTATCAGTATAACAGTATAACAGTTGTAGTGTATAACAGTAGCCGAACTCTTCAAACTACATGTTTCAAAGCAAATACGATAAAACTATGAGTACATAATATTCTACTATATAAATGTTACGGTTAGGCATTTAGCTCAAGCAGTATGAACATATTAATATATATATATATATATATTTGCATAAAACCTATAACTTAAAAATACACAAATGTATACAAATTATTATTATTATTGTATTCTAACCGCTAAAAAACAACAACAACTCGAGATATCGTCTATCGTATATTATAAAATATAAAATGTGTTATACCCTCTAATCCAAACTTTCCAACTAAGCTCAACGGATGAACAGAACTAGAAAAGAGAAGCTAAAGAATACAAAAAAAAAAGAACTCACTTGATGTCCTTAATCCTATATTGCCCCTCGCTGTAAGGGGGAGACACACGCCCACAACTAAAATTGAAATTGTAACATTTACAAATTTAGAATGTACGGATTTAACAATTAAATCCGGACTTAAGCTTTAATTTTGTGTGCGTCTTTGTGGAATATTTGAGCGTTATTTATTATTTAGTTTTTAGGATCGGCATAAAGATCATCTATTATTAATTCTTAAACCTATATATATATATTTATACTTGGCCTTGTTTATAGCCCATTTGTATATTAGTTATTAGCTTAGCATTTAGTTAAATTTACGTTTTTAATTTGTTATCATTGATTGTATCCGTATCCGTATCTATATTTGTAACTGTAACTATAAATGTATCTAATTAATGCAAGTCTTATATGTATAAGCTAATGGATACGCAAAAATTTATAACACGCAGCATTGTCATTAATTTTTAAGCAAGATACGAATACTATGTTACTTTTATGTGTGAGCCCAGCAGCAGAAGAAGCAAAAGCAGCAACAACAACAGCAACAACAACTGATCCTAAATTCTGTGTATACTTAAGATTGTAACAACAGTATGACACAAATTGCTGCAGTAAAAAATAAAACTACAAATATATTTTGCAAAATAATTTCAACCCCTAAAATAAATAGTAATTGTTTCAACAATCATCTCAAGTGTCCTTATTTTCTAAGATTTTGAGATAAAAACTTCTTTTCAGCTTCTGTCACTCTATTTTCAGTCAAGAACAATTAAAAATATTTGGACTAAAAATTTGATATTTTTCGCGATCAAATGCCTTAAAAATGTAAGGAAAAAACACAAAATCCCTTATAGCTTTATTGTCGTCGAGCAGAATAGAATGTTCTTTGGTCAGTTGATAGTCCCAATCCCAAAGACGCATCTTTTGACACAGGACTCGCCAGGATACGTTGGAATTCGGCCGAGTTATTAGCAATGCTTTGTATCTTGTTGTTACAGTTCAGCTTGTGATTTTAGACTAATTTTTGCCTTATGAAATATGGAAAAGTTTGGAAGGATTTTGGATATTTTTGAATGTCAATAGTTGGTCTTGTTCCTAGGGTGTTCACAAAATAATATACATTTGTGCCACAAATTTAAGTCAAATTCAAGTGGAAGAGATTTCTGTAGCACACCTGATAACTTACAAATTGTCAAGGCCGTTGTTGAGCAATAAATTAGAATACAATTTATATTACAAGGACATTGACTACAAAATTTATTGTTCTAGTTTAGAGTAAGGAAACCTTTATAATTTCAAACACAACACATTTAATACTTAAACTCGGACGACAGCCTCTTGATTCTTATGCTTCAAACCGCTCCCAAACTGCTGGAGGAGCTTGAATTTCTGGATTTTGCCAGAAGTCGTCTTGGGGAATGCATCGACGGGCACCACATAGCGGGGCACCTTGAAGTGGGCCAGTTTGCCTTTGCTGTAGGCCCGCAGAGTCTCGCTGGTGAATGACATGGGATCAGCGCCGTTCTGGAGACGCACAAAGGCGCAGACTTCTTCACCCAAACGGTCGTCGGGAACTCCAATGACCTGAAGAGGGCGTAAGGGAAAGGATTAGTAAGATAATCAACTGAATCTCCTGTGGAAGAAGAAACCTACATGAGCCTCGACCACCTGCGGATGAGCGTTTAAAAAGTCTTCGATCTCTCTGGGGAAAATATTCTCTCCGCCTCGAATGATCATCTCCTTGAGGCGACCCACGATGCGGCCATATCCGTTGGCTTCGATAACAAACTGATCGCCCGTGTGCAGCCAATTGTCCGCACTGAGGATCTCCTCGGTCTTCTTCTCGTCCCGGTGGTAGCCCAACATGGTCAGGTATCCACGCACGCAGAGCTCACCCGGTTGGCCAAAGGGAACGACACGACCCTTGGCATCGATGACCTTGGCCTCGATGTGGTCCATGAGGTATCCCACGCTGTCAAGGACACGATCCTCGCTATCGCCGGGCACCGATTGGAAGATGACGGCCGTGGACTCGGTCAGTCCATAGACGCTGTGCATCTTTTCCACGCCGAGCACCTCCTTGACGTCCAGGATGAGTTGTGGTGCAACCACCGCACCACCAGTGACAGCCATCTTGATCTTGCCCAGGGGAACCCGCAGCTCCCGTTGGGCCTCCACCAGATCAACGTACATTGTGGGCGTGCCGTGTATCACAGTGCACTTTTCATTGACGATGGCATGCAGGGAATCCTTGGGACTAAATCCAGGAGCTGGCATGACCATAGTGGCGCCCTTGGCCAGAGCCGCCATGATCGAGATGGTCACGCCGTAGGCATGGAACAAAGGCACCTGGACGCAAATCCTTTCGCCCTCCAGCTCGTTGCGGTCGCCCACGTGGATGCCGTTGTTGACGTTGCTGTAATGGGACAGCAGCGCAGCCTTCGGGTTTCCAGTGGTGCCCGAGGTGAACTGGATGTTGCAGGGATTCTCTGGGCAAATCTCGCGCTGCAGTTTGTAAATCTCCGCCTGCTCCGTCGCGTTGCTCAGATCGAGGACCTCGTCGAAGCGGAAGGCGCCTTTGAGACTTTCCTGACTGTCGATGATGATCGATCGCAAGTGCGGAAACTTTTCACTCTTGATCTTGCCCGGTTCGGAGTGGGCGACTTCCGGGCAAATGTCGCGCAGAATCTCATAGTACTTTGTGGACCTAAATGCCTCGGGTGCCACAATGGCCTTGATGTCCACCTTGCTCAGGCAATAGGCCAACTCGGGTCCCTGGAATGCCGGATTGATGCCCACCGAGGTGAGGCCCGCCCGTGCCGCCCCCATCATGGTCAGGTACCAGTGCATGTAGTTGGGCGCCCAGATGCCAATGGCATCCCCCGTCTCCAGCCCTAGCTTGCGGAATCCCGCCGCCAGACGATCCACTTCGCTTAACATGCTGCGGAACGTGTATCGCTTGGCCTCGTGACACGAAACTATCGCCTCGGTGCTGCCAAACTTGGAGGCTGCCAGCTCGAGTTGTTGCCCCACATTGCGATACACAAGCGGCTCCTTGCCAATATTGTGTATGTAACTCAATGTGGCAACGCTGCACAAAAGAGAAAATGACAGTTAAAATTGTGGATCCTGAGAAATTAGTATATCAATGTAAAAACAACTGTAAACGGTCTTAGTGGAACCTAAGAGAGACTAGCTGCAAACTGAGAGCGCACTTTACCTTGATTGGCCACAGGGCAGCATATTTATGCATGCGTGAGGGAGAAGGGGAGCGCCAACATGATGAGCTAAATAGTGAGCGAATCTAGTATCTACATAATTATTTATGTGTGTAAGGATGGCAATAAAAGAGCTATTCATCTACAATGGGCCTCATTTGCTTGAGCAAGGTGGCGCAATAAATATCTTGGTACAGTGGAGAAAGGTCGATGTGGAATTTAAAATGGTTTAATTTTAGTTAGAATTTGTAATTCAATTATATGGAATGCTTAACATATCTACGATAGTATCGAGTTTTTGTGACAAAACCCCACTTGACGAACTAGGTTTGTGTCTTGGCTACTCAACTCAAAAGCTTTTAAAGCTCTCGCCGTAATTATTTAATTTCGCTTGTTTGCGCTCTGTTTGTGTTTGTTATTGTTTTTCGGTTGTAAGCATGCTACTTGATGAATTAAAACGATGAGCTTTATTGTTGCTTGTTAAATTGTTAGCAATTAACTTATGCGAGTCGGATCTCTTATCAATGAAATCACAAATATTGATTGAATATTGATATTGGACTAGAAAGTGTAAGCTTTGTTTGCTAAGTGGCGGACTTCAAGCACTTTGATGACTTTGAGGCTAATTCTACTTAATTGTCCCATGTTAGTGGAAAATTTTAGCATTCAACAAGTGAATTTTTATAGTTTGCGAAGTCACATTTTAACAACTGCTCCTAATTATTTTGTTACTTGTAATCAGAGATCAATGTTTTTTTTATATTTTTTGTAGATAACTTTGTGTACAAAGAAAGAAAGTGAATGTTTGGTAATACGAAGTTCTTATATCCTTAGAGTTACCCAGTCCTTTTGTAGAATGTATGTAAACTTCTCAATGTGATGAAATTAATTTTATGATTAAAATCAAGCCGACAATCCTCTACTCCTTTCTGCTTGGGCATTTGAAAGTTTCCAAAATTAGAATTATTAGATCATTACGTAACTATTGCGACGTAGAGAAGCTGACGTGGACTAACAATTATTATGGCCAAAATGCGCTCTTTAGAGATAAGATGCATCCCGATAAAACCATTCGCATTAATAAGTCGAAACAAACAGTAGGCATTACAAGGCAACTAATTAATCAATTAGTTTAAAAGTCTCTCAGCTTGCTTTACACTTACCAACGCAATGCCTTTTTTGCCACTTGCTGCCTGAGCAGATGTCGAGATAAAATTTGCAACTTCTTGGCGAACATTTTAACACACAGTTATCGTAACCTTTGGATTGCTATATATGCACATAACTTATCCAAGTACAACAGGTAAATATATATTAATTATGAATTGCGTATATTATTAATTATATTATTAAACAGCACCAGAATCCACACGTCCACAATTCGTCGCGAGCAAACGCGTACTGAGCAAGGTGATTTCTAATCGTAGCCGGTGTGTCTCGACACACCGAAAATCCACGGCAAAAGCGGAAGGCGTAGAGCAAAAAGAGAGGCAAATCGCGTAACGCGTCTGGTTCTTATCTACATAAACACACACACACTAACAGATCTGCGTTCTTGTTGTTTGTTTAGTTGTCTGTTCTCTCGATCTTCGTTTTTGTCGCTGTTTGTTTTGATCGTTATTATCGCTTCTATTTTGTTCTCTATTTGCTATGACGCCCGCACGTGTCGCTCACGTACACTTTTATCAATTCGTTTTTGATTTTGTGTTTGCATCACTGTTTGCGTTTGCCATTTACTTTGCTTTCGTACGCGTATTTTTATTTCAACGGCATTTGGAACTGTTTTGGCTTCTTCTTTTTACTTCTCATTTGCAGTTTTATTTTTGTGCTTTTAAAAGCTTTATTCTTTAAATTGGTTTGAGGCAATTCTAATATTAGATGTGCATATTTAAATAATACTAAAATAAATAGATCGTCACTATATGCTAAATTTATACTAAATCAGTAATTTTATTATAATCAATTCAATCATTGGAACATTGCAATTATTATTTATTTTGAATTGTTTGTACTTTTTTGGAAGAATAAAGAAAAAAGAAATATTAAAAAATAAATGGCAAAATGAATGTAGTGGTCAAGAAATGCTCTTGTATTTTAATTTTGGGCTATTTTAGTCACATACATAGTATGTTTGTCTATGTGTATAGTAACAAAACATTCTTAGCGCTTATCGCAACTCTGTTTGGAATGCTGATAGCACCTAAGCATTTTATACTATCAACTATCGTATGATGTCTCAATTCACTAATTATTGTTTTTGTTTTATGTCTTTAATAATAGATTCGCCAGACTGGCTACTAAGAGTTGAACTTCTTATCAGCTCTTAAGTCATTTGCCTCATAATTATATAAATTTTATTAGATTTTGTTGGGGTTACTTTTTTCTTTATCAGTGCACACAAAAAACAGCTGATTTTACTCGCACCTCAAATTGAAGAGGTTAAGACCAAGGCAATCGAGCTATAATCTAAATCAGAGTGTGTCCTTAGCCGCCTCATCGCCCAGGAGAACGTGTCTCAAGTTGGGCAGCGCATCGTCCACGGGCTTGGTTCTATCGATCTCCTTCTCATCGATTTCATAGAGCACATGAGTGTTATACGCCCGAGGCTCCATAATGCGAATGAAGTCGGTGTCCGTCGACTTTCCCTTCTCGTAGCAAAAGTCGGGAACTTCGGTGCACTTGCATTCGGGCGGAACGAGAGCGACTTCAAAGAGGAGTGTGGCGAACAGCTCGATATTCTTCACATACTCATCCTTGGTGCAGCTCTCGTTCACCTGATGGGGCTGCATGTGGATCGAACAGAAGGGCAAGCCGACCACCTGGACATTCGACATGCAGTATCTGCGCAGCTCATTCATGATGGGCATGCAGATGTTGACGGTTCCCGGAATCGCCGCCTTCACATTGTAGACACTGTCGTAGGCCCGATAGGCAGCCAGGTTGAAGGGAGCGTTCCTGGCCTCGTTCAGGGGCGACAACTGATCCAGGACTCTCAAGTACGCAGGATGCTGGCACTTCATTCGCAGATAGGCTTCATTCAGGTGATCTTTGACCGCGAACTTGGCATACTTGACGCTCTGATCGGGCACGAGTTTCACTGAGAACCTGGACACGCATCGGCTTGGTTTGTTGAAATCCCTGTGGCTGACGGCATGATTTTGATCCACGCTGTGGAATGTCAGGCTGGGCATGCACCATCTGTGCCGCAGGAACTCCGGTTGAGACTGCTCGTACGGAAGACTCGTGGCTCCCGTCATTTCCTTGTACTCCTGGACCCCAACCTCGGCCTGACAGAATATGTCCCAGTCGGCTTGGGTCACTGGCAACACATGACGCTTCAATCCCTCGATCGAAATGCCGTTCTTCGTATCCGTCAGCGTGTTCAGCAGCAAGCAGAGCTCAGACATTGGATCGCGATATGAAAGACATTCACAGTTGGCATTCGAATTCGGACTCGAATCTCTTGAGTTTCTTGATTTTCTTCGATCCTTATCCTTCGATTTAATTTCCAGCTCAAAGTAGACGTAGCCACTGTGACTTGTGGTGAGCATGGGAAGCTTTTCGGCAATCCAAAGGTTTGTGCTACCAATCAGTAGATCAACCGACTTGAAGAAATCCTTGCGACTGTCAATGAGCTTCCTCAATGTCTCAGTACTGGATAAGCGAGTGCTGTCGATGATCAGCTTTGTGTTAACTGGCAGATCACCGGTCCTTGAGATCCACGCGTCAATTGCCTGAATCCAAGCCATTATGGGACCCTTTGAGCCGGTTAAACCAAGACCAAATAGCTTGTCCTCCACATCGGTTAATTGGAAAGGTGGATGTATCCAGGGATCTGTTTCGCCCACGGCTGGCACATCCACATGGCCATAGATGAGCATCACATTCTTGGCTGCAGTCGAAAAGTAGTTGGCAAAGATCACGTAATGCGTTGGCTGATCGTCATTCGCCTTCACCTCCACGATCTCCACATCGAACTCCAGTTCGGTTAATCTCTGTGCCAGGCGCTCGATAATCTGTTTGATTTCCTTTTCATACTGCAGACTGTTTGGAATGCTCCGAATCCTCAGCATACTATCGAGTTCACTCAAATGCTCATCATTTCTCAGGTACAGATGATCGAGCACGTCATCGAGGTTATGTTGATGTACCATTATCCTCTGTTCAGGCGCATAATCCCTGATGCAGTAATCCCTCAAGCAATCACATCTGTCCAAGGCCGATTGATCCAGGAAGACGCCACAGCAGTTTCTTTCGCCCCAGCAAATCATTTTGATACCTCTTCCTTTTTTTTAGTTTTACAGTGAGCCAAAGTAAATTCAATTATCTGAATTTTGATTTGATTTCGAAACAATTAAACCTAGAACCCAAATGAAAATTGTTTGACACATCCAGTGTTGCCAATTCGTCCTTTTTGAGGACAGATCTGTCCATTTTGAAACTGCGATTTCCGGAAAAATTTTAAAACATATCTTCACCAGAAATTTTTTATTTTTTTCATGGAATTTATCATGTAATATATTCATTTTGGTATAGCTGAATAACTTTGAAATTCAAAAACAAAATTGATTAATTTCCTGTGGAAAATATTTTACTGGCCAATAAAGAGCTTAAGCTTTCAATATTGGAGTTATTTTTAAAGCTATGATGTTATTATATTTAATATTATTGTATGTATTAATAAGAAATCATTGTTTGTCCAGATTTGTTGTCCTTTTTTTTAGAAAACTTTCCGTTTTCTGTCTTTTTTTTTGGTTTAAGCGGCCTTTTTTTGTGTAGAGGCGTTGGCAACACTGGACACTTCAGACATTTCATTGATTTTTTAACACACCTCGAAAATTATTTTTATTTTAATTTTACATCTTGGAATGTAAATATTGTTGACTTAATTCCTTGTTCTCTTCCACATTCACCTTTAGATGGCTCTAGCTGCCCTTTGTTGATATCTGGCTAAAATCTCAGCAAGATATCCGAAGTGTTAGCCATATATTAAGAAAGGGAGCAAAGTTTCCATTCAGTCTTCAGATTTTTCTTCCTGAATATTACTTGTTGGTGGGTTGCGCCTGAGATCGATCTTTTTGATCAGTTTCTTGACATCAAATGGCATGCAGAGATAGTCCTTGAGGTTCTTCTTGCTCTTTCGAGCCAGTGACCTTTTGGACGCGATGTTGGTGAGAAGGGTTCGTGTGACAGGCGGCTTTGTCTCTTCGACAGTTACGGCCAATCTCTCGGCCACGCCCCTCAGTTTGCAGTAGTCGGTGATGACGCCGCATTTGCATTTGACGGGAAGAGTTGAGAGCTCGTAGAAGAGAGAGGCGCACACTTTGCTGTGCCGCATGAACAGATCCTCCTCGATGGACTCGTTCTCCTGGTAGTGGCGATCCAGTCGCCTCGAGTAGGGAATGAGGATGATGGGCTTGTCGACCATCTTCCGAAAGACACTGGCAATGGGCAGACAGGCGGCGATGCCCGCCGTGGCAACGGGTTGCTTCTGGAAAACATCTCCAACCGCCCGCATTACGGCTTTGGTGGCCCGGGAGGTGGTCGACCAGGATGTGGGCTCACAGGCATCCAGCAGATGAACGGTCATGTCGGTGCCCATTTCGAGCTCATGGCGCATCTTCAACATATGCTCCTTGACTATGGCGTGGACATGGGCCAATTCCTGGTCAGGAATCAGTTTGATGGAGAACTTTCCGGTCACCAGCATGGGAAGAGTCTTACTGCATTCGGTTTTATGGTCGGCGCCCTGGATGCCATGCATGGTCAGAGTCGGTTTGCACCAGCGATTCTGCAGGAGATCCACCTTGTTGCTGCCGTGCCTGAGACGCCGGATTCCCAGTTGATCCGTGTACTTGTAGGTGCTGAATTCAGCCGTCTCCAGGATGTGCCACTCCTCAACCGTCAGACGCTTCACCATGAGATCCATGCGGGGTATATTAATCTCCTGCTCACTGTTCAGCAGACTGTTCATCAGATGACAAATGTCCGTCATGGGCTCGAAGACCAGACCTCCGGCTAAGCCGCTCTCCAAATTCTTGTTTCCGCCACGCACCTCGATGCCAAAGTAGGCCCAGCCCGTGAGTCCACAGGCGATGATGGGGCGATCGGAGTTGAGCCAAGTATTCGTGTCGAAGATCATGTGATCCACGTCCAGAAAGAAGTCGCTTCTCGTCTCTATGTAATGCTGCAACCCCTCACTGCCCACCTCGTGCATCATATCCACAATGAACTTGACATTCATCGGCAGATCCTCGTTCATCTTTTGCCAACACTCGATGGCCTGGAGCCAGCCCACAACCATGCCCTTTCCACTAGTCACGCCGCGTCCGTAGAGAAGACCATCCAGGGCATTTAGCTCAAAGGGATCGTTGAACCAACAATCTCGATCAGCTGGAACCACATCGAGATGTGCATAGACCAACACCGTGCCCTTTGTGGGCGAGGAGAAGTAATTGGCGAACAGGACTTTCCGCTGGGGCTCCACAAAGCAAGTGTGAGGATCATTGCTTATCGGATATAGATGAGTCCTGAATTTCAATTGCGCCAATCGATTTGTCACCCACTCAAGTGCCTCACGACTGTCTCTCAGATGCTCTGGCTCGACGGAGATCGACTTGATCTTCACCAGCTGACCCAGATCCGCCAGCGCCTCATCCGACTGTTGGTCAATGCATTGGAGAACGTCCGCCAACTTCACCTCCAGCCTATATCGCTCCTCCACTGAGATCTCCCGATGCATGAATCGCATCTTGCAATTCACGCAATGGCATTTCGCCGAATTCTCATCATAGTCATCGTCGAAGTCCTTATTCGAGAGTATTGACCGCCCCGACCTGGACTGACTCCTCCGCGACTGCAGGCTTCCCGTCGTTGTCCTACGCTGGGTGTTCCGCATTGTCGACCGCGATACCGTTGGTGATCTCATCTTAACTTTTGTATTCAATTTTGTATTCACTTTAAATTTTTTGACTACTTTCACATTACGAGCATTAAAAACAAGCTAAAATGCTCTAGCTACAAGTAATTCTTTATTTTATATTATATCAGCTCAAATTATTCTTGTAATTCGACTTTTAAGTGGGGGGAAGGATAAAGGTGTTCATCTAAAAAAAAAAAGAAAAAAGTGCAAGTTGCATTCAAAATTTAGAGACTCTAACTCTTATAATATCTGAGATAAAGAGACATTCTGATTGATCTCAAATATAAACTATTCTTTCAACGGATACAGAATATAAGAATATGATATTCTACAAAAGTAATATAAGTTCTAATTTTGTGACATTATTAATTCCACGTTCAATCCAATGGAAACTGTTTATTCAGTTTGATGCAATGTCTAAAATAAGTGTTTTTATTTTAATTTGCCAGTTCAATTCATTTAATACCCAAAAGTATGTGCTCTTGGCCTTATTGAGTCAAAATTAATTCCTTGGATCAAGTCCATCTCTAGTCTCAGCAACTTGACGAAACTCTCGAGCCCTCTTTGCTGATGATTTCGCGCCAAAAAAGTGTGTCAGGCCCGTTCCGAGTGCTGGAATCAACAATTGTAAACAAACGCGTGCGCCTCAGGGGAGGACGCGACTCCGACTCCGTCTTCCGTCCACAGTTCTGAGGTGCAGCAACTCTCAGTGGCTTTCGTCATGTTACCAAGGTGTTGTGTTGCCTTTTGAGGCATGTGGCGAAAATATTTTGGACTGGCAAATCAGAAACTCGCAGAAGCCCGTGGCAAACGGTTGTTGGATTCCAAAGTGAAGTTGGCCAAAAAAAAAAATAGAAACGTGAGAAAGCAAAAGGAGCTAAGAAGCAGATTGGCTTTTAAGTGAGACGCACACGCAACCAAAACAATAAAAGAGGCTAAACATATAAAATTGAGTAGTAAAAGTGAAGAAAGCGGAAAAAAACAAGAAAGTAAAGGAATAATAATAGCAAGCGGATGTGTTAAGGAAACATACGAAAAGTGGGAGAAGAGAGTAACCAACAAACGTTTGTTGTTTTGTGACTTCCCAGTGTGTCAGTGTGTGTGTGTGTGTGTCTGTGTTGCCAATGAAAATGCAAATTGTTGGTAACAAATATTGGTAAAATGCGGAGGCCAACAAATTCTTGTGCAATGCGAGAGCAATAACAAATACAAAAAAGTAAAATAACTATGCAACGAATCAATACTAAAACTAACAAAAACTAATAATAATTTAAGCAGCTAAATACATTTCAAGTTATAAACAAAGAATTACAACAAAAATAGGAAAAGTGCATTGTAGTTTTCGGTTGTGTAATGGGAATGGACATGGGAACTGTACGACGAGGCAGGCAGGACTAAGCCCTACACTGAGAGAAAGGAGGACAACACTGCAAGCATGTCGCAGCCGAGAGGTGGGCGCGGTGGGCGTGGCGGCGGCGCTGGCGGGGCTGGTGTTGGCCGCAAAACGCCGTCATCGTTGACGGGTCCGCCGGACGATTCGGCAACGGGCAGCGAACGTGCAACGCCCGCGAGCAAAGCCGACTCGGATCCCAAGGATGATAGTTCCAGCAATGGCGACAAGAAGGACACTGATCTATTCCCAGCACCAAAGCCGCCAAGTGCGGGAGCCTCCATCAGGGATACGGCCAACAAGGTCCTGGGATTGGCAATGAAAAGCGAATGGACGCCAATCGAAGCCGAGCTTAAGAAACTGGAGAAGTACGTGGCGAATGTCGGCGAGGATGGCAATCATATCCCACTAGCCGGAGTCCATGACATGGTGAGTGATTCAACAAGATTCAGTCGAGTACACACGACTTTGTAAAATCAATTTTGGAGTCCAAGTCCGAAGCGAAAAATAAAATGTAAGGCGACGTCGCCCTTATCAACGTCGCCTGGCGGCATTTTAGTTGTTGGTTGTTTACCAGCCAAAATAACGAAACAGGATGACTTCAATTGTAGTGTGTGTGTGTGTGTGCAGGTGTGTGTGTGTGTTATTTGATAGCAGGGCCCAAATGTTTGGCTGCCAAGGCAATGGCAACGGCGCAACGTTCTCTGCCTGCGTCCTGCCACAAGTTGCGCTGACTACAACGAATAAACTCATAAAGCATCGAAATTGAAGCGCTTCGATTTCAATTTACCATAAAAATATTCAAACGCAAAGTCGTTGACATAAAATTAACGTTGCAAGAAGCCGTCCCTTCTGCTTCTTCCGCTTCTTGGCGCCCTTCCCTATGACTGACAATAAAATGCAAGTGGGGAAAAAGAAAAGAAAACTAGGCAGGAAATCAAATGGAAAATACCTGAACGAAATGTAGACAAAGTGTAACGGAAAGGGTTCGCCTTATGAATTGCCATGCAAATTATTTTGCTGTGCGAAAGGCATCATTAACATAGAGCCTCTGCAAGACTATCGACTATTGATACCCTGTAATTGTACGGCAAGCAACAAAAGGTGGAGTGTGATGGGGTAAACTTTTTATAGAAAATAGTATATTTACTGAGGATATTTAACATATCAAAAGATACAGCCTTAGATATTTCAAATTGTTTCAAGCTCCACTTGCATAAGAAATTTAAAGGTAAATTTACAATTTTCACTTAGTTTTGCCATTTTTCGTTTATTATATTTTTTAATCTGTTAATCTGCAATGTAGAATACCCTCTACTTTTCTTAATTTATTTTAGTTAAACTAAAACTTGAACTAAGTTTCGGAAATGAAATTTTCATTCAATTCTCGATTATAGAGTGTCGTTTGGTCAACCTGAATTTTCTTTGTTCTCTTCAGATTTGGCTTATTGTTTTGGACTTGATTTAGTTTTAATTATGAAAATTACGCAAAATACAAAATAAATGATGTGAAAATGTAGGCTTATCAATGATGGAGCGGGAAAACAGGCAAGTCTACGACTTGGATAAACAAGTATACTCGTAAATATATAATAATGATGATGACTGCCAATGTTACATGACCAACTTACAAGCGCATTATACTTTTTGGGGCTGAAAGTTTAAATGTTTTGCAAATGTTTAACAACCAAAGAAACACAAATGAGGGAAAAACTTAAATGAATCATATTAGTTTTATATATTAGTTTTATATATGATTCATTAAAGTTTTTCCCTTGAAGACATTTTATGGATTTTCTGGCGGGATGACAATTTTATTCCAATTTGACTTCCAATTTTATTATGCATCAAAATGTTAATTATTTGGAAAATTTAATTTTTTTCCAACGCTCTCCAAATTTTTCATATAAATATTCCGAAATCTTATATCCATAAAATTATTCTTGTAATGTATCTTTTAATTGGGGTGAAGGATAAAGCATCGAAAATCAAAAGAAAGTGCAACCTGCATTACAAATTTAGAGACTCTAGCTCTTATAATATTTGAGATGAACAGACATTCTGATTGATCACAAATAATTTATAATCTTTTAAGGGTAAGCGATTACATGCAATTACAGAATTACAGAAATTCTGCATAAAAATGTTGTTCAATTTAGAAAACTTAATTTTTTTCACTGTCCACTTTTCCATAACTAACCCTTTGAATTTTTTTATAAGCTTTAAGCTGACAATAATACGTATGTAATTTCTAATAACAATTATATCTTCAAATTAAATTTAAAAAATGTGGAAAACTTGATTAGCATTTGCCGATTGATCGACAGCTCGAATTTTTTTAGTTTAGTTAAATTTATTAACAATTCCTTAATATTATTTAAATATTTTCAGAACACCGGCATGACTCCGCTGATGTATGCAACAAAGGACAACAAGACGGCGATAATGGATCGCATGATAGAGCTGGGTGCCGATGTCGGGGCACGGAATAATGTGAGTATCGAGTATCTTAGTATCGAGTATCACAATTTGTTAGTATTGAGGGCTTAAAGTAACTGAAATAGTCTTAAATTACCAACTTATGAATACAAATGCTGCCAAGCAGCTGAGTGGGAGTGAGAGGAACGTCGGAGGGAACAAAAGAAGCCGCTGGAATTGTGTCAAATCGATAAAAACCGCATAATTAAATCTCCAGCGGGGGCGTCGTTGCATGAAGGGGTGTTAAAGGGAAAAGGGTCCACGCACTTTCCGACTTTCCGCACACACGCATTGTGCGGTGCGGGAAAATCGCCGGCGGGACTTTCCAACTGCCACTTAACGGCCGCTGTGGGTCAACTGAACAGAGCTTGGCCAACCTTTTGGCCAGGTGCTCACAATTGTTACGATTTTTAGAGGCGACACGCGAAGCCGCAAAGGAATTTCCTACCCGGTGTACTTGTAAGATGACGAGGGGAGGGAGCGAAATCATTTCTGTGATTTTCTTTCTCTCTTTTTGCTGGCAACTATGAGGCGCCAAAGAAAATTACAGAGCTCTTTTCAGAGAGAGGGAAGATAAGTCTGTTATTATGATAAGATATTGAGGGTAATTCATGGGAAATGTGTTGTAAAACGCTCTTATGTGAAGGGGCAGACAATGTGGGAACGCCGATTGTTACAGTGGGGTTAAAGGGGTTGTCGAATATGATATTCCAAATTATAACTTAGCTTCTTAGTTTAAGTTTAAAGCGATTAACTGCACTTAAAATGCTTTATTTGCTAGGGTTGAAATTAAAAATTGTTAAATGTTATTTCTTTTTCTTACCCTTATTGAGTATTATGTTATAATCTCTATTGGATTTCATAATGTGAAAAATGACGAGATTCTCCTTCCAATCTTAAATCACAATTGAACTTTATACAACAACAAAAGTAAGCAATTGCCTTTTGACTTTTGGACATTGGGCATTATGTTCGCATGCCGCAATTACTTACCAAAAATTTACCGCATTTCATTTGTTGGCCAAATGCTCAACGAGCCAGGCCAACACACATAAGCATGTGTTGAGCTTGAAGCGATAAAAATCCTTGACCTAATTACAAAATAATTGTTCGCAAATCCTAGAGAAAGCGAAGTCACCAAAAAAAAGTTAGCAAAGTCAGCGAATTTAATTACCAAAACAAACATAGAAATTGGGATTTCTATTTCGGACACACATTAAAACCCATTGAAGAATATTTCACCAGCAGAAATTGCTGTTGTTTAACTGTATGAAATGTGAAAGGTTAATTTGAATATACTCACACAAATGGATAGTTTACTTAATAAAAATATTAATATGATTTTTTTTTTTTTTACAAACAAATTTAGAAAATATTTTAGTATCCTTCCTTGAGTTGTTTTGAGAATTCTTTTGCCTGATGATTGAATAAATATTTTAATTATCACTTGTATAGTTTACTTTCAAAATATTTCGAAATACCTGTCCCATACCCATTTTATGTAAATAAATAAAAAGGATCACAAAAATATAATTTTTATTGGTTTTTATTTCTTTTAAATATGGGTTCACCCAATATTGGGGCCGTTTGCGTTGTTGCACTTCTTCCGCCTCTTCCCCCTCTTTTAGGACAATATAAGAGGTCATTAATCCCATAATTAGGGTATTAGTTGCGACCAATTGTCTAATGACCGTTTTGTCCATTTTCGATCTTTATTTATTTGCAATTTTATTTAATTGATTTATATTGTTGTTTACTTATTTTATGTGCACAGCTGACGTAACGGTGTGACCACTCAACTTTTTAGAGATTTTTGATGAAATGCTGTCACACTGAAGTTTGGAAGCCAGACATCAAAATATTAAACATTTTGTGCCCCCAAAATATTTTGAACAACTGGATATTATGCTTTAATAAAATTTTATTTTCTGCTTTTTTGGCAGTGTTATAATAAATGGGAAGTGTAACTTCTATTTTTGCCTTAACTTATGCTGATTATATCTCAAGTTCTCTTACCAACAAACCTACTGAATTTATGACCAACTAAATGGCAGTCACGGTTTTCTTGTTGTAGTGTAAGAAAAATAATGAAAATGGTACTATAAAGATGCGTCATGTTTATTTGTCAAGTTTTTATGATTTCATCAAATTTTGTCATTGGGCTTGGCGCTTCGAAATCTTTTTTATAATTGTAATTACTTTAACGTTTCCTTTTAATTACAACTACACATACTTTCAACTAATGAAGAAAAAAACTAAAGTGGAATATTTTAAGCTTTTCTCGTGTGATGAATTGAGTTTGTCATTATATCATATTAAGTATACGTAGCGTTGAGCTTATCTCGAAATTATTTGCAACAAGCACGACACTTGCAACACACACGAAGTACAGTCAAATGATGTAATGAGTGTGTGTAATTAACATTTCGCGGGGACTGTGGTGAGGGGAAGGGGGGGGGGGGGGTGCTGGGCGTGGCCTACACATGTCAGTTGGAGGCAAGGAAGCAAGTATCTTAGGAGGCGTCACCAACTTCATTTGTTGCAACTTAAAAGCCAATTAATCACACGGCTGACTTTCAAATCCGCCCAACTCCCCCTCCCCCTCTTCCATCATTTGCGGCATTTTGGCGCTGACCTTTGGCCAAGACAAATGGTCGAAACGGAACTGAGAAGTGCCACATTTTTATGGCCAAAAAGGCGTCATTAATATGCAGTTTTAATTAAAACGGACATGAAGCAACTTCACCCAACATCACTTAGTAAATGTACTAACTCCAGGCACATGATGACAGCGTGAAACTCTTACGTTGGCCCATTCATTTGGGCCAGACTCAATTTGTCAAGTGTTGCGGTGCGTGTTGCCGCCTCACGCACAACATGTGGCAACCTCTGAGCTCCATTTGAGCTGGCGTCGTATTCATTTATTTAACTAATCGCAATGTGCTGACATCAGCTTTTCATATAAATTTTACAATTATCAGCATTAATTTAGGTATCTGTTGCGTGTGTGTGTGTGTAAGAGATAGGGAGTGAGTGTGTGTGTGTGTGTGTTAAATGACTTCATATTCAGCTTCAGGAATTGTAGCATACTTTGTTGCGCACACACACAACAAACAAACTGTAACTGGGTCGTCTTACCGTTACACACCTCTTCTCTCTACCTCATTTCTTATTTTCCTCCCCCTTCTCCCATCTGCTTTTGCCCTGCAGGCGCAAAAATGTGCTGGAAAATTTGCGCTTCCGTTTTTGTTTTGTTTCCGGTTTTTGCTTTCGTTGCGCCAAAACCACAACAACAACAACAAAACACACACACACATAAGTAGCTGAAAACTATGCAAAACAGGCGCTTGAAATATTATCTGTCTAGCATTTAGTTCAGCACTCGTGCCACACAGTGTACGTGTACTTTTGCCAGGCACTGTGTTTGCCTTGCCTTGCTTTGTTTTACGAGCACTCCGAACCGCAACAACCTGACCTGGCCAGAACAACGTCTTTCGCCTGGACACATGTCAAAGTCAAGTCCTGACTTGACTTGAGTTTTTCGCCTTTTTATTTTGGCGTCCCGCGTTCTATGCAAATTAGCGAAAGCTTGCAGCCCAAAAATAGTCGACACATTAAGTTGAAACTGAAGAAATTTAAAACACGTCAAGAATTACGTATACTCTTGTTTAACTTAGCGTGAGAGAAAGAAGAACACTGTGAAAGTCAGTAACTGATTGATATATAGTATTGTAGTAAAGTAGTTGATAGAGTTATCTGTAAACATATATTTGCATTTAAGTTTCTTTTTTAAGAAGTGTTTGCCCATAATGTTATCTGATTCTTAAAATACTTTTAGTTGAAGGTATTCTTTCAAAATAATAAAAAGGATCGAATATACAGAATACATGAAATATAATATTTAATTTGATTATACAATATTATACTCTTAACATAGACGTTTTTTGACTATATAGTTGTGACTTATTCCTACGTGACCAGTTACGCAGCTTGCAAAACTAATAAGGAGCTCGGCATGTTATTCATATTGTTTATAGGTCCGTTAAGTGTATATAACGAACCCCATGACAGTGCAATAATGTCCATATATAATATAATATACTCACAATAAGGCATATAAAAAGCCCAACTCACTTCCGTTTTAAGTGGCCCAACAACAACAAAAAAATGGAGCCAAGAAAAAGAAATGACGACGGGGCAAAGTTATAAATTAGGTAAATCCGCCGTCGACGCTCGGACCACGCGGCGTATGTGTAACGTATTTATTGCGATATGGCTTATTATGTAAGGCGGGGCGATGAATAGGCGATGAAAGTACCGAATAACCCCAATTTCACATATGTGAGTGTGTGAGTCACGTGTCGCCGAAATGGCGAATGGCAATCGAAAGTTGCAGCCCGTCGTTATCTTTAAAATAATTCCTGTGGCAGGGTCATGTGGCAAGAGTTGTGATGCACTTATTGCATGTGTGGCATGCTTTTGGCTTGGCCCGAAGCTAACGACCATTAAGAAATGGCCAAAAGTGAAAGTCCGCATGCAAAGATTTTATGTGGCATGAGCCAACAAACAACAGCCAACAACCAACAAGGGCCAAGTAATCAGCCGCACCTCTTGACGTGGCATGCAAAGTGCATAAGAAAAAGGAACACGAGGGGAGGATCAAGTTTTCTGACTTTGACCCATTGAACAGCAGCTGACCTGAGCTGGTTTTTCGCTTTTCGATGATTTACACAATTGATTTAAGGACTCACCCACTTCTTTTCTAGCTTCTTCTTACTTATTCTCTCTCCTTCTCTCTCTTCTCACTCTTTGCAGGATAATTACAATGTGCTGCATATTGCGGCAATGTATTCGCGTGAGGATGTCGTCAAATTGTTGCTGACAAAACGCGGCGTTGACCCCTTCTCCATTGGCGGCGTAAGTATTATCCATATACATACATACATATGCACCTTGAAGTTTACACTATTAGTCATTATTCGGTGGCACGACAAATGAAGAAGAAAATCAATTGAAATTGACAGATGACATCTATGAAATTGCTATTTAGGAAAGAAATACTCAAAAATTTTTAAGGTGTGTATAATTGTATAAATATAATGTATCCCAAGTTTCTTTTCCCTCTGGAAACTTTCTTCTCTGATTATTTAATGAAAGGGTTTCTAAAAAAAGCAAAAGATATTTTCCTTTTCTATAACATTACTTTGTATACATAAATAAAATAAATTGTTGAGCCAAGTAATTCTTATTAAAAATGGTTTGCAACAATATATTTTTTTTTATAACTTCAAGACTTATTAACTTTAATTGTTTTTCAATTCTTTCAGTTTTTAAATTAATTTAAGCACAATATATGTATTAGAAATATTTATTTTAATATCATATTTTATGCTCGCAGTTTTCCAAGATAAATAGCCCTGAAAAGTAGGCAATATAAATTTCAAATCGAGTCAACTTTATTTGATTATATTATACCATCTAAAAATTCGATTCTTTTCTTCTCATTTTAAGTTAATCCCAAGCTTAAGTCTCAAATCTTTCTTAAAAATCGATGCATATTCTTTGACTGCCGTCATTTGACTTAATGACGTAGCACTTTAAAGTCCATTAGATGCATTTTTGAGTGCAAAGGTCAGCGTTAAAGATGTGCCGCATGTTGCATGTGACTTTGGCACGTTAGGGGCTAAGGGACCAATTAGTGGCGACAAGGTTAAGACTTAAGCTCAGCTAATGTCGAGCTCTCAAGGCCTCTAATTAAAAAAAAAATGTAGGGAAAGGAAAAAGGAACGACTCAGCCAGGGGCTGACTGCCATTCTAAGGTAAACAAACTGCGGTTACCAAGCACCCCCTGATTTCTATACCAAGTGAAAGGAAAATATGCGAGGTGCATAACTTATAAGAAGGAGCACGTATGACCACATAAGGTGTGGTTACGAATGAATTATAAAATTTATACAAGTCTTGGTATGATATATAAAATAATTTAATTGTCTCCAGCGCTTCAAATAAGCTTAAATGTAGGACACAGTACAATGAGATCATACACTTAAAAAAAGGAAGTGAGGTAGCGTCAGTAAATTAAGAAAGTCTAAAATAAAAAAACAATGAGGTCATATAATTTATTTACTTAAAGAGATGACTAAGATTTTTCTAGTTAGACTGGAAACGTGTTCTACAAAATTTTCTTATTTTCGTGTTCTAAAACAGGGTATACTTCAGGCGATTATCTCGCTACTTGTCACATTTTTTACACATTTTAATTTTTTTTTTTTGCCGCAATGTGAATGACGGGGCGTGGCCAGCGCCTCTTAGCCAAAATTACTGATGTTTATCAGAAGGGAAAGGTAGAGGGGAAGAGAGAGAGTGTGCAAGCAAGATGGCTATACTAAGCACACCGTTACACCTACACACACCCACACACACACACTCGTACATCTATACATGCAAAGGCAGATGTTAACTTTTGTTTTGGCAACAGCCAAGTTTGAAGTGAGTGTCTGCCTCGTGTGCGTGGCAATTTACCAACAACATTAACAGCAACAACAAGGATAGGAGCACCTGGGTATAACACCTACACTCCCCCTTCCCCTCTTCCCCGCTCCCACCTATATTTGGTATAGGCCTGTCAGGTGGCAGAGAGCAGGAAATACTGTTGCTGTCAATCTGTGATATGAAAAGAGAAAAGAAAACAGGTAAATGACACGAAATGTGCTTATAAGCCAAAAACCAGAGCGTCCTTTCATTCAGTTGCAATTTGGATTTTGAAGTGAATAGTTTTTGGGTGTCATCTCGACGAACACACACACTCACACACACACACACACATAAAAAACGCATTAAAAGTGTTGCCAAAGCAAAGATAAGTGCGTGTCAGCCACAGTGTGTGCACACTTGAATGATAATAATAATTATTACGACTTTATTAACTGACATTTCCCTCTGCCATTTCCCATTTTCAGTCACGATCACAAACTGCGGTGCATTTGGTGTCCAGTCGTCAAACGGGCACGGCGACAAATATCCTGAGAACTCTTCTCGCAGCTGCTGGCAAGGACATACGCTTGAAGGCAGACGGTGTAAGTGTGACCACATATGAAAATCTGATACATGTAAATATACTTATGAAAGGGAGCCACAAGTGTTGCCAAGTTATGAGTTACGGCCAGTCGGCAATATTATGCTCAAGTACACTCAAAGCTGGTGCCAGGCGGTGCCAACGTAAACAAAAGTTTAATAAAATAAAAAAATAAAACAATACAAAAAGCAACAATAAAGCTAACAAATTGTGAAAAATCGATATGCAAAATCCCCAAACGTAAATGCATTCAAAATACGAATAAGAAAAGAAGAAAAAATAGAATAGAAAGAAACTAAAGCCTAAAAATAATGTCAGAGCTGTTGTCTGATTAACTTGCATTGAGCCCGGAAACCCGAAAGAAATCAGACAAAATGCGGAACTATTTGTCGCATCACGTGCTCCGATATTTCCACAACGCACGCGACGTGCGCCAAGTGCATAAATTTCGACTATCCAATAAAAAAATGGAGAAAGAGAAAGAGCCCCTCTTTCTCCGAGGGGGGAGGGAAATTGTATGCATGGTGGGGTCGATTGATTGTCTAGACACAAAGACATGGCGATTTGGTAAACGGCAAACTTGATTTAAATCAATTAGATAGTAGAGCTCACACACACATACATATATAGTATACACCCACCCACACACATTTAATGGCACTGTCAGACAAAATTAGCTGGATAAAGTATTTAGCTATCATCTTCTATTGGCATTTGAGCTGCCGATTTTCCCCAACCCATTTCCCATTTCCATTTTGATTTCGATACGGCGAAATAGTTGAACCAACAATGACAATGGCACGCACTCTGGGTGCTATTTCCTATAGATAGAGCTGGATACAGAGTCGGTATTGCAAAGTATCAGAGGACGCTCAACTCGTTGCCAACAACAAACACATAATAATAGTGTACAATAAGGGGAAAAAGGAGAAAATAAAACCAAAAAAGGGGGTCACAAGTTGCTCTACAACTTGATTTATTTTGCCAGCTGAGCGAAGGCAGCACGACGAGGGGAATGTCTAGGGAAAAGAGTGAAAATATGGAGGGGGTAGGGAGGGCGCTTTTCATGCGCCTTTGCCAGTTCAAAGTTCGCGCGAAAAGTTGCGAACTTGGCTAAAAATAGCAAACATGCAGCCCGTTAACACTTGAGGCATGAATTGGCTAATTGGTTATTTATGATTATGTGAGTGTGTGGGAGTGTGTTTAATTATGCCAACTAAAATGAAATTATAGTATCTGTGTCTATCTGTTTTAAATAGCGTGGCAAAATCCCATTGCTGCTGGCGGTCGAGTCGGGAAATCAGTCGATGTGTAGAGAACTCTTGGCTGCACAAACGGTGGATCAACTGAAGGTAAGTCTCCTTTCAATATAATCATAACTATAAATAAATACTCACATATGCAAAGTATTATTAGATATGAGGGTGACTTATAGAGAAGGCAGTAAAGGAGAGAACATTACGGAAGAGGTAAAAACAAACTACAGTACTGATGCTATCTATCATTACTTTTTCCTACCTGATTTCCTTACTCTGATCTTATATTAAAACTACTTCAGCTTAAGTTTTATGTTAATCTCTAGATTGATTTAGACTGATTTCAGTGCTGTCAATCAAGAATTTGTCAAGGCAACAAATCAAAATGCAAATGCAACTTGTGCCAGTTGTCCGAAACTGTGGAAATAAATCAAAGAAATATCAGAAATATGCAAATGTCACAGCTGATATGGCAACTCTACGCACCCAACACAACTGTGAAGTGCGGCAACAACGCAATGAGCGAAAGCGTGAAAAGTGCAACAATGCAAATTTGCTGTGACTTTGGCAAAAGTTTAACTTGCTTTCAATTTGCATGGCAGGACACACAACAGAGCAAAAGCAGAGGAGGAGAAATAGGAGAAGGAAGAGGAGAAGTAGGTGAAACAGAGTCAAGAGCAGAGTGCGTGTTGATCAAATTAACCGAAAGGGGTTAAAGTTAAAGTTAAAGTTCGAGTGAGTTGATTTTGGCCAACAGCTTAGCACGCAATCAGCCCAGCCGGCTAATAAACTGGGTCAAATGTGTTGCGAAAACGCAGCTAAAAATTGAATAAGGAGTGGGGCAAAATCTGAAGGGTTTTCAAGTGTAGGGCACGTCTTAAGGTTAACCTTGTTTTATGCTTGTTGTTAATTTGCATTTATAAAAATATATCAAAGGCTACGTTAAATGCAATTTCCTAATGCTCCGCACCTTGTTCCATTTTTTCTTTCTCTTCATGTACTTTTAATTTTCATGGCCAGGCAACAACGGTCAATGGAGACACGGCCATGCATTTGGCCGCCAGACGGCGGGATGTGGACATGGTCCGAATACTCTCTGACTATGGCAACAAACTGGACGCCCAGAACGGCGAGGGGCAGACGCCGTTGCACATTGCAGCCGCCGAGGGGGATGAGGCGCTGCTCAAGTACTTCTTTGGGGTGCATGCCCCGGCCTCCATTACGGATAATCAAGGTGAGTCGGAGATAAATCCCTTACCTTGTTAAGAACTCTTGTTGCTGCCCTCGCCAGATCGCACACCGATGCACTTGGCGGCGGAAAATGGACATGCGCATGCCATCGAGATTCTGGCGGACAAATTCAAGGCGAGCATCCTCGAGCGCACCAAGGATGGCAGCACACTGATGCACATTGCATCACTCAATGGCCATGCTGAGTGCGCCACGATGCTCATCAAGAAGAACGCCTATCTCCACATGCCCAACAAGAACGGTGCCCGCAGCATTCACACCGCTGCCGAATACGGTCACATTGGCATCATCACCACTTTGCTGCAGAAGGGCGAGAAAGTCGATGTTACCACTAAAGTGAGTACTTGGACAAACGCAAGTCGAGGAAGTCATTCCCATTCTCTTCCTTCCTTCCTTCCAGGATAACTACACAGCTCTGCACATAGCTGTGGAGTCGGCGAAACCCGCTGTTGTGGAAACCCTTCTCGGCTTTGGCGCCGGTGTCCACGTCCGCGGTGGCAAGCTGCGCGAGACGCCTCTGCACATCGCCGCACGGGTCAAGGACGGCGATCGCTGTGCCCTCATGCTGCTAAAGTCCGGAGCGAGTCCCAATCTGACAACCGACGATTGCCTCACGCCGGTTCACGTTGCCGCCCGTCACGGGAATCTTAGCACAATGATGAAACTGCTCGAGGATGGCGGAGATCCGCTTTACAAGTCAAATGTGAGTGCAGTAGACAGTCATCAAATATAATAACTATAATTATAAATTTAAAAGATCTTTCGATTAATTTAAGTAAACTTTAGTTGAACTCGATTACAGTAGAATCTCACAAAAGTAGTCTCGAATTGTGATTAAAAGTAAAAATTGAAACTCTTCAATTCCAAATTTAAATTATAAGCAAAATTTAATAAATTATTTAGTTTTTTTCTTAAGTCTGCCCATGTTTTGACTTAAGGAATGAAATGAGATGAATAATGTAAATATGAGGGAAAAACCTAGTCTAGTGACGAAAACATTTTCAAGCGCCAAAATTCCTTCTCCCTGTTACTTACATTGCAACGAATACAATATTCCCTTTTACTTATTTTTTAAGTAACGGATATAATAAAACAATTATGTAGAATTCTTGTTTTTCTGAACAAAAAGGTATTAAAAGTTTTTGCAAAAGCAACCAACCCAAATAAGTCGAAGAGTGGTTCTAGTTTGTGAGATTCCACTGTATTCAACATGTATTCTGACTTTCCTACAATCATTTTCTCTCTTTCCCCGTCTCACTTGCTCTGCAGACTGGCGAGACACCGTTGCACATGGCGTGCAGATCGTGTCATCCGGAGATTGTGCATCATTTAATTGAGACGGTGAAGGAGAAGCACGGACCGGAGAAGGCGACCACGTACATTAACTCTGTGAACGACGATGGCGCCACGGCACTGCATTACACTTGCCAAATTACCAAGGAGGAGGTGAAGATCCCCGAGTCCGACAAGCAGATTGTGCGCATGCTCCTCGAGAACGGGGCGGATGTGACGCTGCAGACGAAGAATGCGCTGGAAACGGCCTTTCACTACTGCGCCGTAGCGGGCAACAATGATGTGCTCATGGAGATGATTTCGCACATGAATCCCACGGACATTCAGAAGGCCATGAATCGCCAGTCGTCGGTGGGCTGGACACCGCTGCTGATCGCCTGCCATCGGGGGCACATGGAGCTGGTCAACAACCTTCTAGCGAATCATGCCAGGGTCGATGTCTTCGACACCGAGGGAAGATCGGCCCTCCACCTGGCGGCGGAGCGAGGATTTCTGCACGTCTGCGATGCGCTGCTAACGAACAAGGCCTTCATCAACTCAAAGTCCCGGGTGGGACGCACTGCCCTCCACTTGGCGGCAATGAACGGATTCACGCACCTGGTCAAGTTCCTCATCAAGGATCACAATGCCGTCATTGATATCCTGACGCTGCGCAAACAGACGCCTCTCCACCTGGCAGCGGCCAGTGGACAAATGGAGGTGTGCCAGCTGTTGCTGGAACTGGGCGCCAACATCGACGCGACCGACGATCTGGGCCAGAAGCCCATCCACGTCGCCGCCCAGAACAACTACTCTGAAGTGGCCAAACTGTTCCTGCAGCAGCATCCGTCGCTGGTGAATGCCACCAGCAAGGATGGCAACACCTGTGCCCACATCGCTGCCATGCAGGGCTCCGTCAAGGTGATCGAGGAGCTCATGAAGTTCGATCGATCCGGCGTGATATCGGCTAGAAACAAGTTGACCGATGCCACGCCTCTACAATTGGCCGCCGAGGGCGGACATGCGGACGTGGTCAAGGCCCTGGTCCGGGCCGGCGCCTCCTGCACCGAGGAGAACAAGGCCGGATTCACGGCCGTCCACTTGGCGGCCCAGAACGGACACGGCCAAGTGCTCGATGTGCTCAAGAGCACGAATTCTCTGCGCATCAACAGCAAAAAGTTGGGATTGACTCCGTTGCATGTCGCCGCCTACTATGGCCAGGCGGACACAGTGCGGGAACTCTTGACCAGCGTTCCGGCCACGGTCAAGTCGGAGACGCCAACGGGCCAGAGTCTCTTCGGCGAACTGGGCACAGAGTCGGGCATGACGCCTCTGCATCTGGCCGCCTTCTCCGGCAACGAGAACGTGGTGCGATTGCTCCTCAACTCGGCGGGTGTTCAAGTGGATGCAGCGACCGTTGAGAACGTAAGCGAATAAAGATACAAATGTTATGAATCTATGATCTGAATATAAGGAATGGTATGACTTGATGATGGAAAGATATTGAAATACTCTTCAAATCGATTCAATCGAGATCATTTAGTATAGAATACTGATGTAAAATTATCGATAACTCAAAGATCGCGGAAGTCATTTTCAAGTACTTTAACTCGATAATTCCTTTTACGATAAATCGACAACTCGATTTTTGTTTTGTCGTTTTGAACATTTTGATTTAAAACTCGATTTATAATTTCGAAATATGCAATGTAATAATAATAGTGTTTAGGACTTTCCCTTACCTCTTTACTTCTCTCTTCTTTCTATCAAGACAGTTCTTCATTCTTAATGAATTGTAATCATTTTTAGATGTTTATAGATGCGGGTTGGCTTATTATATTTCTTTAAAGGATTAAATCCCTCTTTAAACTTTCCTTCTTACAGTCTCCCATTCTCATCTTAATCGTCATGACCATTTTTATTTTCTTGATAGATAGTCATATCATAAAACTTAAAGTTTTCAATTTTACACAATTTTGGAATGATACTTAATAAAAGAAAAGTAAATTCCTGATTTATTATGAAGCTATATGAAGAAAAGAGATGATTAAAATTTGATTTATTTAACTTTTTTTTTGACATTTGACTTTAGACATTTTCCCCTTTTTGCTAAACAAAATCGCTAATAGTTCCCTTGTTTTTTTTTGTAGGGTTATAATCCACTCCATTTGGCTTGCTTCGGTGGACACATGTCAGTGGTCGGTTTGCTTCTGAGTCGGTCGGCGGAGCTCCTGCAATCCACGGATCGCAATGGCCGCACCGGCCTGCACATTGCGGCGATGCACGGCCATTTCCAGATGGTGGAGATCCTGCTCGGCCAGGGCGCGGAGATAAATGCAACCGATCGCAACGGTTGGACGCCACTGCATGGTGCTGCCAAAGCCGGTCACTTGGACGTGGTGAAGCTGCTGTGCGAGGCGGGAGCCTCGCCCAAGTCCGAGACGAACTATGGATGTGCGGCGATCTGGTTCGCCGCCTCCGAGGGCCACAACGAGGTGCTGAGGTACTTGATGAACAAGGAGCACGACACCTACGGCCTGATGGAGGACAAGCGCTTTGTCTACAACCTGATGGTTGTCTCCAAGAACCACAACAACAAACCTATTCAGGAGTTTGTTTTGGTTTCACCAGCTCCTGTCGACACGGCAGCCAAGTTATCCAACATTTACATAAACCTCTCGACGAAGGTAAGTGCGAGTCACTGAGTTACCGAGCAAAGGGATTCGTTTACTCTCTGTCTCTGCAGGAGAAGGAACGCGCCAAGGATCTGGTGGCTGCTGGCAAACAGTGCGAGGCCATGGCCACCGAGCTCTTGGCCTTGGCAGCTGGCTCGGACTCGGCCGGAAAGATTCTCCAGGCGACCGACAAGCGGAACGTCGAGTTTCTCGACGTTTTAATCGAGAACGAGCAGAAGGAAGTCATTGCACATACAGTTGTTCAACGATACTTGCAAGTTGGTATCCATGACCATCTGTTTTTAAGTGATCTACTAAATTAAATGCGTCTCTTTCCCTCTTCTCTTCGCGGGATTAGGAACTGTGGCACGGCTCATTGACGTGGGCCTCGTGGAAGATCATGTTGCTGCTGGTTGCGTTTATCGTTTGTCCACCTGTATGGATTGGCTTCACCTTTCCGATGGGCCACAAGTTCAACAAGGTGCCCATCATCAAGTTCATGTCCTACCTCACCTCGCACATTTACCTCATGACGCACCTGAGCATCGTGGGCATCACGCCCATTTATCCGGTGCTGCGTTTGAGCCTGGTCCCCTACTGGTACGAAATAGGCCTGCTCATTTGGTTGAGCGGCCTACTTTTGTTCGAGTTGACGAATCCGTCCGACAAGTCCGGATTGGGATCGATCAAGGTGCTCGTCCTGCTCCTGGGCATGGCCGGCGTGGGCGTCCACGTGGTCGCCTTCCTCTTCGTCTCCAAGGAGTACTGGCCCACTCTCGTCTACTGTCGCAATCAATGCTTCGCCCTGGCCTTCCTCCTCGCCTGTGTCCAGATCCTCGACTTTCTCTCTTTCCATCATCTGTTCGGACCCTGGGCCATTATCATTGGGGATCTCCTCAAGGATCTGGCTCGTTTCCTGGCAGTGCTCGCGATCTTCGTCTTCGGCTTCTCCATGCACATCGTGGCCCTGAATCAATCCTTCGCCAACTGGACGCCCGACGACATTCGCAGCTTCGAGAAGAAGAATCGCAACAAAGGCTACTTCAGTGACGGTAAGTCCAAACGTTTGCTTTGCTTCTGGAATTCTTAATCCATTCCAACATATCTTAATTACAATCTTTGGTTTCATAACATTTTCGGTTAGTTATTATTTTTATTTGACATTATTTCTCTGTTGTTTTTTGGAATGTTTTCGCAACATCCTCGTTTTTTTAAATGTGTCTTGATAAGTATCTGTATCTGCCTTGAATGAAACTTTGTGCTCAATGTTCCACCTACAACTACAACTACAACCACAAAATACAACAACATCAATTGCATGCCGTACAACAACAACAAATATCCAAAACCAAATACTGAACCCAACCTCTCTCTTTGATGTCGTCATGTGCCATTGAACCGAACCAATCAAGCAACCCTCTGCCCACATCCCGAAATATTTATCCAACCGATTAGATCTAATATTAATACCCTTCTTTTTATCCGTAATCCGCCGTAAATGCTTCAGATGATATGCCCACCCCACGTCCCCCGCCCGTGGAGAATTATGTCGATAGTCGCTTCAGCGAATTCCGACGTAAACACAAAGATGATCGTAAGTTCCGTAACGTAACGTTAACGTAACGCAACCCAACGCTTCCTTCCTTCGTTCAGCCTTTTTGCATGGGCTCTCTCACAAACATATATTATAGATATATCTATATATATATATTTATACTTATCTGCAGGTCGGCTCCCCATTTTTGTGGGGCACCGACCGAATTGTTCCTTGCCTTCAATGTTGTGTGTAAAGAAGTTTTTATTGTCATTATCTTATTTTCCAGTTCTATGGAAAAAGCAAATGCAACAAATTCCACACGTACTCGTACTACTACTAAATACTACTACTACTACCGCTACTACAACAACTAATAATAATAAGAATTTAAAATATATCTATCTATTGTTAGCCTTGTTCTTTAAGTTCCTTTCGTTTCGAGGCATGTTTTATCTTGGTCTTGGCCAGCGGATACGTTCTATGTTTTGTGCATTCTTGATGTTGTGGATCAATGTTTATCAAAATAGGTACCATAAGCTGCATTATTACATTGATTTATTTAAGCTTTTCATTTACTTGAACTTATCACATTTTTTTTAATTATTTTTAATAATGTCTGCATGCATTTAACTTTTAATTATGCTTTACGTTTTTCATCAATTTAAGTCAACGATTTTTTAGTTGAGTTTATCAAAACTTTTCCAAATGCAAAGAAATATTATAAATATATTATCAATTATAGAAACAATAGTGAGAACAGTAAAGAACTTAAAATAGTTAAAAACTTATGAGAATGAAATGTAATTAAATTTATTTGAGCAGTTTATAAATAATGAAACTAAAGGCAATAATGAAAGAAATATTATGTACAGATTTATACATATTTTCAAATTGAGTAATTTTTATTTGAAATAAAATTGATGATGTTAAAGTCTAGAAAATTCAGAAACAATAGAATTGTTGTGTAATAAATATTTTGGCATGAAATTGCTTTTAAATTTCAGTAAATTTAATACTGTTTTAGTTTTAAAATCTAACCAGAATTTCTGTCTCTTTTCTTAAATCTACGAAATACTATATTTTTTAAAGTTAAGTTGATAACTTCAATTTTACGCCCAATGATTTCCTTAATTTCCTCATTTTAAATTTTGGTTTATAATCATGCGCAAAGATGTAAAAAGAAAATCGAGAAATAATTCAATTCAATGCATGTTGATGTTCTGCAAGTCGCAATCCAAAAAAGATCACAATATATATGTATGTGTATAATCCGTATATATATATGTAATAATCAGTAATTCATGTCCGCCTGGTTGCCAGGGTTGCCATGAAGCTTGAACTTCCGCTTGCTGCCACCCACTAAAATTCTGCACAAAACGGCGAAACGAATCATATGAAGAGAAACTCGCCATGAAAGATCGAATCGATAATTATGTGTGTTGGCCGATAAAACCTATACAAAATACTATATACTTAGTATCGAATTGAAATGCGATCAGCTGCCTGAAGTGTTGCTCTTGTTGCTTTTGACGTACACCCAATTTGCACACACGCCTGTGCCATCTATCCATACATGTTGCCTATATCAATATCAATATCAATACAACAATATATCCTTATCAATCGTATCAATGCAGCAATCCAAGCAAGCAATTACTTTCGCTCACACAGTTAGTTTTGATGTGCCTATTGTTCGTGTCACAATATTTTTGAAATACTATATGTATGTTGCATACTCGTATAATCGTAAGGATATTTAAGAAATACAATGAAAATTCGCTGTTAGGACCCATGACACCATTTCTGGCTTTCGAGCGTCTGTTCTTCGCGGTCTTCGGACAAACGACCACCTTGGACATCAATCCCATGCGACATCTGCGTCCCGAGTGGACCGAGGTCCTGTTCAAATTTGTCTTTGGCATCTATTTGTTAGTGTCTGTGGTTGTACTCATTAACCTGCTAATTGCCATGATGTCGGATACTTATCAACGCATTCAGGTTTGTATTGACAATCGCCACTAATTACACGCTCTCCTCCCCCCTCTCTTTCTCTTCTCTCTTCCCTATTATTAAACTTATTTAATTATATCTTTTTTAATTTTAAACAATTTTAAATCTTTTTGGTTTGCAATTGAAAACGCTGTGATAACAACCCCGTTGACCGTTCGATACACAAATTGTAACGTAATTGGGCCATGTTTATTGTTATCTTTGGGGTTGGTCGATTGGGCCAAATCAACCCCGCGTTGATTGGGCGAATTGACCAACCGCATGTCAAATGGGCGTGTGTTATCTTTTTATTTTTCAAATGGAAATGGAATATTCATCGTGTGTGCTGTCTCCGTATATCATAATTGGGGGTTGATATCTGGATTCGTGGATATTCGGTATATTTTATGGTATTTCTGGTATACAAACATATGTGTGTGAAACGGAAATGGAAACAGTGCGCCTGAATCCGATAACGTCATTCGAGCTACTCTTTTTCGCCGTGTTTGGCCAGACGCAGACGGAGCAAACGATAGTTGACAGAATCAAAAATTTAGCCGTGCCCACTCAACCCTATTGGGTCGAGTATCTGTTCAAAATTGTGTTTGGCATTTACATGTTGGTATCGGTGGTTGTACTCATTAACCTGCTGATTGCTATGATGTCAGACACCTATCAAAGAATTCAGGTAGTATTGCTAATGGCGCTTCTAATCAAATTCGTTTTATTCAACTTTCTATGCTCGAAATAATACCAAGTATACAACATATTATTTATATTATAAATGTGTAAGTTAAGTCTATTATATTAAACGAAATATTGATTAATCTTCAAGTCTTTTTCAGCTAAATAACGCGAATTTTGCCTTTAATTTAATATATAATAATATTCGATAATAATTTTAAAAAAAGTTGGAAATATTTTCTAAGGTTCTGACTGACGAACAAGAACTGAAAGAAGCAAAAAGAAAACAAAGTGAGAAGCACAATACAGGGATAAGTCCAAAGAGAGAAGATTTGAAGCAGTAAAAGAATAGACAAGTAAAATAAATATTTGGAAAGTAAGAAGCAAAGTGAAATGTCCAAAAGATCGATATGTTTTCTGATGCAAAAATTCAATGGATGTAAGCATAGAACAGATTAAAGCGACTTTAAACCTCTCAACTCGCTTCTCTCCGATACAAAGTTGTTAATCCTTAACCTGAATACTTCAAATATATTTTATATTGTTGGCTAAATGAATAATGGCATTTCTTGTAGATCCATCAACTGCCCAGACTTGCATCTTCCAGGTTTTTTCAAGAAAAAACGAAAAACTAAAAATTCTAGCTGTATCTGTGAGATACACTTTCGTTAAGCAAAATGTATCTTGCAGATAGAATCACTGGCTTATAGAATAGATACAATTAGTGTGTGCTCTAGCTCTAGCTTTAGATACTAATTAGTGAAAAGTGCGTAGCTTTTGTGACCAGTGCTGAGCAATTTAGCGAAATGCCAACGCCAGTGTTGGCAAATGCATGCTTTACAAATTACCGCTGCATGTTTCTGTGTCTATGTCTCAAGTCAAATAGTACTTATATCTGAAATATACCAATTAAGGCGTAAGGTTTTGTATAGCAATTTCTCCAGAGTATTTTATGTGGTATATATATATCTTTCCCGGCTAGAAATTGTTAAGCAAAACAAACGTCTACATTTGTATAGTTCCCTTATTGAATATCCTTTTTTGCAGCGTGCTTAAGTTAAAATTAAAAGCCTAAAAGAAACCGAATCTAAAATTGTAAAATGCTTAAATGGACTCATCATGAAACTCATTTGTGTAACTGTGTTCTTGTTTCTATTCTATTCATGTCTCATCCATCTGCTCGCAAATCACTCCAATAACAATTGCCATGATATAATAATGCGATCAATTGCAATGCCTATGAAAACCTATGAAATACTAGGCGCAATCCGACATCGAGTGGAAATTTGGTTTGTCCAAGCTTATTCGCAATATGCATCGCACCACAACAGCGCCATCGCCGCTTAATTTAGTTACCACCTGGTTTATGTGGATCGTCGAGAAGGTCAAGGTAAAAAATAAAATATTACAGTTTAAAAAAAAATATATGAAATCAGAGCTCGTGTAGTTGCTGACCTTTTCTGCAAACCATTTAAAGCAATTTGGCAACAACTGCAAATGGATCTTGATTTACAACGTCAACGGAATGCTTTAAGTGTCTTGCCCTGTTTATCACGCACCGTGGCACCCTGTATTTTTATTGTGATACGTAATTGCACATCTGGTCACACTGTTTCAGTTTTTGGTTTACCTGGTTTCTTGTGTTGAGTTGTGCTTTCAATGTTTAATCGTATTGTGTCTCTTGTATGTCTCTGTACGTCTCGTTTGTCACGTGTCCCGTCTCTCTCTAATGATATGAACGCCTTGACATAATTCGCACACGCTACAACAGGCACGCATGAAGAAAAAGAAGCGTCCAAGTCTGGTTCAGATGATGGGGATACGTCAGGCCAGTCCACGGACCAAGGCTGGCGCCAAGTGGCTATCGAAGATCAAGAAAGGTGAGCAATGTATGTATCGCAGTTCTACGAGTAAGTCCCCCTCCCCCCGCCCAGTTGCCAACTAAGAGTTTTTGTAGCTACAAGCGATCGTCTCTGTCTCACTCTCTTCGTTAATACGACTCTCTCTTTTTGACAACTACAGCTAGTGTCTCAACTCTACTTTATCTTTCTTATCTCAACGATTGGCGCGCTCTAGCTCAAAATTTCTTTCACAACTTTCAACCCTCATTGCCTTAACTTTCGTTGATCAAATATAACTAATAGTGTTCCATTTAAATCTCTCAGACTCGGTGGCCCTCTCCCAGGTGCATTTGTCGCCTCTTGGCTCTCAGGCCAGTTTCTCGGCGGCGAATCAGAATCGCATTGAGAATGTCGCCGACTGGGAGGCGATTGCCAAGAAATACCGAGCACTTGTCGGCGACGAGGAGGGAGGATCCCTCAAGGACTCGGATGCGGAGAGCGGCTCGCAGGAGGGCAGCGGTGGACCACAAGCTCCGGTTCAGGTGGGAAAGGCGGTCAATAAGGCCAATTTGGAGAATGCCTTCAATAATTAGAGATTATTATTGTTTTAAGTCGCTTTTGGGCATTTGCTTCTTTTACTAAACGTGTTTCGATTGCAGGTCTAAGCTTCAAGATCATCTCTCTCTGCTACTGTACTACTTCCTCTTCTACTTCTACTCTATCAATATCAATACTTCCCCTCTATATTCTTCCCCCCAACACCATCTAAACTCTCCCATCTCGACTGTCTTGCCTCTTCTGTACTTAAGCTCTATTCTCTAAGTAACTTTAATAACTATAACTAAGCTGCACACTTGGGAACTTAATCTAAGCCTCACCTAATCTTAACTAACTTAGCTAGAATATTGAAATTGTTTTTGGTAATTTGTAAGCCTAAGCTCTATGATTTCCATTTACATGAAGATATTTTTTGTTAACGAACAAAACATTTTTGATATGAAGATCAATCCAAAAAGACAACAAACAACAACAAAACATGTTTTCCATAAATTAATTAAGTTTTTAAGTCCGATTTGGACTCCGCAAAGTCATCCAATTTGCTAACTTTTTGACAAGAACTCCTCTAGCATTTTAATATTTTATAATTAAGCTAAACTCCATAATAATGACGATGTTGATGATGATGATGTTAGCATTATTTATACTCGTACTTGGTAGCTAGTAAGATTTTAGCTTTAGCTTTCACTTAACTTCATTTTTTTTAAGCTTTTGGTGTGTATGAAAACTTTATTAATTTTTTTATATAAATGTGGAAACGAATTAATTATATTTGTAATTCTCAGTGTAATACTTTTTATTTATCAAAGCCCTTTTTGTTAACAAATGTATGCCTTGAATTTGTTGTATGTATTTATGTGTAAATAAATAGTCGTATTTGAAAAAGAAACAAAAAAAATTACAATATTTGACTTAATAAAATATAAATTTATTAATTTAAATTCGAAGTAAAATTTCATTTTGAATATTTCAATATAAAATTTAATTAAATTTTTCTCAGTGCAACCCGTATTGCTATCTCTCTCTTCTAGGCAGCTATTAAACAGAACAAGTATGTATGTTTGTCCTGCTCTAGCTTGGTGGTTGTCTTGGCTGTAACTAAGTTACTGTTGCTGCCGCCAGATGCCGCTCTGCTTAGCGCCATCTATGGTAAGACATTGGAAATTCACTGAACAGCCTTTGGCGAGAAATTTGAATGAAATTTTCAAAACATTAAAAAACAAATTTGAAAAAAACAATGCAAAATTTTGAAAAATAATGAAGTTCACTCTAAAATTGGTTTTGTGCATTTCGCGTGGCAAAGTTGAGAAAAAATCGAAAAACGAAAAAAAATTGTAAATTCGAGAAAAATGCAACAAAAATTCTGGTGCAACTCCCAAAATTCTAGCTTCAAAATTGAAAAAGTTGACTTTTCGATCGCGGAAAAAACTCTCAACGGGTGTACGAGGGGGGTAGGTGAGGGACATTTCCCGAATGTTGTGAAGCAAACCGCTGTCGAAAACTTGCCGATACAAGATACAGAACTTATCCACAGCTTAGATAAAACAGGAACGAGATACACGATAACTTACTTTTGTGAAAGTAAAAATGTAGAAAAAAATAAAATTAAATGAATTATATATTTGTAAATATTTATTCTTAGGAAGTTTATGAGAATTTTAATTGCAAATTTCTCTGATTATGGAAATGTTTATTTAAGCAAGCATTTTTGTATTTTGTATTATTTTCGATTCAGAAATTAAGGAAAAGTAATCAGCTGCATAAGAAGTTGAAGACAAAGGACTTGGATTCGGATAAGGCTACGTAATACAAGCTCGTTGCAACATAATTAAATATAATATTGGAGTGAACTTTGTTGATTTCCGATTGGAATTATTGAAATTGCAAGTAATCAACAACTTTAGCAATTACTTCAACACACACACACACATGTCACAAACTCAAATTGACCAAGGTGTTGAACTGGTCAAGTGAATTTTAATTTGGCTTTAACTGCAGCAACAGCAACAACAACAACAATTGCAGGTGTCACATTTTGGTTGCAAAGTGTTGAAAATTGCAACTGGTCGGGAAAACTGGTCGAATTGTTGTTGTACTTTATTATAGATAATTGCCTTTTGCTGCTGTCACTTGATTGTTGAATGTTGACATTGTTGTTGTTGCTGTTAAGCTTGTAACAATTTTAGCCCGATAAGCAAAACAAGTTGCCAAGGTTTATGGCCACAAGCTTGTCAAATATTGTTACAATTAGGCAGTTAATAAATTTCGCTGCTGAGTTTCAATGATTTGTGTGTGTGTGTGGTCAAAACAGGTTAAATGATTAATGCCAAAACAGCATCTTGGCCACTTTCCACTTGGCTACTGGAAACACTAACGATCTTGGCAGAGATCGTAGTTGAGACAGCTGCATGTTAGCTGCAAATAAATTCAAATTCAATAAACTCAATGCAAATGAATGAAATTCGCTGTCCATCATTCATCAAATGACCAGGCCAACAGTGTGTATATTGTCTGTGTGTGTCTGTATGTGTGTTGTGCTTGCACAGCAGGTGACATTTCCAGACCAGGAAAAGGAATCAAAATAAATTATTGAAAAAAAAGAAGAGAGCAAGATAAAAAAAAAATAAGGTGAACACACACCCAGATGAACAAGACATGGAACACGACACGAAATCAAGTTGTAGTTAGTGGAGTTTGTGTTTGATATAGTACAAAACACTTTTTCATATCGAAATTTGTGATATGTTGTGATTAATGGCAAGCGACACAAACACTTAATTTGACGCCGAGTCGAGTCGAGTCGAGTTCGCTTGGCGCAGGCGCCTTCAGTTAAAAAACGGCAGCAAAAACCCAACCAAACTGAACTGAAATGGTCTGGTAGAGAGTCAACAGATATAGAGAGAGAGAGGGAAAGAGAGAAAGAAGACAAAATCAAGCATTATCTCGAGCAAGATTAATTATTGTAATCACATCAACAGCAGTGGGCCCCAGAGACACCACTGAGATCAGCAAAAAGCAAAGAAGAAAAACAACAAAATCAAAAATGATCAATGATCATCAAAAACTGAGCGTTCGAAAAAGTTTTCTGTTGATTTTTATAGTGTGGTCGAGGGTATTGAGGGTATGGGTTACACATTTCATTGGCTAATCAAGATGCTAATTTGAAGAAGATTAATTTGTGTTCGACTTTGCAGAGTTTGTCTGTCTGTCTATATGTCCTTCTGTCCCTCTGTCCCTCTGTCTGTCTGGCTGCAAGGCATAGCCAATGAGCAGATTCACAGAGATTATAATCCGATATTTCATGTTAAGAGCAAGAGAAACCGAAACAACAAATCTGAAGGCTTCGTTTATTATTAATTCACTCCCCACTTGATGTCGTAGCTCTTCGTATGTATTTCATTAAATACTTAGCATAGGATACACACACAGTTTAACACACATCTGCATATCTCTTGATGTTTTTGTTTTTGCTGTTGTTGTTGCTCAAGTGACACGCAGATTAATTGAAATTTTATGAGTAGCGCAGACGTAAACAATCAGCGAGACCACCTTTTGCCAGCCCCTAAGGTCATAGGAGCCTGTCTACAGTCCTCAGTCTTCAGTTTCCATTCTCCATTCTCCAGTCACCTCGATCTCCAGTCTTCTTCTTCAGTTTCTTATGTCCCTCTACAAACTCTTGTGTTGTAGCTGGAAATCTGTGACTGTCGTTATTGCAGTTTTCGCTGTTGCTCCTGGCACACAGACTATGAAAAATGGCTTAAAATCTGGCACAGTGGGTACAAACTGCTTTAAATTATATAAAAGCTAATTTATTTAAAATTCATTTATTAACATACTGTACAAAATTAGAATAATCCTAGCGATATTTCTATTTAAAAAATTAAAAATTAAAAAATTGTTTTTTTTAAGAACCCATCATTTACTTCCATGTACTCAATAGTCACTTATTTTAAAATATATTTTCGATTAACTATTTTTCGTCACAATCCCGTGTCCGTTACTCGTAACTTGATATTTTTATTTTTTCCTCCATCTAAAACTTATGTTCTTTCATGCATTTTATATGCACTTTATTTATGTGCAGTCTTACCAGGTACCACTGTAGCCCCCACACTAATTGATAGACTGTGAAATTATTTGGCAATGGCAAGAAAGTGAGCCTCAGCGAGGAACTCCTGTGTTGGCCAAGTTGCAGTCGGTCATCAAGCGACTTGGACTTGAGGTCGGCACATTGTTTGTGCCTTTCTCGGTCTTCACTTGGCCGCTGGCAACACATCAGAATACGAAGAAGGAAAGGGGGGAAACCGTCTAAGTGAAAAGTGTTAAAAAGTGCGACTTGGCTGAGTTTGAGCTTCGACTTCAGCTTCAGCTATGGCAAATTTAAAGACAAATGAGGCGGCATCAACGGAACGGCATTTTTGACATTTGCCAAATTTGAAATGTCAGCCAAAGCGAGGCGAAGCTCTTGACGAAGGTTCCATATTTCCAGGTTCCAGTTTCAGTTAGTCACTTGTCTGGGTGGGCCAAGACTCGATGTCTGAGCTGAAGTTGAAGCTGGAGCTGAAGTCGCAGTACTAAATAAATGTTACGGTTAGTCGAATAAGTTGCGGGCCTTTAAATGAAATCTCAGGTGAAAGGTTATTAATTTACAAAATTAAACTGGCTCTTTGTTGTTGTTGTTAATATATGCAGATTGCTGTTGTTGTTGTTGTTGCTGGTCTTTGGCACGGCTCATTGGGTTTAATGTTGATCTGAGTAGGGGCAGACCGAAATGATGACAAATGAAACGACACTGACAGACGTTGAAACGAAAGCGGATGCGAAGACACAAAGCTTTCCTTCAGCATTTCACAAGAGTGTCCAGCAAATTCAGATCTTAGGGAAGGTACAAATAAAAAATGCTGAACAGGTGTGAAACAGCAGAGAGAGAAAGCTGTAAGAACTGAAACTCGCGAGGAGATCTGGAAAATTCTTTGGATGTTGATAAAAGTTTCAATTAAATTTAATAATCTACATATATTTCTAAGAATTATATTAGCTGTTAAATAAATATCATTAATTAAGCAGATATTCGCAGTACTCGTATTTAATAAGTACACATATTCACTTCTTCGAATACCTATAGCACATGAATATTATGAGTACTTGAACCTTTGGCTTAGTTTCTCGTAAGCCTTAATCGGCAGTTGAAAAATCTCGGTTGTTATGCAGAAATTGTTGGCAATTTGCGTTGTAACTTATGGCCAACATCAGCGGCACAATTAAAATCATTTAGAGGCCAATTAAATTTCGTTAGCAGCATTAAAAATGGCCAAAATGATAGCCCGGGTCACATGAGAACAATTGCGTAATCGGAGCAGTAACATGGCTGAAAGGAAGACAGAGAGAGAGAGAGAGAGAGAGAGAGAGAGAGAGAGAGGGCAAACGATTTGCAGATGCAGTCGACAATTAAAATCACGAAAATGGCTGTTGATGTTGCGTTGTCCAGTTGTCCAGTTGTCCAGCTTGTCCTGTTCCCATCCCGAGTTGAATTCCCAGCTCCAACTCTGTCTCCATCTCCATGCAGAGTGCGTGTGCGTGCTGTACTGTGATTTGGCTTAAATTGGTCGCATTCTGTGTGTGATTCTGTGTGGATCTGTGTCCGATTCTGACTCCGACTCTGACTCTGCTTGTAGCAGCTGGCCATTAGAGCCAGAGTCCAGTCCAGTCCAGTCCTGTCCAATCGAGTCCCCAATGCATGGGAATTTCAATTAGACATTTCTCTGGGAGGCTGCCTAGAGTGAAATTTTCCCACCACTTAACCAATTACGAGCATTTGCTGAAGCATTTGTGCCAGCGCGTTCAATTCATCCGCTTGCCAAATAAAATATGAATTCGCAAAAAAAATCGAAAGAAATTACACATTGGCATCCGTGTGCCGCCTACGTGTTGAATATGTTCATTATGAGGTTGGGAAATGACGATAATGAAGTTCGGCTCGGTTAGGTGGCACCATTCAATTTTATACAAATTTGCTACTCTTTCTCCCAACTTGCAAGTTGCAACTTTCACAGCTTCTGCAGTAGACACAACTCTTGGCTAGCTGCTTATTATAATTTTGCTTTTTTTTTGTTTTTTTTTTTGCTTTTTGACCAAGCTCAGCTAGAGCTGAGCTACCATTATTGGGAAGCTGCATTTTTTACGCCTCCAAATCGAATAATTTGCGCATAAGTTATGGTCACAGTTACTTAACGTATTTTCGGTTTGTCGTGCGTGATGAATTTCCCTCGCTTACCGTTACTGCAAATGGACATGGACATGGAGATGGAGATGGAGATGGAAAATGGCCACGGCTTGTTGTGCTACCAACTAAATAAGCGCCAAGGCTGCGTCCGTAGCCACATCGAATAGGACTGATATGGCTTAGGGCCAGACTAAGGCTAAAACAGTTGCCCTTCGTCCAAGCCACAACAAACCAAAGCCAAAGCCAAATCAAAATCCAAGTCGGCGAACTGCAACCACCCTCGGTTAGCTAAGCAAATTTCACACTTTAAGCCAACTGGCTGCAAGAAATATGAAAATCAACCGCAGATCTTAACAACGCAAAAACAATAATAACGTTGGGATTATTCAACTATCGAAGTATTTCCACTCTATCCAGAAGGAACATTGATAAGAATTTTAATGCAATAAGTAGGTGGCATTAAATAAAAATTTAAAATTAAGCTATTCCATTTTTGTATATTTTTTAAATCATGAGCATTTTTATGTATGATTTTATTTTATTTTATATCTATCAAATATTAGAATTATTCGCATATTACATTATATGTATCGAAAAAGTTTTTAAAATAATAAAATTTGAAGCATATTTTAGTGCACAAAATGTAAAGAATTTCCAATTGAAAATCAAGACTTTCTCACAGTTTTGCAAATACTACAAGTCTTTCTCATAATTTGGTCTCATATTTGAAATGAGCTTTTATTAAATCTGTTAAATGATTATGATATTTAGTTTAAATGCAATCGAGAAGCCATTTTAAACTGCTTGGCTGTGTATAATATTGAGTTCATTTTGAAGTCTCTGGAATACCCTTTCTTGCAATTGCTAAACATTCAACGCCAGCAAAGTCCTCATCTTCATCTTCAACCTCGTCGTCGTCTTTCATTCTCTTTGATCTTGTAGCGCCGATCAAATCGATCAAATGTAATTTTCGCAGCACGAACGTGCAACATGGCTAAAAAAGCGCCAAGTGCTGTGCCCTGTTTGAGTTGTTGTTGTTTGTGTTGCTGTCCCTGTTGTTGTTGCTGTAGCAAAGTACATTTACACCAATTGCACTGATCGATCTGGGTGTAAGTTATATGCCACAGCAGCGTCGGAGGCGGCAGCAAAGGCAACCACAACGACAACCACAACAAATTCTTAATAGTTCCGAGCTTACTATGAGAGCACACACACCACACACACACACACGTACACACACTCACAGACAGAACTCAGCAACGAGTGTAAACAATAAGAAGAACAAGAAGAAGAGCGCACCACCAGCACCACTGCACATGATAAAAGCGTTTTGTGGCTTAGAGTCTCACTGTGGCGGTTTCGCTATAATTAAGGACTTTGGTGTAATTTGTACACCTATTTAGGATCGCGTTGATTACAGGCCGGCGTTTTATTGCTTTTGACACCTAAAGGGAACCTGGCCAAAAAGCTGCCCAACCGGACTGAAGATCTTGAGATCAAAAGACCATTTGGAAGCTGTGCGAATGCAGAGAGAGGGAGAGGGAGAGACTGAGTCGAAGCTTGCGGATCTCTCGATCTCAATCTCAGATCTTGGGAGAACTTTGCCACAGTTGAAGTGGATTTATTGGCTGACGTGAGTATTTAGTGTTGACGGCATAGAACAAAAGAATTCACGGCAGCAGCTTCTCGGCGGTCACCCGCGCCTCAGGCACTAACTCACTCACACACACACATACACATACACTTGCAAAACGCGCACAACACCTGGCTATCAATTCATTCATCCGTCCTTCCCGACTGCAGCCTCACATGCAGCTTCGGCTGATGGGAGATGAATTCAGCTGGTTGCCTCCTTAGTTGGAGACGCTCAGTGACCGCTGATCGAAAAAGCCTTTGAAGAGAAATACTTAAGGAACAGAGATGACAGAGCAGTCTGAGTAGGCAAGAGAATGCAAAAGAAGACTGGTTTAAACGACAAATTAATTAAAGACCATTTGGGAATCTAAAGAAAGCGATGAATAAAAGTGGAAATAGAGATTGGATTTAGAAATGTAAATTTGCTAATAACAGAGATACATCTTATTTTAAGACGAACTTTAGTGTGAAAACCCTTTAATGCAGTCCAATATTTCAGGCATTGCATTTTAAATTTAAATAGCGTTAAATTTCCACAAGTTACTTAATCAAATAGCAGAGTACACCTTTATATAAAATTCATATTTTTAGAAGTTAATGGAAATTTATAGATATAGATTTAGATCAAATTAGAATTCTTAACTTCCTTCCTTCTCCTCTCATCCTTCAATTATGCTCCTATAATCAAATGTAAAAATATATAATTTTTCGTATGAATTAAAATCTTCTAAAACAAAATTGAAATGGCAAATTCGAGGCAAACAGTTTGAAAATGTTGTCATTAACACGACACACTCGAGTGGCATTAAATAATGTCCGTAATTCATTAACAGCATTTAGACAGCCAGACAGAGAATAGTAGCAGCAACAATAACAAACAACAACAACAAGAATAATAATGATACCAACAACATTGGATTGTCGAGTCTAACAAATTGCATAAAATTATATCATAAATAAGTTGTCAGCAGTTTGCCAAATATGAGAGGCAGCTCGACTTAATCGACAGCAATTAGTTGCTCGTGGGCAATTCTGACACAGAACTCGCATACAAATTACATTTATTATATTGTACAAATAAATATCGAATGGTCTCTCGATTTAGCGATGGTTATCGGCGTGAAAAACAATCGACCGAGTGTTGAAGGGGCAAATGTGTGAAGGGGCCGGAAATTTCACTGAAAGCTTTTGTCAACGCTCGTTGGGGGCGTTAATTCCACGAATTTCAATGCAGACTTTGTGGCATCCACAAAGAGACTGGAAGACTCTCTTCCAGCGAATTGAGCTGCACTCTGCGCTGTGTTTTGTTGCAGTTGCAACTTGCGACCAGTCGCAACGGGTGGGCGTCGATTTTGACACTTGAATGTTGGCTTAAAAAATTGCGGGTATGTCACATGATTTTATGGCTGCAAAGGGAGGAGAGAAGAGAGAGGAAGGAGAGGAAGGAGAGCAACGTGCCGCGGGGCAACTGTTAAATCATTCTTATATAAATGTTGCAAATCGCAACAGGATTCACAGTGGCATGACACTGCCACATGCCACATGCCACAGGCAGCTCTTCAGTTGAGAACTGGACATTCCAGCTGCTCACTTACGATGATTTCACACCTCGGGGAGTCCTCCCTCTCCTGCTAATCGAACCGGACTCACTTGGCTTGCTCGAGTACTCACACTCACACTCACACTCACACTCGTACTCCCGTTCATAACATGACAGCCTTTGGGGGGCATTAAATATGATGGCAACAGTCTTCCTCCCTCCTTTTCCCCTGGTCCCTCCTCTCTAACTGGTCTTGGGACCACCAGTTCATCATTTGGTTAGTTAGTTAGTCAGTTAGTTGGGTGTAGTCCAGATTAACGCTTTTATTAGCCAAATGCACAAATCGCATGACAAGTGCACATCGCATAAGCTGACAATAAGAATTTGGCCGATTCTGTTGGCCAAGAGTATTGTGGTCTATTAAAAAGAAAAACCAGTTGAAGTATTTGCATAAGTGTTGGCTCTTTGCATTGGCTTTGAAGTGCCGATGGTAAGAGCAGAACATTTAATAATTGTTAATGAAATTATCTTTAAGGAGTTGACAAGAGAGAGGAAATAAATCTGACTTGGAATAACTTGTAGAAATCTTTCTTGTCTCCCATGGCAGATGAAATAAATGAATAGACTTTATTTATTTGCTAAAGGTATCTTTTCAAATACATTTATTAATTATACTTTAACTCCTAAGGATTTGGAAAAGCATATAGGATAATGAAAGTAATACACATGATGAATCTTTTAATATTTATCTCTTGGCATATATAGGAATCCAATTTTCTTCTGACTCTGATGTTAAAAGAAACCTTTAAAAATGTATTATATTTCTGTATACGATTTTTATTTTCTTGCTGCTTTGAAGTGTTAATTGTAGTTTAGATTTGGTAACAGTGCAATTGGCAGTTGCTTTAGTTGGAATTTAGTTCAGTCTTGAAATAAACGAAAGTCGGACGTGTAAAACAAAGTTATCAAAGTTGTTGACCGCAAATCAGCCGCCAACTACAAGGCATAATTTAAATTTACAAATGAAGTTTTCGCAAAGGCCTTGAAGTTGGTGCCACGCAGCCTCCCCTTTCCTCTCTCTCTCTTTCTCTCTCTCTGTTCCTCTCTCGCTTTGTCTCTGTGCAACACTTCAATCAAAACACAATTTGCTCAGGAAAAGAAACCTGTACACGCTTGGCGGCAAATGGCAAAGGCAATCGCAACAACTTCCTCATACCTGCAGCTTCCCTTTTCCCCTATTCTCCTACTCCCCTGCCCCCACCCCTCTGCCAACTACCCCTTTTGCCAAGGTCTGCCTCTCTTGGCCCTTGGCTGGGCCATATTCAGGGCCATCTTCACGTCGGCAACGGCATCCTTTGAGCCTTTTGCCAAATTACCGCGCATTTAATTTTAACTTTGATGTTGCATGCGGCAAACACTTTGTGTGTGTGTGTGAGTGTGTGCGTGTGTGTCAGTGTGACTGTGTGTGTGTGACACACAAATCCAGAGCATGAAATGGCGATAACTGGCAACTGAACTGGAAGCACCTGAAAAGCTCTCCCAATGTTGATAGCTCAAACTAAAAACTGATTTGCATGTAAATTCTGATTTTAATTTCACCTTTTTTTAGCCTCATTATGCGTTACATTTTAGCATAATTAGTAATATTTTGGGGTGGGGGTAGGGGGATTAACTCTTTTATTAATCGAAAAGACCAGAATGGGAATCCACTCACGCGTCCGACTATCATTGTCACTGAAAAGAGACAGATGAACAGATGAGAGAGAGAGTGAGGGCAGGGGGAGGGTAGAGGGCAAAGGGCAGGAGCTAGACGACTGACCATTTTGGCTAACAAAGTTCAATTGTTTGGCTTTGTGTCGAATGTGTGGGCCCAACAAATTTATGGCCATTTTGATTGGTGTTTTGTGACGTCTACAAAAAAGCCAACGGCCAAAATAACATTTTGCCGCTCGTCAATTTGTCTGGAAAGTCGTCATCATTGTCCATGTGTATGTGTGCTTATGTGTGTGTGTTAGCTGTTTGTTGGCAACGCTGCCATTGTCGTTGTTGTTGCCGTTGTTGTGGTTGCCATTGCCGCTTTGCCGTTGACAACATGTTGTTGGCGCATTTCGAGCGGCATTATGATAATTTTATGGCAAATCATTTTGTTTACAACGCCTCGCTTCCTCGCTCAGGTGGGTCTGGTGGTGCCAGTGGTGCCAGTGGTGCAGGTGTGTGGGCCGTGTCGTTGTGTAGGCGTTGTGGGCGTGCCGCAAAGTTTACACAAAATGCTGTGAATGATTATCGATTTTACATGGCAAATTGCAGACAATGTTTGCTAATAGACACGAACGAACTCAACTTGCAAATAACCACAAAGGTGCAACACATTCGTGGATAATTTGCTTCCTATGGCCTCTAATTTTATCTAAGTCTACAAATATATTTCTTACCATCATTATAATAGCAAGGATATTAAGGAAACTTAAAATATTATTTACATTTCAATGGTCATTTCAAAGTATTCTTCAATTCAATTGACATGGAATCACTGTGGTCGGCTGAACACGCTAGTGACGAAAGCATCACGAAGGGTATGAGCGGCGACTAGCATTATATACAGGAAGAATGTAAAATTCGGCACGACTGCCCTATCAGATCGAAAGGTATAGTTCAACTTAAAAAAGTGCATACTTAGACTTTCGGAAACTGACCTGGCTCGTGAGATAAGCAGGTGTAAATGGGAGGGGCAACATTTAAATGCTGGCAGCGGATACTATACACTATACATAGTGTAAAAATTCGAATGACACCTCGGTCATCCAAATCTTATGAAAGATAATTAAATTTGAAAATTTTAGTCGCCTTTCGGAAATAAAATAAAAATTCATTCCTCTTGTTTGATTGTTTGTTTATCTGGTTTTTTTTTATCGACCCGTTGAAATAGCTTAAATGTGTGAATGTGGATTTATTTCCGATTCTACGACTTTAAAAAAACCGCTAGTTTGGCGGGAAATAGGTGCAACCCGCTAAAATATAATTTAATTTAATAATCTGAAAAATAACTTTACACATGATTTCCACTATTTATATCAGCCTTTCTATAATTTAAATGACTTGCTAATAATCAGTATTTATTTTAAGTAGTATTACACAGAATAACATTGATAACCTAATATATTTTTACTTTTTTAAGGCATTCTCCTAAAAGACCGTTGGTAACTTATTTACTTAGAACATCTTAAGTCCCAGAGCTTTCAAAAGCCGTCGGTTGATGCGCAATGCAAAAGATTTGCTAACCTGAAAGCCACTCACGAATCTCAGCGTGGGGATCCTATGAAAACCGGCCCCTTAGAGCCAAGAAGTCAAAGTAGGCAGAGCCATAAAAGATTCAGTCAGAAGAAGAGTACACATAGTCCGCTTGTTTGTGGACTGGTCTGGTCTGGTTCGTTGGTGGTCAAGGGGCAGTGGGGAGTGGGGGAGACTGTGGACTGGTCCAACACTTTAGTTTTTGGAACGAGCGCTAAAGAGCTGCTGATGCCTCGGCCAAGTGAAGAGCCAACTGCAAACCAGTTTACTTAAATACCAAACAAGTTAACAGCAAACCACATTGCAACAACAACAGCAACAGCAGCAACAACAATGATCACATTTGGCCAGTTGAACGAATCAGTGCCAATGAGGCTAAAAGGCTGGCACTAACTGGAGTTGGAGGAGCCAAGTAACGCCTACTCCGAGGGGGCCTATGAGAAAATGGCTGCAATGTTTTCTTCCTCCTCCTCCTCTCTCTCTCTCTCTCTCTCTCTCAATTAAATTACTCTCCTTAACCGTTATAGATAACAACAAAATCTCGTATCAATTTTCATGTGGCTGTAATTAATTTTACTTGAATTTCCAACAACTTTAAATGAGATTACCTAAAGTGAAAAAAACAAGGGAAAACAAGGGAAAATGATGCGTGTGGTTTTTCACACATTTCTCTTTCGAGCGGATTTTCTTTCACTTCACGCCTTGCACGCTGACTTGCGGAGACGGAGGCGTAGGGGGCGTGTCCCGTGTCATTCTCCAACAATTTCGTACGCTTCTCCGGCGTCTGAGCTGCAGATCCCTTGGCATCCCAATGCAATTGGAAGTGGATGGGAATGGAAATGGAAAAGGAACTTTCTTTAACAGGAATTAAGCACGCTTTATGCTCAATTTTTTACCAACTCAACTGCACGCATTTCAAATGTTAAATGTAAAATGATGCTGCATGTGTCTCAGCTTGGCAATGCTAATGTATCTGTATCTGAGCATATGATGATCTGTCTCTGTATCTGTCACTGTAGCTGTATCTTAAGCTGTTGCTCGTTGAGCGTAAGATCGATTTTGAGTTGCCTTTCAGTTTGGCATCATTATGTGTGGCATGTTTTTGTGTTTGTGGCATTTTTAATCCCTTTAACAAATATGAAATTATCCGAGCTGTCATAAGTACATAACTGTGAGAGGCAGAAGGAGTGAGAAAGAGAGCTAGTTGAACTGATTTCCCTTCTCAGTTCTTCATGGTCTTTACAAAGAACAAATTAGCTGGAGCTTTGACTATATTGGAATGACTTCAAGTTAATATTTGGCAAGCTATTTACCGATATTTCGGATAATTATTGTTCATCAAAACTAATCGAGAACTAAGCAAAAATTGCGTCTCACAGAATTGTTTCTTCGATATTCATAAGTTGTTATTAGTATTAATATCACTTTTAAATAATTGGAATATTACTTAATGTTGAAGTAAGACTTCCACGAGTTTTCTTTAGGCTTTCCCAAGAGCACTTCAATGCCTTTCAATTTGCCGGCATCTTTTTGGCATTTAAGGCACAGATTTGGGGGCATTATCAGTGCGTATGTAAAACGTAAAATTGCCAGAGGGCAGCATGTGAAGATGCCACAATCTGTGGCGCAACTCAATCAGTGTGTGTGGCTAACGTGCCTCTGGCAATTTGCATACCAATTGCAGCGTCATACGTCAAAAAATGTGAAGTTTAATATAGAAAATACTCAAATCGAGTGGGAAGTGAGGGAGGGAGAAGAGGGATCAGGGATTCAGGGATTCATGGATGCAGGCTGTGGGATCAGGATGACAAGGACAAGTCGTGTGCGACAGTTGACAGCTGCTGCCTGCCACCGTTTGATGGCCAGAGTTGCCAGCGTGGGGCAGAAGGACAGAGGGACAGGCAGACAGACAGGCAGACACCACAGGCAGGCTGTTGCTCACACAGAAGCCACTGGGTGGTGGTGCCACTCGGATGTGGCGCCTGCTGCAACCGGACAAATGACAGCCAATGTTGCAGCTGCAATTGATGAATTTATGCGCTCGCTTTACGTTGAGAGAAATGTGTTTTTCATAACTAATTGAAATGCCTTTTATCTCTCTCTTTTTTTGTGCCTCTTTCATTTAATATGCATTTACAACAAGGACATGATTTTATATATTTTTCCAGCGTATCTCCAGTAGTTGACCATAAATTCATAGATCATTGCGAGGGGGGATTAAAAACACAACAAACTGTCAGACATTTTTATCAGCAATTAATCGTGTTAATCAAATGCCTTGTCAGCATCATTTACGCAGTCCAAAAAGATTCAAAATGAGCTTACGAAATGCGTTACTCACTTTTGATACCCTGTAAGCAACGAATTAAAGTTAAAGGGTGGTATATGTCTGTAGTATTACATAGAACAGGCAGAAATGCATTTCAATATGTTGATATTTCGAAGTTTTTATATGGTTTGCTTTAAGATTCTTCATAGATTATAGGGTAACTCCTTGTCGAACTGTATATAATTGTTTGTTAGTTTCATACTTGACACGAGAGTGAAAAGCTTTTCTTTTCTTTCCTTTTTATAAAGATTTTACAAGCCAATCAATCAATGACAGAGGTACAGCCAGCCAAGGGCAATTTTCATTAGAAATTCATTGCATTTTCATAATACAAATTGTTGAAAATTAAGCGCACGAGTCAACAACAACAACAACAGCAACAGCAGCAACAATGGCGTGAAGACAAGTAAAGAGAGGGGTGGGAAGGGAAGGGGAGGGGAGACTGAGAGGGATTTACGATAGGTATCAAAACTGGGGGTCAGGTCAATCATCGTGACTGTTGCCCATGGGCATTTGAATAGTGTTGGGCAATGGTAAGTGTAAGTCGTAAGTGCAACAAGAGGCAACAAAAAGCGCATTAAAAAGGTTTTTCATGCTCGTGCCACATAGAAAGTTGCAGTTGTCGTTGTCGTTGTCGTTGTCATTGTTGTTGTTTTTGTCACTTATCTTGACTGGCATCTCAAGTTGTCTTGTCAACGCTTCTGATTCTACACATTTTTGGGCGCATTCCACACACTTATACAAACACATGTGTGTGTGGAAGCTTGAAGTTGATTTGTGGCTACTTACGAGACTCGCAACTTGAGTTGCAACCACAGATTGATGTTGCACAGTTGGATACGGCTTGAAGTTGTAACTATACTTGCTGCTGTTTCTCTCTCTCTCTCGCTCTCTCTCTCCACACACACTCTCTATCTCTGTCTCTGTCTCTTTCTCTGTCCGCCTGAGTGATTGTCTGTGCTGCTTGTGGCAGCCGCATCAATGTCAGCATCAGTCGCCCAATATCATCAACAACGTCGCGTTCCGTCAGGTTGATTAATTTCCTGGTCTTGTGGCCTGTAAACTGGCAACCGTAACAAGAAATGCCAAAGGGGTAAAAAGCGGTGTGGGGTGGGGGTATAAACCAACTCTGTATTGGCATTTATTAAAAGCGGATTTAGTTAATGAGTTATTTTTGGTGGCACAGTTCGCAGTCTGGGGCTATTAATTATACTATACTTATGTATGTATACACAATATCCAAATACGATACTTAATTCAGTGCGGGTCGAAACGCAGCTTGTCAAGGTTTTGCCTTGTTAATATGCAATGATTAAAAGTGTCATTTGTTATTGTTTCGTCTTTCACAATCCATAATCCACAATACCCAATTCGCAATTCACAGTCAACAAATGAAAAATTCTCACACAAATGGAATGCGGAGATAAAACAACAACGAAATCAATAAACTTAACTTAATTCATCACAATAAAATTCAACATATAAACAAGAATTGTCTTCTGGAGTTCCTTGATTTGATTAATAATAAACAAATTTAACTCGATAGGAAAATTTTATGATATTACTTTAATTTAATGTTTGCATTAATCTAGAAATTTAAAAACATTTTTAATTTAAATTATTTTAAATAGATAAATATTTAAATAATATGTATAAGAGCCTTAACTTTGGAAAATTTCCATGCTCATCTTTGGCATAATCGATGACATAAGTAAAAAAGTTAGTATCAAATTTAAAATATAGTTTATTACTCATCCTTTTACTAGAAGTCTTTAAAAAGATTGCATTCGAAGACGCTACATTTTAAAATAATTGATTTTTCTTAAGTAGAAAAGAATGAAATATAAGAGATAATATTTTAAAATTAATAATAGCTTCTCAAATAAGCTATTCCTATAAGCAGACTCCATCTTAAGAAGGAATCTTGATTAAAGTATCATTTCTGAAAATATGTGATAGTAAAAAAATCTTTCAAATGAAATCACTTTACATTTACAATGACGAAAGATCGTTTCTTTACAACATCTAAAAGAACTCAGTACCGGATACTTGTTAGTCAAGAAATATTCTCACTGGTTTTATTTAAACAGTGTTCTCTGCATTGTTTTTTTTTTGACAAATAAATTAACGGCAAATGACGCAGCGAAATGGTGGTCAATTTGTCGAAAGATGCGACGACGACGAACGACAAACAAAAACGTTGCAAATTTCATTTATTAAACGGACAAAAAGCAACTGCCAAAATAATATTTAAAATTAATGTGTTTTGCAGGACAGTTGAGAACAGAGAACTGTGAACTGGCATCTGGGAACTGAGAATTGTGAAGTGAGAATAAGAGAACTGAGGATGCTGCACCCACATATGAATGTCGAACTTCACACCTGTTTGTTGTGCGTGGCAACTGGCAAGAGGCAAGAGCCAAATAATGTCAACATGTGGTCCCTCGAGGATCCTGCTGTGCGCCGCTTGAGTCAGTGTCCGAAGAAGGATGCTCTGCATCCCGAACTCTCAATATCGGAGTCGGTTCTTTTTTGTGTTTCTTCCTTTGGCCTTTTGTGTTTGCAAAACAAAACGACGCCGCTTTGTCTCCCTGTTGTCTGCAGTGACAGACCACAAGGCAAAACAAGGCACAACAAGCGAGCACAACAGAACACAACACACACCACCACACACACCGCACACACAACAAAAGTGGCAATTTTTATGCACAGCAAATATGCATAAATATCTCAGAGCCATAAGCAAGTCGAGTTTATATCTAGTTGCGCTCCCTGCGCTCATATCCCATTTCCCATATCCTTTAAGGATATTTACTTATGGCTTTTGTCTTATTAATGACTGCTCACTGCTGTTGTTGTTGCTCTTACCTTGTTGTTGCCTCATTGTCTGCTGAGACTCGCTTCGATTGCCGTCAGCCCCTTTGAGGTCTTTAGTTGCTTAGGCTCTTTACTTTGTTATTTAGCGGTCTCCTGTTGTTGCCAGGATTCTGTTGCCATTCTGTTCTGTTTGTTGTTGGCCGCTAAATTAACTGAAATAACGGTTGCCTCTAAGCCGTTTACTAACGGTACCCAATGGCTACTGTGCGCGTCTCGCTCTCAACTTGCAATTTTTATTGTCTTCTGCGGTTTCCGATTCGGTTTTGAGTGGGAAAACAGTTGAGACTTCTAATGTCCCAGGGGTGAAATCAAGTGAATGAAGCATGTGCAAAATATTCGAAGGAGGGGAAGATGAACAGAGAGGGAGAGAGAGCTATGGAGTAGGGAAAAGCAGCTTTGTTATGTTTTAATTAAATTAAATTTTCTCTCTCTTTGCTTTGCTTTATAATTTATTTTGCCAAATTGTTTGTCCACTTTCGATTCAATCTTCCACAGTCGGAAAAGGTCTCAGATCTTCTCAGGTGCGATCTCGTAAGAGTATAACCAACAAAAATGATTACCCAAAATAATTGGTGTACATAATTCACATAATCTCCATATTATTATAAGTGTTTCTCTTGCCCTCAGTCAATTCCTCGCCCTTTTCTTTACAGCCATAATATCCAGTCGAGGGTAGAAACAATTTGACTACAATTTGGCTACTTCATTGGCATTGGTCAGTGCCCCCTTATCACGCTTATCATTTACAATTTATCAACAAAAGGAAGGAGAAGAGACTTGGCCCACGTCTGGTGTCAAATTTGGGTGTTGACCACATGAGCGCGTACATGGTAATCAACGCCAAATTATTTTGGTTCTTCATACCGAAAGAGACGACGATCAGATCTGAGTGCGTGTGGTGCTGTGGTGCAGTGGTGTTGTGGTGCAGTGGTGCGATGGTGGCTTCCTTCCGCAGCTGCTGCTGAACTCAATTATTTCAGGTAGCCACTGGAATGCGGACTATCTATGGTACAATATAATTTTCGGGTTGCCCCCGAAGAACCCCGAAGACGACACCTTGCTGTTTGCCGTTGCGTAGATTACTACTGTAAATATTATTAAGCAAAGATTACAATCGCCTCTGGGATGGGATGGGAAGGAATGGAACCGTTCATTAAACTCATTTTGGACTATATCTGATTTCGTGTCCAACTCAAGTAAAAGTTGCGCATGCGCAGCACTGGCGCCAACTGCGCTGTCGATGACGACGTCGATTGCTGTTGAGATCGCCATTTTGTTTTGGGTTTTTGGAGTACTCAAAACATTTGACGCGTAATTGACAAGCTTTTTCCGAGGGGCCTTGCCACATTTATGCGGCATTTAAACCAACTAATTGCGCACAATTTCCCCTCCACGTGAAAACTTTTGTGTCATGTTTAATTATTTCCACATTTATGTAAATGCTTTTTACTCTTGGCCAAGTTAAGCGCGCAATTAGGCCCCAAAATTGTTGCGTGTGCTTAGGTGCGCGTGAAAAGCCCAAAAAATCAGACAACAATAAAAAAGAATGTCGAGGGATAAAAAGCCTATGGAAAGTTTTTCCCGTTTTCAGAGCGAATTCGTAAATTATTCAACAAACTGTCACGCAATATTCATCAGTGGCCCCAAAATCAGTTTGGAAATCAAAGCAAAAACGTTTAATGTCCATCGGACCACACATTTAGCCAATTGATTGGAAATGTTGCCCCTTTCCCCGCGCCTCAATTCACATACAGATAATTCCACACGCACACGTAAAATGTTCAACAATTTTTGACAATTAGCGGCACTTTTAATGTCCCCACCCAGTGGGGGGAAGGCAGTTCCGAGGGGGGAGTGGGGTCAGGCAATAATGTTATCGGTAGGTGTATGGCCCAGTGTCACTTTGACAATTTAGGCGCAAATTTGTTTTAACATTCAACGCGTTTGAGTTTCGAATTCAACGAAAAGCTAATTTCGTTACTTGTTTGTTGTTTTTTGTTGTACAATTTCGAATATCTTTGTAATTTTGTATGGTATTGTGTGCTGTGTATCGCATCGAGTAGCCCTCGCATCTACACAAATGTATTTCCATTGTTAACAAATTGATTTCAGCATTTTGACATTTAAATGACATTTGAATTGTTTAGAAAGCGATTCGTTGCGCACAACTGGTAACAGAATGCTGAATTTTTGATGATGCTCATGAAATATTTGGAGATTGACTTTATACATTTATCTTTTAATACTTAGTTTATATAAAAAACTTTGAAGTTTATGAAAGAGTATCAAGGAGTCGGTAGAAAAAAGATGCTGTTTTGAAAAAAAAATTAAATTTTTCCAAAGAATAAAGTTTTAAATGCAGTGTTGAAAACAAATTTAATTTTTTTAAAATTATTTTTTTATTTATTGTCAGGCTAAAAGCAGCCAACACAGCAATTAATTTAAAATTAACTATTAAAGTTAAAAATATATATATTTTTAAAATTAAAAATTAAAATAAAACGCCCTAGGGTATCTAAAATGAAAGACAAAATATATGGCCCAACATTTGTTGTTACAGTTGGGGAAAACCCAGAAAACCCCTATAAGTATAGTTTTTATTTTTTTAACAAAACTTTGATCTAGAATTTAATTAAATGTCAAACCCTGAATATTTTGAAATTTCGCAAGGAAGTCGGTAAACTTTTGATAAAGTTTAGACAGAATTAATTTTTGAAAAATTATCACTACCTCAAAGCCTCCCCAGTTTTGTGCCCTGTTATTTCTCAGTCGCCATATTTCGCAAGAGTTACGCATAGATTGAACTCCTAAAATTGAAAAGTACTCAAAAAGTAGTCATAAATTGCATAGTGCTATTCACTGACGCATTCCAGTGACTCACAAATCGCTGGATCGATCAAACCAAAAAAAAAAAAGAATACGCAAAATAACCACATCCATAAAGGCACAGTCGTTAAATCAAAAGTCGTAAAAAGTTTACGCAAATTTGTGCCATTGAAAAATCAAAAAGAAAAATGACGAAAAACCGAAAGCTGAAAGCTGAAAAAATTCGAAATGGACCAAAAATGAATTTTTATCAATTTCTTTTGAAATTTACTGCCAAAATGCTTAAACATGGCGTCGATTTGCTTAAAGAAATTCCAGTGCGGGGTCGTCGCACATGAAACAAACCAGAGATCAAAGCGAACCAAACGCAAGAAGACGGATCGGAGGGGAGGGGAGGCAGATAAATGAAGGGGTATTGTATAATTTTCAATTTTCCACAATTACCGCGAACGGCTAAGCAATTTTCCGGGGCAACAAGTACTGATACATACAATGTAGTTACGGAAGAGAGTGGGGAAAGGGGGAGGGGTATTGGGTGGGCCGCACAAAGTGCAGATAAAATTAATTAAAATTTAATTCAATTCAATTCACTTGCGCCGGCGCGAAACACAAAGAGATTTATCGCTGATAAACGCGTTGAGAATGGCGAATGGCGAATGGCCAAAACTCGTTGGCTTGGCGCACAGATCAATGGAATGGATTGTACTTACTCCATACTCCCCCACTACCACTCTCCTTCTCTATCGCTCCCTATTCTTCTAGGAGTTGGGATCAGTCTAGTAGTTGTTGCTGTGGTTTGAGCCATTAAAATGCCATAAAATTATTAATTAAGCAAGTGCACAAAAAGCCAACGCCACTTGCCAGATTTATGGCGCACCCAGTGACGATAAAGTGCTTTTGGCCGGAAAATGGAAAAGCCAGGCGCTGATATGAACAGGCTGGCCAACAAAAGATACCTCTGTACCCCTCTCTCGTCCCTCTGAGACTCAGAGTCTGAGTCCAAGTGGATCCGTTGCCGCTGCTGCTGCTTCACATGGAAGCATTATGGATTTTTAACGAGTTTTCAATTTATTTGCGCGCCAGTCGGGAAAATGTTTCGAGTGCTTTTCATACAGACACTTGACTATCAAGTGCTTTATTTTCTGCATTTTCTACAAACTTTTTTGTTTTTAATTTTATTTTGGTATGACGTGACTTTGCTGTGGACTAGTCAGAAAAGAAGTCAACAGATGCTATGACAAATACCATGGAAATGTGATTGATATCTAGACTTATGGGATGAGATGATAAGTTCTTTGATCATCTCTGCTGAATTTCAAAAGAAGCGATTAATATTAACAATTATAGTAAAACTTAGTTTACGGATAAAAGACATATTTAGGGTATTCAGAAACTCTGATATAGTATTTGTGTTATTTTATGAAGTGAAACACACAGAAAACAGATTATCGCAACAAACATGCCCTGGGGTATGTATACAAAATTCGTCATAACAATCTTTTTTATGAGTGTTTCCTGTCAATACAAATTATATCACTTTATAAAATAACACAAATACTATATCAGAGTTTCAGAATACCCTAATTATTTATATGCAGATATTTGTAATTCTAATCAACAGTAGAACACTTTATTTTGTTTTACAACTATTGATTCAACTAATCACCCAGTTAAAAGACTCTCTTGAATTACTTTTACAACAAATCGTTTGTTTTTCGTTAACAAATTGTGTTAACTAATCCATAGTTTCTGTTTGGAAGTAGCATTAATTTGTGGCTTCCTTATGACACCGCATGGCAAATAAGCAAAGAGCCGACAGAGAACCACATAATCGACTTGGGGCCCTTAAGGCCAGAATCGTGTCTGCTCATAAAACGGCAAGAAAAGCGCAATAACAACAGCAACAACAAAATCACTACAATCGGCAACAGGCTGGCCAACAACAATAGTCAATAAAACATGCGGCAAATCATGTTTATCGCATTGATTTATGCATTTTTAATGTGTTGCTGTTGCTTATCGGCAATGCGCCTAAATCAACGTTGCCCCCAAAAAAAGGCCCATCCGACGAATCCCACTTTCACTGCATCCCCAACTTCCAATTCTCAATACTTAATACCCAATACTCAGTTCAAAGTCTCAGTCTCAGTCTCAAGTCTCGGACGGACTTTCGCTTTGAGCTACGTTAATTTTTAAATCTCACCGCCTGATTAGTTTGCTTTGCAGCAATTGTGCGCCATCTTGATTAGGTCGGAGTTGGAGCTTGAGTCGGAGTCGGAGTCGAAGTCGAAGTCGAAGTCGGAGTCTGGGTCTTGGACTTGGTCTGGGCCAAGTCGTGGTGCATCTTTTGGTTCAGTGTAGTGTTGCAGCGGCATCAAAGCGAGCCGCCTTCGCCGCTGCCTTTTGTCTTATTAATAATTCACATTAACGCTTTGCGAGTGCGGCCAGGTTGCCGCCTTCGTTTCAGCCTCCTCTTTTGCAGGCCAGTTTAAGTTTCAGCTGAAGTTTCAGCTGAAGCTTTTCCAATCGCATTGCCAGAGTTGCCAGCCCACTCGAAATAATCACAGCACTCGCATCTTTTGGCAGTCATTTGGCGGCTTTTGCTTGATTTTTTTCGGCATGTTTTGACATAAATGCCGAAAGCGCACGAATGGTAATGCAATACCAAATGCCTAATAACCAACTTGGCCAATAAATAAGGTGTGAAATAGCAAAGTGGCACTATTAAGACGGACACGAATTTCTAGTGCTCTCTGCGATTAAGTGCCACAGATACGAGTTAAAAGCGCCTCGGAGCAAATGTTATTCGATTTAATTGGTCAGCTCAGGTTATGGGAAAGAGACGCAAAAAGGAGCTTAAATTAAAATTAGGAACGATCTGAATGATCATTTTATCATACAAATTGTTTGATTGCTTTTTATCTTGAATATACTTTAATCTGATTACAGACAATACAATCCATCTATAAATATTTTTAAAAACCAAGTCACAATAATTATTACTAATACTTAAGCAACACCAAAAGAATAATAATAGTTATTTAAAAATGAACGCAAATGATTAATTTTTTATGTTTTGGGGTACCGTAAATTTAATTTGCTAAATGACTCGGTATTTGATCCTCCCCAAAATAAGTTAACTTTTAACTCGAACGTCTGTCACATTTGCACGCCGTTTGTTTGTTGATTTAACTCTCTCTGTGTTTGTTCAGTTTCATAATTGCAGCAGGCGATACAAAAGGATTAGCATTGTCAGTGTGCTCATTTGCATAGGTAAACAACCAAAAGGATCCTCCAGTGGGTTGAAAACAATTCGTCGCATGTGTCAAAAAGTAAACAACTCGCAATTTGCATAAGCAAATTAAAATGGATTTATGTCAGCGTATCGCCAGCAGGACAAACAATTTCCTCAGCATTAACTGGCATTAAGAAAAGGACTCGCAGCTAGAGAAAAAACCAAAAAAACAACAACACAAACTGTAGCATACTTAGAGGTGAGTTGAACGTGCCACAGCCTGCTCTGAATAGAACTGAATTGGCTGGGATTGAATTGGATGAGTTTGAATGAGATTGAATTGGAGGCGCTGTTTTATGGTCGCTTCGGTGTTTCGCTTAATTGCCAGCAGTCGAGAGTAATCAAGGAGTCGGCCCAAGGAGCACGTGAGGTTTGATTAACAAAGGGGTTTTCCTTTTTCCTTCTCAGAGATTTCCTCGTAAATCCATCCAAATTAATACGGTCAATGGGGAGTGGGATTGCAACTGTAGAGGCAGAGGTGGAGGAAGCATTCATTCATTGTGGTCATGTAGCATCTTAGTCGTCTTATATCCCTTAAATGATGTATACAAAAAAATGGCAGCGTAACGAGAAAAAGCAAAGAGAAAGGGAGAAGAAGAAGGCCATAAATGGATCAACTCGCTGGCGTGCGCACCTGAGGCCAAACAGGATAAACCAACGGCAGTCCAGTCCAGCAGTGGCAAAAATAATAGCCAGGACAAAGAGTGCCGCCGTTTTATGGCCCAAACATGCGACGCAGCCTCCCCCTCCGTCCACACACCCCCATACACCTTCTACTCCCTCCCCCTTGAGGGTTGAGGGTTCAGGTTTCGGTTTCGGTTTCAGCTGCAACAAATCAGTGCAAGGATTTTTTTACGATTAACTGCGTAATTGAGTCGTTTCGCAGAAGACGCACACGCAGGACATAGAAACGAGAGGAGCAGTCAAAGAGAGAGGGAGGGGGAGATAGGGCATAGGACTCGACACAGGGCAAATTTAATTAAACTGTAATAAAGCAAATCCTGGCAGTCGTCCCACTTACTTCTGGCCTCGTTCTCGTAATGAGAGCTAAATCAAGCTTAAGCCACTCCACAACTAACCGCCCACAACAACAACAACAACAATTTGAGAAACAAGAACAAAATTGACATGAAACTCTCCTTTGATAAAGGTGCAGGCAATTGATGAAGGCAACATCTCCGATGCTGGGCGGGGCATAAGGTAAATAATGCAATAGCCCACTCCCCTTCCCTCTCTTCTCCTGTCTTCTGCAACCCTCCTCCTCCCAACGCGTTATGGCAAATTGAGGCAGATTTATCATCACAGCACAGTGGGTGCCATAAAAAAGTTTATGCCTCGGCAAGGTGAACACAAAAGCGGAAAGAAATTGCGGATAAGAGCCAAAGATGTGCCAGGGAATGCAAAGTACTTTTCTTACACACACACACACACACTCACACACAAACAAATGTATCTGTATACTGTGTGTGTGTGTGTGTGTGTATTGCTCTTCCTCTTCTTCTTTGGAGTTGCTCATGGAACCGCAAAATGGCTGCTAAACTGACAAGCGAACTTTATTATTTGTATCTTTATTTTTTTATATTTATACCTTCCGTCCCCAACCCATCAGTAGAAAGTTTTCCTCACCTTCCCCTCGATACAGTATTTGCTCCCTCTCTCTCACTCTCTCCCTCTTTCATATTTAGACTGCCGCAATGTGTTGTTGTCTCTGCCAGTGGATGATGTGGCAGGCTCAGTTGTTAGTTGAAGCTGCGCGAGTTGCAAGGACACAGATGTTTGTGGACTAAATTGTCCTGTGCTTAAGGCTGTCGAGAGGGTGGAGGTGGGCTGGAAAGGGGGCAAGAAGTTGACTGTTCAATTTACTGCGAAAAAAATGGCAAATGTGTTTATGCGCAAAGATGTATGTGAAGGGAGAGGCAACAAGAAAAAAGAAAAGTAAATAGAGAGATGGAGAAAAGAAAAAAAAATAAGGTAGAATGAAGCTAGAAATGTAAAGTTCCAAATAATATTTATAAAACAAACACAGTATTTTAATTTTAAATTCACATACCGTAGAATTACAAGTGAATGTTAATTTTTCAATTGTGTTTTAATCTCTCTCTCTCTCTCTCTCTCTCTCTCTCTCTCTCTCTCGAGCGAATTAAAACATCCCTTTTTTAATCACTTCCGATAAATCTCGGATCTCAATGGGATAAAAAGGAGTCCGTCTTGTGTTAATTCCTCCCCCTTTGGATCAGTAATCTTCCTAAAGGTCTTGAACTTATTATTTTTAATTGATCTGATTGGGTTTTTCTGGGTTTTCCCCAATCCTTGCAACAAATGTTGGATCAATCATAATTTTGTTCAATCCCAGACTTACCTTAATTTTAAGTTTACAAAAATTTATTTTATTACTTGGAAATTTTAATTTTAAAAATTTCTTTTCTTTTTGCTGACGGCTTTTAGTCGTGCTATATTAATAAATAATAATAATAATAAATAAAAAAGCATGTTCTTAATAAACAATAAATATGAAACTATTATTTTCTCCCAGCAACTTTTCAATATCTCAATAAATTAATGAATTTCTCCTTTTGCCACATTCGAAAAAGTTGAACTAATTTAATGCAAATTAATAGGTATTCAAATATAAATTCCATATTAAATATTTTACAATTGCCTGGCATGCCAAGTGCAATTAGAGAAAGCAATTGAAAACGAATACTCGTGCTATCTTTTTTGCATTTTTCACATGTTTCACTTTTAATTGCATTTTCTAGGCCGTCAATTTTCGCATCAGATTGAAATAAAAACTCGCCAAGTGTAATTTCAGCACTTTGGCTCTTCATTACGTGGCTGTAATTGCACATGAATGCGATGAATACAATCGTACTGATTGTGGCATTCGTGTGAATGCATTTGACCGTTGCAATGCGAATACAAAAGCTCTATATTTTCAACACTCGCAAACGGCGTCAATTGTTGGAGAGAAATACGGCTGGAAACTAAGAAATTTCCGCTGTCATATAAGTTGCAGTTATGATGTGGATATAAATGTGGTATGCTATATGCTATGTATGGAGTGCCATTTGTGAAAACCTGTTAATTATTAACAATTTTTGCCTCGAGCTAAGGCCTCTGCGTGTCTGTAATTAGCTACATTTCCATTAAAATGCTGCCGCAATTAAAAAGAGGCCAACACACACACACACACATACGCATCGCCGACAAACCGGCGAAACTCAGTGTTCAGTGCAAAGTGTTGCCAACTTATCGTACAAAATTATGACACAGAAACCAACAAACCAAACTGATGAAGAAGAAGTAGATGATAGAGAGAGAGAGAGAGAGAAAAGTGCATATCTGTAGAGCAATATAATAGAACTAATGGACCACGCTTCAGTGGGCTTCACAGTCGAAGGCGGCTCGCTTTGAGGAAGTTCGAGTTCGAGTTACCAATCTGCAGTTCTTCAAATAGAGGTCTATTGCCACATGGGGCAATTACAACTAATTGTAGGCCAACTTGCATTGCTAATTGTATGGCAGATGCGGCTGAGATGATTTGAATACAGCGCCAAGTCAATTGTATGGATTAAACCAATCAAGTGGCTCTTGGAAAAATTATAAAATTAAATAATCTAATTTATAGTAAATATTTTGTTCCAAATTAAAGTAGACACAATTTAAAAATGATTTTAAAATAGCCAAAAATAATAATTAAATTAATTTGTCGAAAAAATTCAAGGCACTTCAGCGCAACGTTTACGAATGCGATGCAAAGAATATTTTAAAGAATTTTCTAGACAGTGCGACAGCAGACAATGAGAGAAAGATAAGGAGGGAGAGATGAGAGCGAAGAGTTGAAGCTCATAGGTATAGTATAAAATATGTGTACAGATAAAGTAGTGTAAAGATAGAGTAAAAAAAAATAATTATAAACGATTTTATGAAATAGTAGTTTTAAAATTTACACTTAGAAATAGTGTCATACTCTACTTCAACCTTAAATATTTAAGCTTTTGTAGCTCTACAGACCTCTTAACTCTGCCACATTTACACGCCCATATCAATGGCCATAAAATGATAAATATCTTAGCCCACACGCACCATGATGGTCAAAAGGCATAACACATTTTTCACACATAAATTATACAAGAAAAAGAAGAAACGTTTAGTGCCACAAATTAATTGAGCAACATTAATTTAGAATAAGAAAATAAAACACAACACAACATGAAGGCAAATTAATAATCGAAAACTGCTCAAGATGAAGGTTAATTCTCAAATACAAGTTCTGAATTTGTGTGGAGCATTGACCACCAGGTCTCCACCACCGCCACCGCCACCAGCACCACCTTCACTTGCACCACCGGCCACTGCACCACATGCCATGCACAATATGCAACCGCCGCCAACTTTATTTACAACTTCATTTGGCGCCATCAACGGCTAGCGACGTGTCGAGACTTGTTCGGCAATCCCCCACCTCTCTCTCGCCTCCCTCAGCCAGCTATAATTATGGCAAATTAAATGCAAAATGTGTTTAATCTCAAATGCTTCTCCTGCAATCCCCTTTGCTCACCTCTTCTCTCCACACTTTGTCAAATATCCATTGGAGCTGCAGTAGCTTAGTCTACATTTTGATTGCCCTGTAAATTTGTTGCTCGCGTAGCGCTTGCTTTTTTATTATACCCTGCAATCGGGTATATCAAGTGAGAGCACCATTTGTTTAAGTACCCATTGACTTCTTAAATTGCTAAGACAAAATCAGAGCCACTAAAAACTTTCATAGCTTAACCGAAACTAAATTGATTTTTAAGTGAAATGTCCTTTTAAATAAAATTCATTCAGCATTTAAATTTTATTTATTCAGTTTATATAATAATTTGTCACAATCTGATTTTGAGCAAAGGGTCCGCTTGTGTTTTTTTTAAATTAAAATTATTAAATCTCAAGTTTCAACTTTATATCAACTTCTTATGTCATAATTAGTATAAAACAGCACTTTGGAATTTTACTGAATAGATTCTCTAAACTTATTCTGCACTCAAATTTAATTAACTTAGTTTAAATAACGCGATTGATATAAAAATTATTATTGAGTCAAAGTATTTGAAAATCGGTTCTACGAAAATCGATTTTCCATGTATTCTTACAATATTAGTAACGATCCTTTTAAGATTCCTTTTGTTAGAGTATACAAATGTCGCTTTTCAATGCTTGTGGTTAAATTGTTGCAAAGATCGTGCCCGGAGTGTAATTATAATTATAGCGGGTCTGCACGCTAATCAGCGTAATGTGCGATGTATAACTATAGGCAGAAGTCAACGCATAAGTAAGTAGGCAAAGATGAGATCAAGAGAGAGACAGAGCTGCTGTACATTGTGGTGATTATACGAGTTTTGGCCAGGACGGCAGTTATGGTCTTATTGAAAAGCAGGCTGACAATGAGTCCTAAAACAAGAGTTATCCGAGGAGAAGGCAGAGTTGGCAGCCCAAGGCGCTACAAGACAATAATAAAGCCAGGTTAATTAAACCAGCAACACAGCTGGCTGATGCTCTACAGTACGGATGGATGACGAGGGAGACGGCAAAAGGGCGGGAGAGAGGGATGCAGAGAGGAAAGTAGATCGAGGAGGGATCGAGCCAAAAATTGAGCTCGACTTTTGTGTATAATTTATGAGCAACTTTACAAATCAAGCGAGAACATAAACAATCTGCTCTTCATTCCATTCTTTTTTTGGGAAGTGAGAGGAAGAGAGAGAGAAATATTGCTGCTGTCACTCCCCTCATTGCGCCCTCTTGCTGAGTCTATTGGCATTTCATGTGGTTGGGCAACAATTGCAGAAGAGACAAAACAAAACAATTGTGTTGCAGTGTTGGCTCGATTTTATTACATTTGCTCATTAGTGTAAATAGAAGAATCCCTCGTTGGGTTCCTATTCAGATCCTCAGTCTTTCTCTTTCTCTATTTCTATTTCTATGTCAATTCACGTGAAACTTGTTTGCGGGTTTTGTGCTCTTCTATTGACACAGCTTGGCCAAATGTGCCAAAATGTGTCGAGCGCTCCTTCATAAAACTGTCCAGAGGAAAAAGGTGTTAAACTGGCAAAAAGTCACTCCGAGCCTTCAGCTGATTTCGCTGAAAAGCTGAAAATCATTTGACCAGCCCTCCCATTGTGAGTTGGCCAACTAACAAAAGTAATACTTGAGCAAACAAAATGCCCCCGATGTAGGTTTCATTTATCATGCAACCAAATGAAAAGAGACTATTGATGTGATGGCTGTGGCACGATCTAGTTGACTATTCCACATAGGTAGAGCTGGGTCTCCTAATGATCGGGATGTTTTGCATTTGAAGGGGGAGAGAAATATGGCTGCTGATTTTGAGGGTATTCAAGAGAAAGAGGGCATGAAAATCCAGCTGTAATAGAGTTTATCTTAATAAAAAGATAAAAATTAAATTTTATTTCTATTAATTTCATAGTAATATATTTTTTCGCATGTTTCATATTGGATCATTTAGAAAAATAGTCAAGAATATTATAATAAGAAGAGACTAAAAAAGGATCCAGTTTTCTTTACATTAAAACTAAGAAAAAAGCAGGAACTTTCTAACTCTCGTCTCATGGAATTCCTTTCAAATTTTGTCTTTATATATTTTTAAACTGCTGAAAAGATAAATATAATGTAATTTATAATTTTGAATAATATAGTGCTGGGCTACTGAGAGGCAGACTTCCCGCTTTTCCCCAGTTGGACCCCACGCAATGTAACCCAAAGTCAAATGCAAACCTTGCTCTTAAACTGAATTTAAACCCATATTAAACGGTAGCTCCGACATGTGTAGGGGCTGCACCTTTTTTTAATATATTGTATATTAAGCAAATGAAATACGAAATGCCTTGAATTCAGTTACAGCTTCGTCCCCTGCCTTTGACTAAACGATCTTTATCGCATTGTGTCCTGACCCGCGTGGCGTTTGTTTTGACCGAACAAATGAGGCTAATTTGTCAAGAAGGGGCTTCTACTTATTCGAGTTGAATTCTTGGCACTTCTTTTATTTTGTGCATTTGTGGCTCAAAGCATGAAATTTTCATTTGACAGGCATAGACATGCGTAGGCCTGACACTTGGATATTAATAAGCCAAGTTCTTTTTTTTATTTTTTTGGGTCCTGACTGAACTTCGCCTGTCAACTTACGACCAGAGTAACAGCAGGCAGACTGAGACTCAGTTCAGTTCAGGAATACCGTTTTCGGACAGTGATTAAGCGAGAATTAAGTGTCAGATCTGTTCAGTCTGTTCAGGAATGTTAAGGTAACTTGTATTCAGAAATGGAGAGGATTCGAAATTGGCTAAGCGTGAAAAGTGGTAGAAAAAGGCGTTTTACGGGCATCATCGGATAACTCAAATTGAATATATAAAGCGAGACCATATGCTGTTCAAATATGAATACGAATCGTATGCAAAATGTACTCATGAATGCGAAACGTCAATCAACACAGCGTCAGCTTCCAGCTGCCAACTGTTCAACTGTTCAACTGGCCAGCTCGCTAACAAAGGCCAAATATGAAATGATTAAAAAAAGATTATAAACTTGCCATATATAATAAAATATATGTTTATATATATATATGGCAATGTCAGCATCGTCGTTCACTCAACTCAAACTTGGACTTGTGGCTCATTAAGCAGCCATGACGAATGCAAATGAAACTGATATATGACTGAGAGCATCCGAGACAGGCTCCCGACTTTGACTTCGAGACTGAGTAAACGACAGACCCCAAGTCAGATGCCATGTCGTGTGGCTTTATATGGCAACTTGTGGGCTTAACAACCTCTAAAGTTGGAGTCTGAGTCGCAGTCTGAGTCTCTGCTCACTGGCTAATCATTTGGGTGGTCTGTTGCTGATTTTAAGGTGACTTGGCGTGAATTTGTTAACTTTTGCTTCAAGCTCCTCTGGCGCTTCTGATGGACAGCCTCTCAGTTCCAGCAGCAGTCTCCACAGCAGCTCCAACCAATCAGTTCGGGTGCCATAAATACTCGGAAGCAGAAGCTAAATGCGAAGCGTGATAGACAAGTTTGCAGTGCGTTTATGCGTGCGCAATTCATGATTTCAAATGTTAACTAACTTATTACAAGTATTTAGTTCAAGAATACACTACTAATGATATCAAATGTGACTTTGCTTTAAATTCAATTCAGGTTTTTCGTTCATGCGGGCACAATTCATGATTATAAATGTAAACTAATTTTTATTTTATTATTATTTTTAACTATTAATGCTACAAGTACTTATTAATTGTTGCATTAGTCACGAAATTATTTTATATTAAACATTAATAAGTCACTCATGATTTTGATAAACTGTCATGTAACCAAGAAATTTTATTGTATTCGCTAACTCCTAAAAACAATTTCGCTAATTTAACATATTCGTAAATATTTAATACACTAAAACTCCGTTGGACTGTCAAACTCCAGTCGTATTTCAATCTACAATTAGCTCGAAGGCAAGAAAATCCGATTTTAAAGCTTTTCTCTACTCAACCAATCCATAAAAAAAACTGTCGACTAATGCACATAAGCAACGACATAAAGGACGATCCAACGATCCAACGGCGTGCGCCGAAATTTAATCAAATCAGGTAAATTTGTCATAAAACATCAAGAGGAGAAAATAAAAAAATAAAACTAATTTTGAAATGGATTTCGTACGCAGTTTTGAGCACAAATTGCCAGGATCCGGATTGGACCTCAACTTGGGCTTGGGTGTTTTATTTACTATATTATTGTATTTCTTTTTGCTGTTGTCCTTCTACAAATTATGCGAAAGCATTTCCAAATTGAACGCATGACAGGATGTCCCAGAAACAGAAACAGTTACAGTTACAGTAACAGTTACAGGTCTTCGTCTATCCCCGCCTGCTGGCCATTTATCCATTATGACATTGGTCAGCAGAAAAGTTGCAAGTCATGGAAATGACCACGTGTCCCCATGACTTCTCCCTTCCCCCTTCAACCAATAATAAACCAAGACAAGACATTTGCCAGCATGAAAAACTAATAAAACAAAAGTTTCTTATTTGTGCTGCCCTTTCGCAATCTATTTTTTTACCTTTTTATGTTAAATCACCGCAAGAGCCAACGGAATGGTCCATAACACATGTGTCCCCTTGTCAGGACCAATAAGCAGCTGCAGGACTGTTCGAAACTTGCGCAAAAAACAAGAAGAAACTGCCACTCCATTGTTAATACCCGGCACACAAGGGTGTAATAACTTTGTGGAAGTGTATGTTATGGAGTGTATCTTAATACTAATTTATAAGACTATAGTATAGCCAGATCCTATTGTTCATCTGTATAAAATTCTTGATTTCAGAGACTATAACAACTTGGGATTTTAAATTTGGAATGGATTTATGTCATAAATTGATGAAGTTGATTTTAAGTTTATTCCAGAGGATACATATGCAATTTAAAAAAGGTTTAATAAACCCAGATTCTATATTTTAAATTTTTTTTGTATCCTCTCAGTAGTGTTGGGTTGCTCATGAGTGAGTGAACAAAAAAGAGTTGCTCCCTGAAATGAGCAAGTGAACATGTTCCTTCCAAATTGCTCTTTATTGCTCACTTGTTCTTTTTTGCTCAGTTGTTCAGTCTTGTTCAGTTGCTCTGTTTTGCTCTTTTTTGCTACTTGTTCAGTCTTATTCAGTTGTTCTGTTTTGCTCATTATTGCTCTGTTGTTCCTTCTAGGGCATTGTGTGTAGATTCTTTCTTTGAAAATACACGTTTTAAAAATTCAGAATGTCGCTAATCAGAAAGTGTAGCGAATTGTTGATCACAGGGCAACAATCAGATTTAAATTGAAATGAAACATGATATTTTTGATTAGTTGAGTGAGGGGCTTAGTGAATAGCAATATGAGTGAGCAACTGAGCAACTAAACAACTGTGCAACTGAACAACTGAGCAAGTGAGCAACTGAGCAACTGAGCAAGTGAGCAACTGAACAAGTGAGCAACTGAACAACTGAGCAACTGAGCAAGTGAGCAATCTGAGTGAGTTGACTCTTCAAAATAAAAAGAACAAGTGAACATGTTCACCTAAATGAGCAATGTTTACCCAACACTACCTCTCAGTCAAAATTTAACTTAAGTATATTTTATTTTAATAAAATACTGTATAATGTTACTTTATTTTGTTTTAATTTTTATAAGAACATTTTTCAACTTCACTTAGATGACATTAAATAAATAAATGTGTAAATTTTGCGATTGTATTTCAAACACAGAAGTAATTTATCAATTATATTTATAAGGGAAACAAAAAAGTATTTTGTAAAGATAAATGGATAACGAGCATCTCACAGTCGAGTACACTCGACTGTAGTTTGTTCTTCGCTTTGTTGTTGTTCTTGCTGTGCTGCTGTTGTTTGTTGCTTGGGTTCGTGATTTGCTAAACTTATGAAATTACTTTACGTGTATCTCAGATACACGTCCAGCTCAGCATCCCCCACTCCCTCTCTTTCCCTCTCTGTCTCTCTCTGGCTGTTTTTTTTTCCTTTTCCTGTGCCGGCCATTTGGTCAATTCCTGCGGCTGTCATTGTGCTATTCCGGCGCCTTATCTCTTTGGGATTTACATACCATGTGCTCGGATGGCTTGCAAAACTTTTACGCAACTTCATATGTCGGATTAGACGTCCTATTCTATGAGTTTGGAGTGGGTTGTGGGCATTCCTTCACTAAAAAATGCCATAAATAGCAAATCACATTAAGTTTCGGAAAACTCTGCTGTCCGTTGTTTGCATTTCCATATCCACATGGCCTTTTCCAGATAAGCACTGCCAAAGTTTAAGTTTACGACTGCCACGTATTGCCTTCAAACTAACACAAGAACAAAAAATTTATTTTCATTTTTTATTGTTTTTTATATTATTATGCACTTTACAAAATTATGCAGCAAATAATACTTGTGATCAACCGGATAACATACGATAGTAAATATATTTGAATTTACGTAAGTAATCTCTTTAAATATAATTAAGATCTTAAGATATGTTGCTTCTTTGGAAATTTATCCTTTATCTGATAATTATACCCGTTACTTATTAAAAATAAGTAAAAGGGGATATTGTATTCGTTGCAATGTATGTAACAGGGAGAAGGAAGCATCTCCGACCCTATAAAGTATATATATTCTTGATCAGCATCAACAGCCGAGTCGATATAGCCATGTCCGTCTGTCCGTCCGTCCGTCTGTCCGTCTGTCCGTCCGTCCGTCTGTCCGTCTGTCCGTCCGTCCGTCCGTCTGTCCGTCCGTCCGTCTGTCCGTCTGTGTGAGCGCCTAGATCTCAGAGACTATAAGAGCTAGAGCAACCAAATTTTGCACACAGATTTCTATAAACCCCACGCAGGTCAAGTTTGTTTCCACGCCCCTTTCCGCCTCCGTAAATCGCGAAAATCCACCACACGCACAGTTTTCAAAATATTATGTTTTTTTAAACGGTGAACGTTAGCTATTATTATTACCTATCATCCTACTAAATGCCAACAAGATCGGACAAAGATAAAGGTGGTACTGGCTGATTAAAGCTTTTAAGCAATAAAAGTGCCTAAAAGCATGCAATAAAAACAAAAGTTTAATTTATTTAGGTAAGTAACGGGTATCCTATAGTCGGGAGCTCGACTATAGCCTTTCCCACTTGTTTTATTTTGTATATTTTTGTATTTACAGATTCCAATAATGTTTAATAAAAGAAAATAAAAATAAATTTTAAATTAGTTTAGTTAGTTTTGCTGATAAATTATTTCAAAATATAGCTAAATTAAAAAGATGTACTTTATCCCAGCTTTAATGGTTGAATTTTTTTCACAATTACTTACTCAAATTTCATTTTGAATCCGTTCCTTTTTGCATCTGTTGCCTCCCATTGACACGGTTCTTTATGCTTCGCACACTGCAATTTACGAATTGACAATCTAATATTTCTACGCAATTTACGCAGCATCCAGAGCCGAGAGTCGAGTCGGGGCTGGAAAACAACTTGCGACTGGCTTAATAAAAGTCCAGCGAAGCGTTAAGAAAAAGCAGTTAGCAGTCAAATTGGCAGTGGACAGTGATTGAGACCAATGGCAAAAAAAAAGAAGAAAAATGGAGAAAAAGGATATCGAATCGACAGGAGGAATAGAAAAAGGTGGAGGGAATGAGGGCAACTCTTAATTTAAACAAATATTTTGCCAGCGTGTAATATTGACTACAAATGCAAGTGCAAATGGTGCCACGCTTTGAAAGGATATAGATATAGATACAGATACGGTTACAAGGATGAAGGAAGGAGTAGCAAAAAAAAGAAGAGAACTAGAAGAACAAGAGCAAAAAGCAAAGCAATTTAAGCCAAAAAGGGTGTCACATGTGCCAAATGACTTTTGCGTGTGGAAATGAAAATGACAATGATTTCTGTGCTATGGAGACAATAACGAAATGCAAACAAACAAAGGACGAGACGACACAACACACACACACAGAGGACATGTGGCGACTACATCGAAAGCTGTGACATTTGCATTTGCCTGCCATATTTGTAAATGAAATTGCCACAGCTTTGAGCTCAGGCAAAACTTCAAATTAGTTTCGCCAAATAGTTTATCCAAGCAAGGAAATGATTAAGCTGTAGGTGTCCGTAACCCCCTCCCATTCCCTTCCTCCCTCACCGCCCTTCGGGACAACACATGTTGCCTCATAAAACTGTCACAGAATGACTTTACAACTTAATACAGGCCCTAAGTGTGGCAGCAACCAGGGAGCTGTTGCACTTGCAACTGGCAGAAGGCATCAATCACATTGAACTGCCACAAATATAAACACGTCAAACAAAGCTTTCAGACTGCAACATGCAATGTCGTGTTAGCTTCTCTCTTCCTCTATCCCCCTCTCTCTCTCCCACTTGCACTCGGGAAAGGGGCATCTTCTTCAGGGCCAGACAGAGTCGCTTTTGGCCATGGCCACAACGGCAAGTGTCATTAGCCAGCCGCGACATTAGACATTCGATTTTTGGCCGCAAAGTGAAAAGTTTTTGCCACCAAAATTTGGCCATTTGGCAGCTGTCTAAACGTCTCGCGCACTTTTCGCGACAGCTTCACGGCTTCGTATTTGTCCCCCAAAGAACACAGGAAAACACAACAACAACAACAATCCGGAAAATTTAGAGAAGCCTTCACTGCAATTGGAGAATTGGACAGTCATGTGCCGCATGTGGCAATGGCTGCGCTAATTCGAAGTCTGCCAATAAGGCAAACTCACATTTCAGAGTTGACTTAATCGTCAAAATATGAGTGGGAAAAAACTATATAAAAATAATCTTACACTATTACTCTTGATGAAACAAGTATTGAAACCTAATCTAGTAAATCGTCTAAAGAAAAAAAATTCTTTTGTTGTCTCAGCTTATAAACTAAATTTTGAGGCGTATTTTCGATCGTTATTAATTTTATATACTCACAAAATAGATCATTTTTTATTCACATTTTCAAAAAAGCTCCTTTGGTCTTCAACAAACCAATAAATTCCATCGATTATCTATTGATTACATACTAATGTAAAAATTGTATATAATTATTAAAGGTTAATCATTAGAAGAGTTACAAGCAAAAGATGGAAAAGCATTTACATTCACTATTAAATTGCATTCAATCCAATTTACCATTTAAAAAAATGGTTATAGCTTCGTCATTAAAAAGTTAGCAAAACATTTAGACTTATGAAGACAATTAATATGAATGAACTTATACTAATTTATATGTGCAATTAAAATATTTTAACATATTTCAAAATCATATCCATGAAAGAAATATATAATTAGTTAAGCCCACAAAGCAACCATTGGCAGAGAAAAAAAGAAAACAAAAAACCCAATGCATGCAACTAAGTATAGAGATTTTTTATTTTTAATGACAGCCTCATATCGCACATTTACACTCCCCCATTGCATGACAAGTTCAGCAACGAATTCAGTTGCCAACTCTATTGAAAATGTGCAACATATAATTAAATCACAGCAACAAAAAGAAGACATAAAATGAAAATTACAAAAATGCAAACACTTTTCGCTTTAATTACACAGACTGCAAAAGCAAAAACTAAAAAAATAACAATAACAATTAAAGTTGCAACAACAAAAAAACAACAGCAGGAATAATCATACAACAGGTAATAAAATTGGTGACTTTGTCACTTGTGGGCGTTTGATTCTCAGTGGCTGTTGCAGCCATTGTGTTGCACGTAATGCCCTCAAATTTAATTGCCCCAACAACAGTTGAGATCCCGATATATACGAGTATATATATATGTATATATATCCCAATCTGGCCTATGGTAATGGATCGCGTGAATTTGCCAAAGTTTAGAGCTTCATTTTGTGGCATTTTGTGCATAGACGATGATGAAATTGTCGCGACACGAACTTGCCTCTGACTCTAGCTAATTGCAATCTGCAGTTGCACCTGCTGTTGGTGGGCTGGAAGTGGGCGTGTCGCTGCCTCCCAATTGAGCTATTTGACTAGGCTGCAATAGGGTTTGTATACCCTAGAAAAAGGCTAACTCAATGGGATTTAAAGGGCATCTTGTGGCTAGATTGCCATTAATACATTTTTAAATGAAATGAGAAATGATTCAATATATATTAGACTCTTACCATATTAATATATACATATCAAAAAATTATAATTTAAATTGAGAAGTTGGTCTATTCCATGTTAAACTGATTTTAAAAAACTCTTAAACTGATTTTATAAATTTTTATAAATTTCAGCCAGTATCAGATTTTTCAGTAAAATCAGAAAAATTGTTACTTATATGGGCATTGTAATTTTAAACTTAAATTAAATTTAATTGTAAATAAAGTACACTTAAGGGTGAATATTTAGCCAGCGAAGTTACAAATAATAATTATGAGTTTTGAATTTGTCTCTGTTGCAAACTAAAGTTATTTTAATAGACTTTTAAACTAATTTAAATATAATTCAAATATTCCCCACTTGTACACACAAAATACCTCCATTTGAAACATTTTCAACTCATTCTTAACTTATGCCCGAGTTTCAATTGTTTTAGTTCCTGATTTTCAGAGTTTACATCTCCATTTACAGGGTATAAGGATAGTCCAGCCGCTCTGCTAACTCGCTGAGAATCTCGCTGGGTTGATTGTATCGCTTGTCGCATTTGCCCAGCCCCAAAGTTGGTTTTGGGCCCCACCCATGGCCATGTAATTAGCCATTGACAGGTTTTGGGCCTCTAAAGCTCGCATTCATGGCGACCACCAACGAGTACTCATATTCATATTCACATTCACATTCACATTCATATCCGGATCGCGTGCTGCATGTCAACGCAACGTGTGTTGCACGTTGCAATGTCGTGCACTGCAATTGTCGAGGTTGGAGCTTCAAGATGGCGTTCAGTTCAGTGCAATTTTGAAAAGCTGAGCGCGTGTGGTGCAAACATCAAGTGGATGCCACATTTCAAGCGGGGCAAGTATATGATTAATTGCAATGCCTGGCAGTGATTGGTTCCTGGTAAACAGCCCATTGGCATGGCATGCCACAGTCTCAGTCTCAGTCTCAGCCTGGTCAAAACATGGACACGACATGAGGAGCACTTCTAGGAATAAACAGATAGAGTTAAAGAGAGAGAGAGAGAGAGAGAGAAATTGAATGGCTTCTATCTACATTCAGAGATCTGGGATCTACCACGTTGCCACATGCAACACTCGCACTCTCGCTGATCTTTCACACCTTGCAACGCCAGTTTGTCTATTGTCTCGGGGTTTTTTGTCCTTTTCCCGTTGATATAAATCGCATTAATCACAATCTCGGCAGGACAATGCCGCCTGCAAGGTGTGAGCACCGTTTTGACAGCGACAATGACAAGAATTTAAAACAAATACTTACACATATCAAAGGAAAAGACACTTGACTGGGGTGCAACCTGTTGGCCAGGGCCAGTTCAGTGGAAATCAAACACGCCTAAACTGTCTGACATTGTGTCTGCTGCCATTGTTATCAGCAAGTCGAATTTTCCCAGCGTCGACTTTTCTCCGAGTTGAGTTCTCAATCTCATGTGGGTGGCGATCAAATATTTGATTTATTCTGATTTTGATATTTTGATTCAGCGTGTTTCCAACGTTTCTGTTAACGTCTTTGATGTTTGATCTTGCCGCCTGTTGTTTGCCCGTTAATTGTATGGCAATTGCTGGCTCATAAATTTTGACAGCAAACGGTTTTGCCACAGGATGTGGCATCGTTAAACGCCGAAGCATTTGATGTGGCGGCCAATTACGCCACAGATTCTCGCTCTCTCTCTCTGCTACGGCAGGAAACTGTCAGCCCCCAAAGCCACAGGCAGAGTATTAGCCTTCAATACAAATGTATCTCGGCATTTGCATCTGTATCTCATTTTTTTTTATTTTTCTATATGCAACACCTGTGGGCGTGCATCATCATCAGCAATTTTAGCATATTATCAACGCATCTGCGAACCGACAAAGTCTTTTCAACGCTTTCGGTAGTATTTTTTAGCCTTTTTCTAGCCGTTTTTCTGTTCTCTAGCTGCAGCCTCAAATAGGCGTTGCCAGCTGCAGCGGTGGAAGCTGCAAGATGGAGAGCAAGCTTCGATACTGTGCACTGTGAGAAATCGGGAATTGAAAAGATATAATGGAAAAAAACATTACATACAAAAGATTCACAGTAAGAATTCCTGCTTTTGATCTTTTGAGCAATAAAGAGTAGTTTAAGGAAAACAAAAATTTAGTTTTATTTCTCTCTGTATTCAAAAATAAAAAGTCAATTAGTTTTAAGTTGTTGAATTTAATTTCTGTCTGTAATACGAATTTTAAAGACTTGGCTTAGTATATTCGGAAATTTATTCGTTTACTTAAACTTAAATTGTAACATTTAAATATGTAGTTTATTTTTTGGTAATTTTCAATGTGTAAGACTAAAAATCTGATATCATTTCCATTCCCTTTTTTAATCTATTATATCTACATTGCTTAAAATAAGATGAGAACAAAGGAAAAGCTTTGGAAATGTCTGCATCAGTTGTATGCATTAATATAATGTCGGAATTAAATTATTTGATAAAGTAAGATGCCGTCTTTTGTTTGATATTTTCACATAAAGTTTCACAAAATTATCTTAGTCCGTCTACACATTCTTTCTGCTGCTTTCTCACTCCAGCTTTTCGCGCAGTGTAGCTGTAGCTGTAGTTGCGCATGCGCCTTTCGCTTCGATTAATTTTCGCATTAAGCTCGGTTACAGCTCCGCCCTTTTGTGCACTGTCAGTTTTCCCTTATTTTTGCCATTTTGCTTGCATTTTCGGAATCAGTTGTGGGCGCGGTAATGAAATCAAATTAGAGGCAAGTGTTGCAAGGCATCATCGATGCTGTGGCATCCACACGTTGCCCACTGGTCCAGCTGTGAGGGGGAAATCAGTTCCAGTTCGATGCTGGAGCAGCTGTTAATTGATTTGTGCCACAGTGTGGCAAGCTCAAGGATAATTGCCGATCCAAAGAGGGCAGAGAGGGCAACTTTCGAGGGCAACTCTGGCTGCGAGTTGCGGGTGTTTGCCATGTTGGTTGTCCTTGAGGCAAGGAACAAGGGACACAACACCTGCAACAGATTCGCAGTGACACGCGCTACACACACACACACACACACACTCACACACATAAAACAGAATTGCTTGCAATTATGTGAAGTTTTTTCTTCTGTTGCCGCACAGACGAAAGGATTTGAGAAAACAAAACAATTTGCAACGCAATTCATAAGCAACAACAACAACAACAACAATACGATAACAATATGCGAGTGTGGCACATGTTGCTAGTTTTTTGGTTAGCAATAAAACTGATATATATCGAGTCCTGCAATATGGCTGCCATATGGACAAGGCTTCTATCCTTGTGGCTTAGTTTCAATTTTTCCGCATTTCCTGATTTTCCTTTTTTGGGCTGCGCTCGCTTATTGGCCATTTAGCGCACGTAAGCGGAAAAAATAGTGCAATTTCTCTGAATAAAAACTAATGGCACAAAATAACAACAACAACAACCTTTGTAACAACAGCAACAACAACATGTTCCAATCTGCGGCATTGACTTTTGTCATAATCCTGTCAAAGCGTAAACAAAATTTCAACTCTACGAAATCCGCAGCATGTCATTGGATTGGAAATTCTCTTATTTCTGGGATTGGTTTTCGGGATTGGGCAAAAGATATTCCCCATATACATGTATGTAGTATAATATGTGGATGGATGAATGTTGCCCATTCAGGTTGCAACAGATTGCGTTACGCGTTGCCAAAGTAAACAAAACCATCTTTCAAAATAAATACATGCCTCTTACGTGCAGCAGATGGAAGACCTAAGAGTTAAGATTCTATTGATGGAAATTACTTGTTTTTCTCGCAGTTTTACAGACAATACTTTACTTCTTGTACTCCACTTTAAACTGAGCAAATGACATTTAAATTATTCGCAAATAGATCAAATAAAGACAAAACAATTAAAGACCCAATGTTAGCTTTTTTTTAATTTTATAAAAAAAAATTATAATAAACACTCATGTGACATAAGAAATTTAAAAGAATTTGTAATGAAGACAATGTTACATTTTTTTCTAAGATATAACAATTTCAATTTAGAGTTTAAGACTTTTTCAAATTGATATATTTATCTGTTTAAATCAATAATTTTTTTGAAAACAGTTAAAAAAAAAAAACAGAAATAAATGAAATTTTTATTTCAAATAAATTGATGTAAAAATATTTATTTCACAATTTACTTCAAAATATAACTTAATTGTGTAATTTCTTTAATTAGTTCAATTCACATCCAATCCTAGGAAATGACTTAATCTAGTCCTTAACAAATGTTCAACAAACGCGCCCATTTGAATTTGATTAAATTAAATGCGATCAAAATATAAAGTGAAACACACGATTTGGCAATTTTTCAAAGAGAGTGAGTGATGGAGCGAGAGGGGGATAATGTTAGAGCAGCAGGGGAATACAAAATATGGTGGCATATGCAAATGAGCTGCCAGGAAGCGGCGCACAAATCATTGAAAAATTGTCACCGACTTGCAACTCGCAGAAAAAAGGAAAACAAAGAAGTAAAAAATAAAACAAATAAAGCACCCTACCCAGGTCTACCCTACCCTACCCCACCACACCCCACCCCTTACTTCTACAGTCTATGCTGTGTCCTGTGCCCACCATCAACGTGGCCATTAGTCGCAACCACGAACCGCATGCAAATGAAACCGCAGCACAGGAGGAGGCAAAAGAAGGAGAAGGCGGAAAGGGAAGGAGAAGGGGCAAGACCAGGAGGAAGTTGCCGCGCATCCTGCCCAAACTCAGACTCAAACTTGAAACTCGAAGGGGCGCAGCTGACGAATTGTGAAAAAAGATGGCTGTATCTACACACACACATGCACACACACAGCCATATAGACGTAGTAGGGAGTAACTGGGTGTGGGTCTGTAACGGGAAATGGGTCCGAGTCCTGGGATCGGCGGCGACGCTATAATTTTCTGCTGCGTTCACACGCCATCGTCGCATTTTTTCATTTTCTTTTAAGTAAACATTTAAATTAAAAACATTTACATATGCAGCGTGTGTGGGGAGTGAGTTAGTGTGTGTGTGTTCGTGTGAGAGTGAGAGTGTGTGTGTGTGGGTAGCGCTGATATTCAATTATGATACATTTCAATTGGAGGGCGCGACAGTTTTCAGATAAAATTCGTGAGTTGTGCGTTTTTTTATGACGCGGGCCCTAAAAACTCAATATTGAAACGGCAAGAAAATTACAGTTATTTATACTTACACATGGATGTATGCAGACAAAAACCATTTTTGGCATAAATAAATTGCGTAAATTATGAGATGATATGAATGAAAGCGAAAAAACAGTATGTAAATTGAGTAAAAGTTACATATCTGAATAAAAATATTGGAAAAACATAATTTAGTATTAGATAGAATCAATTTATTGTTGCACTATAAATATAATTTAAAATAAAATAAAATCTTAAAATAATCTGCATACTTGTGTAAAGTACTCAATATCTTTTATACACTTTTAATATATTCCGCTCTTCTTGTCTTCTTATAATTTTGTAAAAACAGTAATTCAATCCAGCCAGAATTATTAATATTTTGTTTGTTAATTATTTCCTATTTGCTTACAATCAATTTTTCAATTGGCATTATCAGCTCATTTATCCTTAACTTAACACTCAACGCATTTCACACTCGCTCACTCACTCGCTCACTCACTCAAAACTCACAGCATTTAACTCACTCAACAGTCAACGGATCGTGGTGAGTTTCAATACGCAACGAAATGGAAATGAAACAAACCGACAAGTAAGAATAAAATCACTCATGCCTATGGCTCTGAAAAAAAATGTTGTAAATAGCCGACGAAAAGTACAAAACACACCCCCTCCCAGAGCAACCACACACACACAGGCACACAAACACTTCCGTATATGCACACATATGCAGTCTCACTCCATGGCAACAATAGCAACAACTAAGCAGACCAACTGTCAACAGCCCAAAAACAAAATGACGAATTTATGAACTGGTTTGCGCTCGCCAGAGCGAGACAACACTAAGTTCGACACGCGCTCAATTTGCCGGCCTCACTCAATTCGCTCAGTGTATGGCCATCTCGCTTACACGCATGTGCAATCAAATTCTAGGCAAATATGCGCTCAACTACTGAGTGTATGGGAATTTCGAATTGGAAAACCAAAAAATGAGCATGACTTATGTCGACGTCGCTGTCGCTGCCGCGGTCGCTGCATTGGAATGCTGTCGCTGCAGCAACAGCGAAAACAGCATATTGCCTACTCACTCGCACGCTCATTGCTCATCGCTATAGCAGCTCGTGCTGTAGTTGTTGTTGCTGTTGTTATCTTGCCTGCTTGTCTTTCTGTCTCTTGCGGTTAACCGCTTTACGTTGCGTGTGGAGCTTACGTGAGCGCTTCCACAAAACTTTGGCGCTTGGCGAGCTGCGTAAAGTTGCGACCTCAGTGCTGTCAGGTATTTTGCGCTTGCCGCGCAGAGCCGGACAAATAGGCACAAAACAGACAACACAAAGCAACACATAAAAGTGCCTTAGACTCACTCGTTAGTCCGTTAAGTTGTCGTTGTCGTTGCCGCTGCCGTTGCCGTAACGTCACGTAAGGGCGTAAGACTATTTTTAGCGTTACGTCGCCGCTGGTGTTGAAAACTTTTGCCGTAAGATCGTCAGCTGTGCGCATCGCTTTGAGGAAGGGGAAGCAGTAGCTGATAGGCAAGGGGGTTTTTGTTGAGGTGAAGAGAGAGAGACAGAAAGAGGGAGGTGGAGGTGGCACTCGCACTTCGGGCTTGTTGCGAATGCGTTTACATGGCAAAAAGCAAATCGCAGCCGCCACAAATTCATTCAATGGTCAGCTGTGTGACTGTAAAGCGGTTTTCTCGGCAAACGCAAAAATATCGCAAGCAAACATCGCAACATCAAAAACATCGCAACGCCGCGCGTCGTAAATTAAAGTCGAGTTTTTGTGTGAACAATGTGTTAATAATAAAACAGTTGAAATTGATTTAAATTTAAAACAAAGATTTAAAAATTAAAATAAACAAAAAACAAACAAGAATTTAAAATGCTTTTAAGCAATCAGCCGGCAAATACAAAGCCACAGCAGCCGTCGCCGACAACGCCACAAAGCTTCAAATCGAAGCTGCAGCAACAACTTGCCACAGCAGCAGCAGCAGCAGCTGCCGCCACAGCAGCAACAGCGACAACAGCAACAGCAACAACAAATATTGCCAACGGTCACAACAACAATCATCATCATCATCATCATCTGAACAATCATCACCTGAATAATCATCATCAGCATAATATTTCCTTTGCCACGGATTTCTCAATTGCCGCGATTATGGCGCGCGGCGGAAACGCCTCAAGCAGCCAGTCGAGGGAGCCATCGGAAAGGAGTTTGAGTGAGTAGCAAAAGTAATTGAGAATCCCTCCATTTGCCTCCCCTCTACTCACTATCTCTCTCTCTCATTCATTCTCTTTCAATACATATACTTTTAGTGTATTTAGAACAAACATTTACATATATAACGAGACTTTGATGGGATTTAGATAGTTCTATCCCTATTTGTAGATGGATTAATTATCTGAATTGGTTTGAGATATTTGCTTATGATGTATTTAGTTAATATACAAATATAGAACAAAATGATCCTACTTAGATTGAATATTAATAATACAATGAGAAATTTTATTTTAATAACTGATGTACTTTGCGTTTTTAACTAGAATTTAGATTTAGTTCATTAGATTAGATTTAGATATAGTTACGTTTATTGTAGATGTATTTTTGTTATTTACTGGTGGGGTTTTATTTCTTATAGAAATAATATTTATTTGTTTTATAGGAGTTACCCATTAACAGTACATTCACAACTGATTCCTTGTGTTATATATTGCATACAATACTTAACAATATCAATTCAAAACAATTGAAGTATGAATCTGCATCTCTTAGACCAGTTTGTTGCTGGATTTCAGTTTCCTTTTGTAAAAAATGAACGAACTAATTTAAATATATTAAGAAATTTTAATATTAGTAATAGTTGAGTTAAATGTTTGGAGGGTTTTCAATTTTTGGAAACAACTTTTTAATTTTACTTTATTATTATAGTTTTATTGGCAGTTATTTCTCTCATTTCTTATTTTAAATCAACATGAAGTCAGTTAAATCAGCGAATCAGTTAAAGTTTATATTTTACCCAACAATTTTTACTTACTAGAATTCTATATAAGAACATCAACATCAGTCGAAATTGATCGAAATATGAGGCCGTCTTTATTGAATTAATCTCCTCTTAAGAAGTCAACAAACCTTTCATATAATATTCAATTAGTTACCTGATTTTATTAAGCTCTACACCCAATTCATTTCTTATGAATTTCTCCAATAACAACTGCAAATCCAAGCAATCGTATTTCTGCATAAAAATCTTTTTTCAATCTGCTTAGAATTCATTTTTGAGTTGCTTTATCAGCTACTTTTATTCATTTTTTGAAATTATACTTAATTTCATTTCATCAATCGTTCAGGTGTGAAATTTTATTTCCTGTTTTGCATTTTGGTTGAAAAAATGTATGGGTCCAATAATAACCTGGAGTATTCAAAGATTTATATCAGCAGAATATCATTGTCAAATGAGTGTATAAATCAGAACTTTTTATATTTAAAATCTATTTTACATTTAAATTAATTTAGTAAGCTTAAACCACAATTAATCGAATTTAATGCCGTTAACTTAAAAAACGTTCAGTTCATTAAATTTAAATAAAATGAAAAAGTTTGAAGCTAAGCCTAGTTTATATTATTATTCAAATGAAATGTACTAGAGAGTAGAACTTTTATTATTAGCAAATAAAATATAAATGAGAACCGTTCAAGTGTGTGGGTGCTCTTGTTAGTCTCACAATAGAATTGGAAATATCTGCACATAATTTTTTCAAAATTCTTACAAATAATAATTTATTTATTTCAATAGGGATTGGGTATCAGAAATAAATAAATATTATAAAGAAGTTTATTTAGATCTGTCGAACACTATAATCAAACAAAAATATGGTAACTATTATTTTCATATAAAAGAATAGAGTAAAATATATTTTTAATATTTTGATAGTTGTCAAAATAAAAAATAAAAAAAACCGGGATATAAATTGTAATTTCGTTTATAAAAAACTTATAATTGTTGAGCTTATGACAGTTTGAGTAGTTTTTTATTGTAGTCCAATAATCAGAAATATAAATTATATTATATTTTACTTACATGTTGTAATCTTACAGCTGTAAATATAATATGAAAGAGTGCTTTTATTAGTGAGTGAAAATCAATTAGACATATTATATTTAAAATTTCCTTGCATATTTTTAATTCAATTGTACGTATAATAAAGTGATTTGATCGATCCATAAATCAAGGAATTACTAAAAATTGGCGAACAGACAGAAAACTGAATAATTTTATCAAACGAGCTTAGTAACAACTTGTAGTTTGATGATGAACATTTTACGAAAATGTCTAAATATTTAGTGCCAATAAATCAAAAGAGTTAATGCTTTTTGAATTCGCGACAACAGCAAAGATACCTACATAATTTTAATTAATCAATCAATTTTTAAATATATATATGCATTTTTATTTGTCCAGAAATTCTTGTAGTAAACACTTTAATATCTTTTAATTAATTTGTATGCAATTATAGCTGTTAATGTATTCTTATGATTCTACTGCAGTGTTCAGCTTGACACTTGCCACCAAATGTGGCACTGTTGCATTTGGGATGTATTTTTTTAAATTCTTTTTTGTTGTTCAATACTCGTATGTTGCCATAAATTGCATATTGATGACAATGCAACGTTGATGACTTGATAATTGCGTCAAATGCGCAGGCAATAAAATAATCAAAGCCCATTTGAATACAATGCGAGTGAAGGGGCGTGGCATTGGCTGGCTGTCCGCCTGTCTGTCTGTCTGTCATGACAATCACTCACACACACACGCAGATATAGAAACACATTAAGATATAAATCTACATACATATAGTATACTATTTAGATGCCATAATTGGCTGCAGTTGGCACCGCCAAATCGACCCCTCCCCCAAATGCAATTCAACAGCGAAAAACAATGGAAAATCCAGCAACAACAACAACAATAGCTACAACGAGAACAATTGAAATGACAACAGGCACAAATTAACATATGAAATTGCATTTCGGGGGCTGAAATAATTGAATTCGGCGTATCTGTAAAATGCATCTGTGCGTCATCGTTTGCCGCATGCAACACGTAGTTGTGTTGCATGCCACTTGATAACTCTCTTTCAACTCTCTTTCTCTCTCTCCCTCTCTCTGTCTGTCTCTGTCGCCTTGTAGGTCCCTTGTCTGTGGACCGTTATTCAACGCAGGATGCGGACGATGATGTTGACGTTGATGTTGTCGACTGCAGCGACTCCGAGACGTCAGCAGCGGCGTCGGCAGCGACGGCAGCAGCAGCAGCGGCAGCCCAGCAACATGCACGTCATGCATTGCGTGTTGCACAGCAACAGCAGCAACAACAACAACAACGACAGCAGCTACAGACACATGCCCATCATCATGCAACGCCAAACAAGCAACGCCAACAACACAATCAGCATCACAACAACAACAACAACAGCAACAATCACAGCAATCACAACAACAGCAACAGCAAATCGAGCAGCCATCGAGGGCGTGGCACGGCCACACCAAGTGCAGCTGGAGCTGCAACTGGAGCTGCCACGCCCTCACCGCCCCCGGGAGGTGGTGCTGGTGGTGCAGGTGGTGGTGGTGGCACCAACAGCCCCAACTCGTTGCCCGCCGAAGACGAGCGCCTGTCGCCTGAGGAGCCAGCGCAGGTAACGAAACGCCACAAAGTTAGCACAAATCCAATTCGCGTTTTCCCCCTTTTCGTACACTCAGAAAAATAGACATCCCAAATAAAGTATGACCGTTCTTGACTTTAAACCGTTTTGTTCTTAAAATTTGAATTTGTTGTGTACTATTATTCTTGATTGAAGTATGAATTCAAGACTTTTCAGTACTTAAATCATTATGATTCGATCTTTAACAGACTCAAATTAATCCCAAAACGTACTTAAAGTATCCCCAAAAGAATCGTATTTTAAGATTTCTATCCTCAGTTTTGGAAATTGCGAACTCAGTCATTTTTTGAATATCCCCTGTTTGAGTACGGAAATCTTGATGATTTTTCTGAGTGTACACATGACACTTATGGCACTAAGCTCTCTCTCCTTTTCTCTCTACTTCTCTCTTCCTCTTTCCACTCGTCTTCATCATCACCATCATCGTCTTCATCTTCTATAGCTGCCCACGCCCAAAATTCTCGGTTCGTGCAATTGCGATGATCTCATGCCCGTGCAATGCCATCTGGAGACAAAGGAGCTGTGGGACAAGTTCCACGAGCTGGGCACCGAAATGATCATCACCAAAACGGGCAGGTGAGTTAACTTAATCCGCCTCTACTTCGTTATATTCTTCTTCTTTGTACTTAAGTTGAATATCAGGTGTAGCTCATGTCACGTGTCAAAGTAATTCTCTGTCTTCAAGTGTCTTTTAGAGCTACAGAGTTTAATAGTCTTCAGTTAAAGTACAGGGTATCTATAAGTCGAGCACATTTTTATTTACCGCATATCAAAATTTACTCAATCAAATTAAAAGAAAAAAAATTGTATTCTTTCTTTAGTATTGGATGTAGGGCATCTTCTAGTCGAGCATATGCAAAAACTGTGAATATTAATGATGAAAAATCTTGAAAATTTTTAAGAAAAATATTGTTTTTTTTTTCAAATAAATTAACATATTTAAAAGAGTGAGCTCAGTCAATTACCCAGAAGTATCAAATCACATTGAGTACAGGATATCCGTCGTCGAGCATTTATAATGTATTCAATCAGTTTGTTGCCTAATGCACTTCAATTATTTATTGGAAACTCTCCTGTTTCTCACGTATTACTCAGCTGATACTTTCTTTAATATTAATTAGCCGCCTAAAGGAACACATGCCATTGCCACAGCCCGTGGCAACAAGCAATTCCACATGTTTCCCGCCCCATCAATCGCCACTAATCAGATACTCAAAAATACCATCCTTGAACACAAACTACAAAGCTTGAACAATCAATTAAAATAAAAACATGAATACTCCGCCTTTCACTCACTAGAAAACATGCGATTATTCACATTCGCATTCATATTCGTGAAACATATTCACATTCACATTTACAACGATTTAACTGCAAAGTATCAGCGAGTTTTTGGTTAGTTTCTCATTACGCTTGCCGCTTTCCCCACGGCTCTGAGTTCACTTCCTTTTCCTCCTCCTTCTTCCCTCTTTCGCCTTCTCCTTCTCCACCCCTTTCTGCTGCTTGTCTACGCCCAATTTGATTGACAAGGCATCGAAATAATGTGCCGTCGATTTTCGATTTTCGATTAGCAAGCGAAAAAAACCCCCCAAAACTGGCGGCTGTTTCTTGTCAGCTGTTTAAAAGCTAACACACACAAAAACAACAAACACACACACACACACGGCGATTTCTTAAACGACTTTTCATTCGCAACTCAACAAAGTCGACTTCCAAAATTATTGCTTTGACGATTTTCGTGCGAATGTCGTGTAAACTGCGAAATGCGAATGAAAAAGACCACAAAAACATATTGAGAGTTTACCAAAATCACAATGATAGACTACAACATACCCTGTTCGCAGTAGATATAGTAGCAAAATGTGTTATTGAAAACTAATTGATTATTAATTATCATAATACTCTGATAAATATTACTATAATAATACTTTTGATGATTTACAACATTTATCTACCACAGGTAGTGCATACCCTGTAAGTTTTATTTCTGTATAATGTTACTAATTTTGTTAATATAGTATCTATAGTAAACTTGATTCTGTATTTTCGAATCTGTAATAAGTTTGATCAACTAGAATATACCCTGTAATTGTTCCTTGTTTATGTACCAGGCTCATATTACATCTAATATGCCTATAGTAACTTTGTAAATATGCTGATTTATAACTTTAAATGGATAACAAATTATATATCGACTATAAGTTACCCTGTAACCTAGCCTTGTTTTCGCTAAAAACTAGAATAACTTTGCATCCGTAATATTTTGAAAATATTTAAATAGTCGTATCGATTACAGCATACCCTGTAAATTTAAATTTTTCAATAATTTTTGCTTTGAAAATTCGCCAACTACTTTTCATATATTTTCAAAGTGATCTACTTTATTTTATATTATTTTTCGGTGTTAGCATTATACCCCTTTCAGTAAATTTGGATTTACAGGCAACCAAAGAGCGATATATGAATGCATAAAACATAAATTTTCAGCATAGTTGTTATTGCTGTTTCTGATATTGTTGTTGTTGCTGATGTTGTTGCTGGTCTGGTTGTTGTTGTTCGCAAAGTTCGTATGTTGATGACATGCGAAATGCGCATTAGTCTTGACTCGAATATAACCCGGTAGTTAGGAACTGAATTCTCTTTCTTCTTCTGGTTTTTGTGCTTGGCAACTTTTGTTTGTTTGGTGTTTTTTTCGTATATTTTTTGCTCTGTTGTTAACCCCTTTTTTGAGGTGCCTTGCCCCAAAATCGCCCGTTCAACGCGCATTTGCGACACATTAACAAATTTACTCCTTTCGCTGGCTGCCATTCATTTCCATTTCTGAAGGTCCTGAAGTTCTGACTTCCTGACAGCGCCACAAAGTACAAATTGCAATGTAATAGCTGCCGATTGTCGCGCTAACAACACATTTGCATGTCCTTTGGCTTTACTTCCATTTCAGTTCAGTTTAGTTCTGTTGAGTTCAGTTTATTTTTGTGTTTTTTTTCTGTTACTCGAATGCGACTCTTGTTTGTTTGTGTTGCTGGTGTTTTGAGCCCTGTAATTAGCCGAAAGGACTACGTTGGCAATGTCGATGCCCCGAGACTTATGTATTTACATTTGTGCGGGTTGGCAATGCAAAGTATTCTCGTAACCCTTTTGTCTGATATCCATCTATGTCAGCACATCGTTTGGCCAACGAACGGACGACAGGCGAAAAGGGGGGACAGGGGGACCGACGGGCCGGAATCAACAGCAGCAACTAACGGCTTTCAATTGCAGGTTGTGTTCTTTGAGTGATACCTTTTAAATTGCTAAAAATATGGGTTACTCCCTGTGCAATTGTATTCAAAGGGAATAAAAATAGAAATAGAATAAAGATGATAAAGAAAACAAATGTATTGTAGAACATAGATATAAAACTGCTAAATAATAATTTTAAAGCTATAGATCATTTGCTAATGTTCATATACATATATATTTATAAAAATTGAGCTATTAAAAAAGAATGTTAACGCCTTCACAAATGGTCAACAATTTGGCAACATTTGTTGCAAGTGACGCGAATCCGTGGCAAATGTTGCCAAAACATGCAAATGCGCATGCGTAGCGCACATCAAAAGGGAAAAAAAGGAAAAGACATGATAAAATTGAGTGAAAGACCAAAATGTATGATTTATGGCCAAGAAAAAAATATGGGAAAAGGATCGATGCCTCTTTGTTACCTGTTGCCTGATGCCGTTGTTCAGTTGTCGATGCTGTTGTTGCGGTCATTGAGATAAAATATCACGTGGTTTTTGTGATTTTGTCACGCTGTCAGCGGTTTTCGTTGGCGGTTGCAATGAGAATGAAGTCACAGGCGGCCCTAATTGTCCTGCCAAAGTCAGCAGGCGGCATTTGAGACCTTTGCCGAAGGGAAAGGGAGGAGAATACGGAAGAGGGGAGTGTAGAGTGCAGAGCACAGAGATCGTAGCGGGCAGTCAAGTAATGTTTGTCAATATTTTAGCGACAACTCTTCACGCATTTTAGGTAATTGTTTTCAGATCCAGGCTGGACAGTAGCTCTCCAAAGACGCGTAACAATTGCAATTTTCATGCCTGAAAACGGTTCAAAATTCCAGAAGTTGTAGCTGCCCCACAGAAGCAGAAACAACAACTTTAACAATAAATGAAATTTATCAATTTCTACCAATTTTTGTACAACTTCATTAATATTTCATTGTGGGGCAGCAGCTGAATTGTGGCCAGAACATTTATCATTCGAGGGACAGCAATGAAACAAGTTAATCCCCTTTAGAAAGGTGCAGGATCAGGGACCATTAAAAGGAATCTACAAGTTGGGACTGAGCCAGAAACAGACACACAGTGTCCTCAAATAAGCATTAAAAATTAGTGACTAAATACACGTTGAGAAATAACTAAGTTATTAGGAAAATATAACTATTGAATAATATTTTTGTATAAATATAATAATATTTTATTTTTGCATATATCTTTTAAATATTTCTTTCATATTTGTGCTTCAACATTCAACAATCATAGGAATTTAAGATGGTTTATTAAAATTTCAATTATTCTTGATTAGTGTATTAATTTTAATTCAACTTTATTTAAAGTTAAGAATATTATTCTTTTTGCCAGAAATGCTTTTTTTGGGAAGGAAATAAGATCAACAATATATCTATCTTTTCTGCGAGTGTACAACCAAATTATGAATTAATACAACAATAAAGTCTAGACAGCGAGGCAGAGCATAAAGGAGTGAAAGGGAGAGCAAGAGTCATAGTTGGAGCCAGAGTCAAATGGACTGCGCTTCATATACTTTTACAAGAAGCGATAAGATCGGACAATTTAAGTTATGGTAGAGTTGCAACCCCCTTAAAAAGGGAACTAGAATTAGCATTTAGTTGCATTTATTAACTCACCGAGCTGGCGGCTTAATTTGCTGGAACTAAGGTGTTGATAATGAATGCGAGGCACTGTAGTTGCAGTTGACTTCAGTTCCCCTCCCCGGAGGCGGAAGTGCGGATAAGTTGCGGCTCATGTGGCCCCGGGATATCCGAGTATAACTAGAACTGGCCGTAACTCTAATTGGGCGTGGCAAGAAAGCTAATTGAAAGTCGGCAAAGACCAGAGTCCACTCAATATATAGAGTGCTGAGCAACCCTCCTTTGGCAAATGGTGTGTAAACTTCATAATTGTAACCTTTGGCACCTCAACGCAACGCAGTCCAAGTGAAATGAGAGAAAGCCATTTCCCTAATTTTCCCATAAACAAATACATAAAATCCACACTTGGACGCATAGCAAAAATAACAGAAAATGAAAATAAAAATAAAAAGAAGAAAAATAATAACAAAACTGTGCCACGCCTCCCACACCTTCGACCGCCTCCCCGCCCATCGGTCGTCGAGTGTTGTGGGCGTTTGTGGGCATGGCCGCAGGCAGCACGTTGCTGAGTTGCCTCGTAAAAATGTATGTAAATGTTTGAATATGATTTACGACATTTCCGCCAGCAGCGAAAACGGCCAAAAGGGGAAAGGGAAAGGGGCAGCAGCAGAGGGGGCGTGGCAGCTAGCTGAGGGGCGCATTTGGCATTTTCACACATTTATGGACACATTAGCAAGCTATCAAAAGTGTTAGAAACTCTCTTTGAGCTGGACATTGAAGATACGATATGTAGATAGATAGATTTCTTAGCCAGAGTTGCCAACGTCAAGCTCGACTGCATTGCCAGAGATGCCAGCTGGGCGATAAGAGCCGCAACAATGGTGCTAATTGTGGCATGCAACACAGCTCGGCTGACTCGCCTCGTTGACAGTTATTATACTGGCAAATAGTTGGCAACCCTGCGCAGCAACGACAATACATCATGGCGGCCAAGTGCATTTAACACGCCCACATCGCATGAATATCTCCTCCGTCTACTTCGGGTACTCGTTCTGCTTGTGGGCGCAGCCAAATGAATGTCTTTTGTGGTCCAGAGAAACGAATAAAACTCAGACGGAAATCATGATCACAAGTATTTACTTAGTATATCTATGCTAGACATGACATTATAGCTGCATTATTATCAATCAATTGCCTATTATTATCACAACTATCTGGTCTGTGATTTATGGCCTTGACTATCACGACTATAGAGAGAAAAGGTGGCAAATTGAGTATTGAACATTTTATTCATAATATTCATACCCATATTCAACAGATTGCAGATTTGAATCATGCAAAAACTACATATTGATTAAAATTAAAATGTCTGCATATTCATTTATCGATCTTTAAATCTATCTTGGTGTACATTTTTTCGATTTCGAAAATTGAAGGCTTTGAAACAACCTCCTAACTATCTCAATATATATCTATTTTTTGTCGAGATATCTAGTCATCAATCTTAAGACTGTTGTTCTATCTATATTTCTGTGTATAAATATATCTAAATTTCTATATATTTAAATTGTATTCCTTGGATTGTAACTCAGTCAAAACTTTATAGTAATCTATGCTTTGATTTCAGTCACATGTCATTTTTTTATTTTTCTCTATAAGTTCCCCTTCTCAGTTCCCTTAATTAGTGGATGATTATGACAAATATTGCAACATTCATTTACAACTCAACTAAAGGCAACAAACACAACCACAGCAAATGTGTATTCTGGTATTCTGATATCAAACTGAAACCCGAAGATAAATGACAAAAACTGGGCTGGGTCATTAGCGTCATTTACACTTAGCTGGCCACAACAACAACTACAACAACAGCAATAACAACAACAACAATATCTACAACAGTTATACGAGGTGTTGTTTCAGGTGGGGTCAGAGCAACTTCGTCGCGGAAATGTGTCAAAAACGTGGTAAAAGTCATAAAATTAAATATGCGTCTTATTTACATACAACCCTCGCCGGGCAATAAAAAAAAGCTAGCACACGATTCGTTTTTGGGGCTTTTCTTTAGCTTTATTATGTTTCTCTATAGTTTTCTTTATGTGTAGATTTCATGTAATGTAACGCCAACATTTCCTTTTCCCCTTGGTCTACTTTTAGGCGCATGTTCCCCACGGTGCGTGTTTCATTCTCGGGTCCCTTGCGCCAGATCCAACCCCCGGATCGCTACGCCGTATTGCTGGACATTGTGCCCCTGGACTCGAGGCGGTATCGCTATGCGTATCATCGCAGTTCCTGGCTGGTGGCTGGGAAGGCGGATCCGCCGCCTCCAGCCCGGATTTATGCCCACCCCGACAGTCCCATCAGTCCGGAGGCGTTGCGCAAACAAGTTGTCTCCTTCGAGAAGGTGAAGTTGACGAACAACGAGATGGATAAGAGTGGACAGGTGAGCTCAAATGGTTCAAAGGTTGTCGGCATTTCAGGACATTGACAAAATCGATATGATTGTTATATTTCAACATTAATTTGGAGGGTTTTTTAATTCAAATAACGATAAAGTTATAAAGTTGAACAGTTGAAATAATTCTGTAGAAATACAAAAAATAACCACTTTTGATAAACAAAATAATTTAGATAATTCCTTTCTATAATGTGATATTTGCTCTCTAAAAATGGTTAATAACATGATAACTTCAATGTATAAATGTAGTTAAAGAAAATAAATTAAACAAAGACTAAAATAAAGTATCATCAAAGAATTAATTTTCAACCGTTGAAAAATGTTGTTGATGTCACATATGAGTCACTCTCTAGTTTCCGTAGACACTTTAATTTTGCACCCCAGAAAACTGAGAAAATTCACTGGAGATTCGCTGTTATTATCAAGCTGAGCATTTTTCTAAAGCATCCTTGGCCACAAAAATAAGAGAAGAAAGAAAAAAACATTTATGAATAATTTAAGCAAAAGACAAAGGACATAAAAAGCGGCGACTGGGCTGGCATTGTTTGTATGTTGACGGCAGGGCAGTCAGTGAGAGAGAGAGATAGAGGGAGACAGAGAAATAACCTGCCATACATGCGGTATATGCAAATTCCAAAGAATGAATGAAAATTGTTGGCAATTTGGTGGCAAATGCAAAATGCGCGACCAACACACACACAGCGAAGTCTTTGCTACCCCGCATACCCTACATATACCCTATATATGTATAAATGTACACCAGCTTATGGCATCTCTTGGAAATCCTCGGGAAGTGGCGACGCTCTGTTTACGAGCCAGCTACCGTTTTTATCGCCACCATAAAGGATGCTGTTGCCCCGGAAAAGAAAAGCCGTCAAAACAAACGCCGACTACTTTTTATTGTTGTAAATTTTTCATAAGACTCCAAGCAGAGAAAACACAAGGGAAAAATAAGAAAATAAATTTTTTGCTGTTTTTGTTACTGTTGATTTTTTACAGGTCGTGCTAAATTCGATGCATCGATATCAGCCACGCATTCATCTGGTGCGTCTGAGCCATGGCCAGAGCATACCCGGCAATCCCAAGGAGCTGCAGGATATGGATCATAAAACCTTCGTGTTCCCAGAGACGGTATTCACGGCCGTGACGGCCTATCAGAATCAATTGATTACCAAATTGAAAATCGATTCGAATCCGTTTGCAAAAGGATTTCGCGATTCGTCGCGTCTGACTGATTTTGATAGGTGAGTTTTATTCAACGACTGCAAGCACAAGACATGAAAGACTCAAAGACCTCAACAGAACTATAAAAAGAGGGCAACTCGAGTGCCCTTCGACATACTATTTACTTAAAGTAGTAAGTAGTTGACCCAGCAACTTTATGAGGCTTGTTTGCTGATTTATGACCTCATTTACGATTGAACCTCGGCTCGTTTCGGCTTCCTTCTGTTCTCTTCTTTTAGTTTTTTAGTTTGCTTAGCCTTACAGTAGCTCAAGTTGTTGCTGATTAGCGAAAATGTGTGAAAGTCCGCGTCAAATGTCATAAAAAAAGGTGGAAACTGTAGCAGAACCGAATGGATAGTTATTGTCTAAAGAGTAATAGGATTTTTTGAGAAATATTTGAAGAAGTTTTACAGGGATAGCCGGTAGAGCTTCTTATAAAAGAATCAGATGGATAATGGTTTGTGTTTTGAAGGAAATTCAATTAAAATTATTATCTTAATTTCTTGGCGAATATATTTTGAGACCTATGAAGAGTAAAATTATTAGTATTATTTATTTTATTTATCGGAAAATAATTAAATTATATTGTACATTTTGTTTAATTAATTTAATAATATATTGTCTATCATTTCATCAATTGTAGCAGATTATGTTTTTAATTTCTTAATCATGTATCAGTTGTCTCCTCAATAATTACTCAATTATTTGGGCTCTGTGGGCTTTATCTTAAGATCGAAATGCAAATAGATATGTTTGTAGCAACATGTTGCATATGCGGGTTGCACACAGGACATCCAAAAAACGTCAGCAACTTTTTGACTCAGTCCGAGTCTTTTTCTTTTTTGGAATCCAGCCCTTTTTATTTTCCTTATTCTCTTTGCTCGCGAGTCGACAGCCAAAGACTTTAAAAGTGTTGCAAGGCGGCGGCTACGTGGACTATTAAGACAGCAACGCAGTCGGACAGTTGGACCGTCAGACAGCCAGACAGCAGCAGCAGCAACATGGCAACAGCAACAACAACAAGAGGCAACAACAAGAGGCAACATTCAATGTTTTTAGCCGGCACGGCGGCGTCTTAAGTGGCGTAAATTACAGATCGGCGCTTTTAACTTTGAAGGCGATTCGTACATGAAATGAAAACACGAAAATAATGAGTGAATGTTGCTGTTGCTGTTGTTGTTGTTGCTGTTGCTGACGTTGTTTAGTGTCGGCAATTGGCAGTTACTTTCAACGTAATTATGTTATTGCTCTTTGCGGTGCCTCCGTGTGCTGCAGCAACAAGTTACTCGCAACTCTCTCACTCTCACTCCTCTCTCTCTCTTTCTTCAACTGATTCATTCTTATTCCTCTCTTCTCTTCTTAGGGATCCCATGGATTCGTTCTTCTTCGATCAACATATGCGCGCTGCTCCGCTGCGATTCTTTCCGGATCCGCTGATGTCGCAACTGACGCCGCAGGAGGCAGATGCCGCCTCGCTGGCGCTGCTGGAGAAGGCCCGGCAGCATTTGCAGATGTTTGGCCGATCGCCGTACACGGAAATGTTGCTGCCGCACTTGTATCAGCGTGCCGCACCGCCCGCACCGCCGCCGCCCTCGGCCCTGGGCGCCTTTCAGCTGGGCATGTGGCAGCAACAGTGGCCCCAACTGACCGCCGGTTTCTTGGCCAGCGCCAATCAGCAGGCGGCCTTTGCTGCTGCCGCCGCTGCCGCAGCTGGCGCCAGTCGCACGCCACCACCCACAATAGGTGGCGGAGGCGGGGGAGTGGCACCTCCAGCGCCTGCCACGCCCACATCATCGTGTGGGTCGGCGTCACCAGATTTGCGGATAAAAACACAGCTGGGACATTATCCGCAACGCTTCAGTCCCTACCAGGTGCCACAGCATCCGCATCCGCAGTCCGCCTCTTCGCCGGCACCGTCGACGAGAGCCGAGAGTCCCTAAGTGGTGCAGGTGGCTGAGAAACCGCATGAAATGTATGTGCAATGCCCGAAAATGTTTGTAAATAACCCTCGAGCCCCAAATTCCCCAAATTCACAAAGCTGTGTGGCTAAACATGTTGCAGCAACATGTTGCTAACACTTAACTTAGTAGTTCGTTTATGCGCGGCAAACTAAACGTGATAAGGAAGTTGCTTGAGCACATCAGAGTTGTTAATTTAGCATCAACTTAAGATAAATAACAAATCAAAAATGTAAGTCCATGAAAATAAGTTATTGCGATAATCAATTGATTGTCCAAACATTTTATTAATCAGAAAAATCTTTGTGCAGCAGCTAAATAAACATTGCAGATCTTAGAAAATTTTCCCTATATCATTCGATTGTTGTGCATTTCATTGCAAATTAGCTTTTTATTTTAATTTTCTCATCACTTTTAGTTCATTTTACCAGCCAATTTCCTTTATCACGTTAAGCTGCGCATAAACGAGAATAAACTTTATATATATGTACTTAATGTAGTTTTTAGCTCTAGCCGTGTAACAGTATTAGTTAATTTAATTAGGCTTAGCTTTAGTGCAAACAATTTGCTTGTGTTTTCTATTGTATATTTCTGTTTTTGATTTTATTTAATTTTTTTTTATTTTTCTGTTATTTAACTTGTTCCTAACTGCAAAAATATTGTAAAAATTCTACGCTAATTGTACACTTTGGACACGCCCAACACTCCTCAGATCGGATCGAAAAATGCAATAAATAAAAATCAAAAAACAAAACAAAGAGCAAAAAAACAAATGCAAAACTATTTAAATTATGTGCAAAAATAATAAACAATTTATAACACAAAAACAAAAGCAAAAGCAAAAGTTGTTCGTTGTTCGTTGTTCGTTGTTCGAGTTGATCAAAGTATCTGAAACAATTATTAATGATGATGATGGAAAGAGTCGCCAAACAAAATGCAGTTGCAGTTGCAGTTGCATGTGATGCGCAGTCGCGCGTGGCAGCAACGTGGGGCAGACAGAGAAACCGACAGAGAGAAAGACACTGACATTTATGCCTCGAATGCCGAATGAAACATAATTTATAGAATTTTGTGCTCTTTATGAAAGTCGAATTAATTACAAAGTCCGTGTTTAGTGCTATAGGCATTTCATACTCCCATCATATCAATTCCTCCTTTTTAGAAAGATAGAGAGAGGTAAGAGTCGGGGGAGTCAATGTATAGGGTTGTTAGTTGTTGTTGCTGTTGTACATGCAATCAACTATGAATACAGATGATACAAGACAAGATTGGGGGGAGGAAAGAGGGGGAAAGAGTTAATGTTGCAGTTGCAGTTGCACGCGACACGCGTCATCAATTTCTAATGATGTATGTCTTCAGCATAGACATTTATTATTAATATTATTGTTGTTGTTGCTGTTGTTGTTACTTAAGTGCAGACATTAGTTATTAATATTGTTAATGCACTTCTTAATTAGTTGCTAAGCCAAGATAAAAGCGAAATCAGAGTGAAAAGTTGAGTGCGGATTTCAGAGTTGTAGATAAATAATAAAAATTAAAAGAAAAGAAAAGGTGTTCGACTGGCGGATACCCTAGATTTGGGTGTAGTTATGTAGCTTTTGCTTAGTCGAGAGAAGTATTTATATCAAATTCATCAGGCGACTTAATTTAAATATTTGATGTACCAAATCAATTAATCAGATGATTCGAAGAAGGCTCTGCTAAAAGATACCCTTTATCAGAGTCTAATTTCAGGCATTTTTTGAAGTTATTCTGAAACTTAAATATTACAAATAAGTAGAAGATATCTCTTATTTGTTTTACTTGTTTCTTATTTGCCAAACTTTTCATAAGTAATCGAATTTCTTGAATTTCTAATTAGGTTTCATTTACATTTCCTTGATATTTTCAATGCAATTTACAACATGTTTCAAACCCGAGCTGTCAATCACATGTAATTATAAGCCAAACACAGAATTAAAGACCACAGCATATGGTAAGTATTACTCGGAATATTAATAACTTAATTTTCATGCCCATAGGCCACGGAACGGCAGCAAACAGAGAGATTGGAGGTGGCACGGCATTTAAATCTGACTTATTTGAAAGGGCCAGGTTGGGTTTACCTGGCCTAACCAATAACTAACTAACTAATAATTATACACTCGAAACTTGCAATTATAAAATCATTTTTTCGACCAACAAACAATGCCAGCTAAAACGTCGGAGCAACTTTCGAAATATCTTAATTAACCACTTTTGGATTGACCAGTATTATTTAGTGTTAAGGCCCCGTTTAGAGAAGTCTGTGAGAAAGTGTCATATTTCTATTAAGTATTTATACAAAGTGTAGAAATTTGAAAGTGAAATTGTCAGTTATGAAAACTTTTAATTGACAGTTGTAACATTTTTAATTGGTTACCTTTCATTGGGCGTTTATTTGGAATTTTTGGAGCAATTAAAATTGAATTTTACTATTATTAATTTAACTATTATATACAATATCACATATTTAATTTAGATTTTCCTTCAGAACAATTGCAACATATTCCACCAGATTTTATACTCTCAAAGCCGTCGTAGAGTCTGATGAAAACACGTAGCAGAAATTATAAATTCAGAAGTCTCTTATTCCTAAAAGATTCATAGATAGACGAGGGCTACACATTGTTCTATGGGGCATGTAGATTAGCTGCAATTTTCTCACTCACTGCGACAAAGTCGTACACAAATTATCTTGCCACTAAAAATTTGCCTAATTTCGAGCATAAATATGAAACATCTTATCATAAGGGACCGATCTATGGCCCAGGATATCTTTCTAGCTGCCCCAGACCCATCGGCAACCTTTTTTCTACTACTCCCTCTCTTTCTCGCTCTCGTTGCTGACTAATTTTTGTGTATTTTGTTAAAAAGAAACAAAAAACAAAACACCCTCAACATGAAATTGGTAGCTAAACCTGAACAGGCGCTAACAAATTTATGTCTTCTTCGGGCTTAGACAGCGCAAAAGGTGCCACTAAATTAGCTGAGGTATACAAAAAAAGAAGAGAGAACGTGGTGAGAAAGGTGAAGGCAAAGGTAAACGCCGCTCAGCTCATTACACACAATTTGCAGTTAGGTGCGAGCATATAAATTTCCTCTACTCGTAGTCCTGTTTCGGGCATCTTCTTATCAAAATTATGCAGACTTTTATCTAAATTATTATTTTGTGCTCTTTTTTGTAGCTGAAGGGGATTTACCATAAATTGTATTGCTGGCCTGGATTTTGGCATTAACTCATGGAGAGCAGCCAATAAAATGTCAAAATAAACGCAATTTTAATTTTGAATTCCGTTTTAAAAACTATTTCAGAGAGCAGTATAAAAAAAATGTATTTAAAATGTAATCACGGATAACTTTAGCTTAAAGCTCTAAGGAAAGGGAAAGCAAGGATTTATATGAAAATCAAATTAAATTTCCCATATACAATTATCAAAGTACTTACGACAACTGTCTATAACACTTCAGTTTCTTGGCTTGTTAAGGAATATATACACTCGATGTATAGTACATTATATTCATTTCTGCATCGATGCGTTTAGCACGACGTGACAAATAAATTCCCGCATTTATATAAAATGCCATACAATATCATTTCTAGAAGTTCAGCAAATTATAATTGTGGACATTTTAATTGTGTCGACTGCTTTTCCGAGGGGGCGTGGCATTCGCATTAGCTATGAACATGAGTTTAATTTTACCATTAAGTTTATTCAACTGATTAAAGCAACATGAAAACAAACAAGCGTCAGCTTGTCAAATAACAGATACATCTACATTTTACCAGCAACTGCACTTAATCCCCCCTTATTTTCCCCGACTTTTATCTAACATAATGCCATCATGGTTTAACAATTTCATGTTTATAGGAATCGCTTTTGATATGCTACGAATATAACATGTAGGCACAAATAGAGATGATCAAGATCCAAAAGTATATTTTTGAAAAGACAATCTGATAAAGTAAGTTAAGCATAGAAGTATATAGTAAGTAGCAATTCATCGCTCTGTGCTGCCATCTCTAAAAGGCTAAAGTTTTGCTGGCACATATTAAAACACCTAAATGGCTTTCCGTATGGTAATTATGGTAATTTTATTATATGTATATGTCTGTGTATACAAAGTAAAATCCAAAGACTTTAACAAGCCACATGAAAGTTGCTATGAAATTAATTTCCCAACTTTGGGCTGAGGGGTGGGAGGCGAAGGGAAGTTGCAATTGTGAATTACGTTAAAAAGCCTCCTCGTCGCGATGTGTATGTTGTTGTTGTTGTGTCCAGAGCACAAACAAGCGATGCCTACATCACACTTCAACACAATCCTGCAATTTCATCGAATGCCATTACAAGGACAGAGAGGAGACAGAGGGAATGGGAAGGGTGAGAGAGAGAGAGGAGTGGGGAGGGGGAGAAGTCAACCCTTTAACCCAAATGCATTTCACGTTACGCCAGTTGAAAATTTCTCCTGTGCAGGCATGCATGTACTCATTCTATCTCCCTTCCTCCACCTATCTCTTACTCTCTCTCTCTCTCTCATACACACACAGTCTGCCTGTTTTGTCTGCATATTGAAAATTTGCATGTTTAAGCATATCCTTGCCAACACTTTCCATGCCGGCCATACTTGTGTACTCACATCCATATGAACACACACATACACATACATACGTGTTTACTCTACATGGAATTGTGCAGAGGTGCAGACCAAAGGGGATTACGCTAAGAAAAGCTAATAAAGAATTTAACAAAATTTGTACAGATTTTTAAGAAAAAATAATAATTTAATTATATGATTAATACTGAAAGTTCATTTAGATCGATTAATTATATAATAAATAACACTGTTCATCAAGTCTTTTTATTCAAGACATAGAAAGCATTTTTCAAACAAGATCTCATCTGAAACTTAAATGGTTTTTAAATTTGATAAACATATAATTATTGTTGTTCATTTAAAATTTGAGTCATTATTTGATTATTTGACGTTAAATAAAATAATTAAATGAACAAAACTAAACTATTCAATTATTAAGAATACATCTTCTAATAACACTAAAAAAATGAAAAGTAATAAATTATTTACAGGATTTCCGAAAGCCATTATTAATAAGCGAATTTACTATGGCAGTAAAGTTGTAATTGGAAAATTCAATAAAATAATATGCAAATTGAATATATAGCCCCCTTTCAAACCCACGTCGATCTACGCCTCAGTCCTTGGAGGTAAAGTGTTGTAGGGTATGTGGTGGTTCGGCATGCCGGAAGTGCGCGCAGTTTAAAGCTTATCGCCGCAATTTAAGTTGCCCAAGGATATGCAAAGGCAACGACAAGGGAAGAAGCAGAGACTGGAGAGGTAAAGCCCCAAGCCGAGTTACATATATCAAAGAAATAAAATATAATTTCAGTGCAAATTAGTTGCAATTTTGAGCACGGCGAAACGTTCAATGAACTCTCGAACTCTCCGCCAAACTTCCTCTGAATAATTCTCACTTCAAAAAATAAAATGTATCTCTTCTCGATTGTTGGTTCATTAAGTTTTCGACAAAACTGTCAAATGTGAAATGAATTGAAGATTGAGGAAAGAAGATACTACAGAGATGTCAGGCTGAAAAACAAATGTATCTCTATCTAAGTACTTAATGTATCTTTAGACATATGGGCTAACTGTTGCGTGCCGATTGATCCGCTCGAGTCTTGGCATCAGTATCTGTATCTTTATCAATATGCGACGAAGTTTCATCATTAGCAGGCGACTTGCTAATGACTATTAATAAATGCCAAAAGTGTTACTGTGTATGTGTGTGTGTGCATTAACTAAATGCAATGCTGCAATGAAAAATGGTTATTTCATGGCCAGAAATGCACACACACACACACAAGTATCTGACAGATACACACAACTCTATTGCTCACTTGGTGTTGACACTTGAGAAATTTGTAGCTCATCTTTTGCTGGCATATCTCGATGCTCAAAAAGGCCCCGGACAAAAACTGCAGACGACAAAACGGGCAAAGGGTGGTGAGAGAAAGAGAGAGAGAAAGAGAGAGAGAGATGGAGAGAGGGAGAGGGAAAGAGAGGCATAACAGCTTTGGCACTAATTACAAATACAAACATACACACACACAAGCAGACGAAGACTGCAACATACATATGTACACAGAAAAAAAAAAGCCGTTCTAAAATCAAGCCTAAAATTCTTGATTCAAGCCTGCATTTTTTAAGTATGTTTTCAGGATTGATCTGAATAATCAAGCCTGTATCGGGATTAATATGGGAAAATAAGCCCAAATTACTTGATTCTCTCTCGGCCTCTTTCATTTCAACTGGTCCGATGGCTCAGTGGTTAGAGTCGCCGACCTGTTTGAAAAAAAACCTGGGTTCGATTCCCCCAGTCAATTGCAGTCGCAAACATATTCCCTTCATTAAAAAAAAAATGTTAAAAAAAAACATTAAATAAAAAATGTTTTAAAAAAATACAATAAATAAAAAATGTTTAAAAAAAAAATTAAATAAAAAAGGTTGAAAAAAAAATTTAAAAAAAAAATTAAAAAACAAAAATTTTAAAAAAGTTAAAAAGGTTAAAACCATAAAAAAAAATAAAAAAGAAGATTTAAAAAAAAAAAAGCCAGAAATAAAAAATAAAAAAAAAACCAGAATAAAAAATAAAAAAAAACCAGAATAAAAAATAAGTAAAAAAAATTTTTTTTTTTTTTATGTTTTGTTTTAAGAATTTTTAGGATTGAATTCGGGATTGAAAAAATCAAGTATTTCATACTTGGTTTAAGTAAATCCGAGATTACCCCACTTTTGACATCGTTTCGGATTGAATCCGGGCTAAATATCCCGGATTTTTTTTTCTGTGTACATTTATTTGTATATACATAAATGTATCTTAGAGATACAAGTACTTGTAGCTGCCAGCTTTGGGTGGGCGTTGTGGGCGTTACCACGGCCAACTTTATTTGGCAATGCCTATGTTTGGCATTGCTTGTAATAAGACGTCAACGCTATTTACATCATAAGTATGAAAGATATTGAAATTCATTCAATTTTATATGTATGTGTAGCTAACAAATAAGAACTTAAAAAGGAGAAAATTGTAATAGAAAATATATATTTGTTAAATCTTTTTTAACTTTCTGAGAATAAATAATAAATAGTGAAAATAAATCTCAAAATATACAAAGATCCCAATTTTAGTCTAACTGCACTTTGCGATCACATAAAATCTGTTCCAAAAATGCTACAATCTAAATTTCTCACATCTAATAACAAATAATTATAGCCCGATTTCCACATATTTCAAATCAAAAAAAAAACCGATATATATATCTTTTATCATAGCTCCCACCCTTCGACGAGCTGTCAACTGATTTTTATGGCAACAGGTAAAAACAACAAATAAATAAAACAAACATTTCGAAAAAAATTTTATTAATTTTAGAAAGATAGATTCGTGATTTTCCTCATTTTCCAACTTTTCCTTATGGGCTGAACATTTTTTATGGTCTGTGAATTATGTGCGGCGAGGCATTTAAAAATAATGTGCGCCAAATTCGAATAAAACTTAATGTTAATCAGGTGCGAAATATGCGCGAACGGACATCAAAGTGGAAACGCTGACGGGAAATAGAAAATCGGATGGAAAATCTGCGCGGCCCCCGATGCGGCCGACAGTTGCGGCGAATGTGAAATGAAAGCGACCTCGCAAAAAACTTGATGTCCAACAACACAAAAGGCAACTGACTAGTTTTGAGTGAGTTCCAGAAAGGCGGCCATTTTGGGCGGCTCAAGCTCAGGCGCAAAGGAGAGCGCCAGATAGAGAGCGCGAGCGCGAGCGAGAGAGGTAGAGATGGAGAGCGTCAGCGAGAGAGCGCGCACGCGGCTTTCCAGTGGGCACATTCCAGGCCAGGCGCAAAAAAAGGGGAAATTCTGAGCACAAAATTGGGACTGTGTGCGTGTGAGTGTGTGTGAGAGTGTGCGAGTGTGTTTGCGTGTGCTAAGCAGCCAGATGATTGAGGGCGTTGCTTGGCAAAAATGGCAGACGATGTTGAAAGCTTTAACTACAGCAGCGCACGCACTGCCGAACAAGAGCGAGAGCTTGGGGCAAGGGGCGAGTAAGAGAGAGAGAGAGAGAGTGAGAGCGAGCAGCAGTTGTCGTTTTGGAGGTGGAGACATACTATATGAAAACAAGATGGTAGTGCAGCGTAAAGGCAACGAGACAGACAAGTTGCAACTTGTCCGTAGCTTGTTAACAATTGCAGCACTCAAATAAATGAGACCAACAACAAGGATCTGCTTTGAGTGTGTATGTGTGTGTGTGACAGAGAAATTAGTTTTGGCTGAGACTGTGTAAAAGCAGAAGAACCAGATGAGGTGGTGGTGGAGGGGGGGCTCAGAAGTTGAGGAGGGGGAAGCCCTTGTAACAGTTGCCGCGCTGCAGGCAATATACTTAATTAAAAGTCGCACGAGACAAAAGCCAAAAACGCAAAAAGTGATTAAAACAAGCAACACATTTTTTTTATATTTTTTTTTCGTATGCCACAAGAGGCATGCTGCAACGGCTGCTGCTGCTGCTGCAACAACAACAACAAGAAAGATGTGCTCTCTTTTCCCCTTCCCCTTGCCTGCCCGCCTTTCACTTGCAATTGTTTGTCACTCAACAGCGTTGTCTTCCGACCTGCCATCTTGCATCTCTCTCTCTCTCTTTGGGTCTTGCCTTCTCTTCTCTTTTATTTTGGGGCTACACATTTCACTTGGCACATCAAAGTGCGCAGTGTTGTTGTTGTCGTTGCTGTTGTCGTTGCTGATTTTGTTGTTGTTGCTGATTATTCACATCGATTGGCATTTGTGAAATTTCACGAATTGGCACTTTTAGCCACTTGGGTGGTTCTTTCTTTCTTTCAGCCGCCTTTCGCCTTTCTGCGCTAATTTTGTACCCACTTTTCTTTTTTATTTGGTTGTTGGCTTATCATGTATCTGCTTTGCTTTAGCTATTCGTGTTGTTGTTGCCACATTCCCCAAATTACATTGCAACCAATTGACAATTCGCTTCACACGTCAAAGCAACTTTTTGTGTGGTCGCTGACAGTAAGAAAACGAAAGCAAAATCAAATCTAAGGTAAAAGCTAAAAATTAAATGGGCAAGAAACACTGATAAAAATTAACAGTATATATTTAAAAGAAATATAAATAATAATAGAGTGTAAAATGTCTAATAATTATGTATTTATATTATATAACTTTAGTTTTTCATTTATTATAATCTAGGAAGAGATTAATGAAAATTTAATTTTAGAATATTTTAAAAGCCGAATACAATTTATTAAAACTCAAACTAGAAAACATATTTTTACTAACAATAAAAGTATTTTTTACAATTAAAGTTTATTATGAGTCAGTTTAATATTTCTCGGAACAGTTTCCGATCTATGATACAGTCTTGCAGATAGATATGTTATTAGACTTAAGAACAGCGCAGTTTGATGACTCTTCAAGTCCTTGGCTTTGACCTACAACACCTGCCTTTTGCTCCCTCTTTTCAGCCACTTTCAGCCACTGAATCCCTCGCCGATCTCCCGGAGTTTTTCCAGCTAAGAGGCGAAAGACGAAGACTGTTACAGCTCAGTGTTAAGGGTAGAAAAACTCAAAATTTTGAATGTAGGGCGCGTGTTCATTTGATCAACGAATATTATTGTTTCGTTTAAGGTTTAATAAATTACAAAATATTTGTTTAAAATGCGCGCAGACGTTGTTAAAAGACAAATTGATAAATGAATGCAGCTCAGGAAAATTTATGTGAGTTTTCTAAAATAGAAATAGAATTATCCACCTGTTCCAGCAATGGAGGAACATGTGTTTTCGCTACCACTAACGAATGATGAACTATCCATTGATGTCTATAAATAGTGACAAACAAACGTAAATCGTGTTGATTAATCGTGCAAAATTAGAGGCAAAAACTGTAAAATGAAACATGCTGAACAACTAACCAAATAAATTATTATTTATGTGAAAAACGACAACTGACAACCTACATGGAAAATACGAGTATATCGAATATCAAATGCGCACATTTAATTATGAAAATCTTTCAATTTTTTCACGTTTATGTCAGTTTTGCGCACGGGGGAAACGCTGGAAATTTTTGAAATAAAAATATAGACTTTTGGGGCCACACACAGTGGCTGCTAAACTACTATAATTCTCAGGGCAGCATATTTGTTGCAGCGAAGGGATGAGAAGTTAAGAGATACTGTGAGTCCTTGTATTTTTAGATTATAGGAAATACTGCATGCTCTTTAAACAGTGATATTAAACCGAACTGTGGATCGATTTAAATATCGTAAAGTAAAAATCTACATAAAATAAATCGACTTGTCGATATACTATATGTTTCTCCTAAATTACCCATATTTCGAGATATCGCAAAAAAAAGAAAACGGTTTGTCATAACATCGTCATTCTGCATTCAAACTTTCTTTTTCAAAAATTCAAAATTAGAATTTCAAGTTTTAACTTTTAATCAACTTCTTATGTCATAGTTAGTATTAAACAACAAGTTAATTTTGAGACTTTTTTTTTGTAAAAAAAACCATGTCATCAGATGTACTTCAAAGTTTTACAGCTTCGCCAAAACTTATCCATTTTGCAAACGGAATGTCATTTGATCATGACTTGGTTTCTAAATTAAGTAATTAATTTAGTAGATTAAGTAATCTCTTCTTGTCTTTTTCGAAATTACAAACGCATTTTAATTTTCAACTGTTTCAACTCCAATTTCGCAACTCACATCTCAAATTGTAATTAGGCACATATAATATTTAAGAAGATATAAAAGTAATCAGTCTCAAATTGCCTTTCAAATGTTGCAAACTTTAACTCATAGTTAGTAATGCCGTTTATACTCTTTCCAAGGATTTATTTATGCAGCCCCAATGCTAATGAGCGTATCGAAATTTATGACATTCCTGCAACAACAACAACTACAACAAGTATGCAGTTATTGCTGTTGTTGTTCTTGTTGTTGTTGTTGTTGCATGCAACATGGGCAGCATAATTCTCACACTTCGACAGGCAAACGAGAAACAAATATAAATTGAATGCCGCCAAAGTTGCCGCGTTTTAGTTTCCCCCTCCGTCTCCGTCTCCTCCTCCCCGTCCTCCTGCTTGCATCACACAGTGAAATGTCAAATTTAGTTGACAATTAATAAATTACGCGACTGGGCGCTTAAACGGCGCCACTTCAAGGGGAAGGAGTGGGGAGGGGGAGCACAGACGTCACATTTTCATATTGTCATTAATTTAAAATAATTATGCGGCAAGGCAGCCGCAAATCACAACAATGCCACCGTTTGTTGGGTGGGCCACATATGTGTGGCACGAATGAGGGAAGCCACAAGGGGGTGGAGGGAGGTGGGAGGGAAGGAGCCTGAGACTCACTTAATTAACTGCCTGAATATCCTGCGCTACAAATTGTTCACACTTCAACGTTTTCTGATGCCACTTCTCTCCCACTTCCTGGCCACGTGTGTTTATTGTTCTTCCTCTTTTTTAAATTCTCTTTAAAAATGTGCCCCCCAAAAATGCCCTGAGTTGCTGCAAGTTTGGGCATCTAATTGACATGTTCGTGACACATGTTCAGCTCCAGGATAGGACAGAGTGACAGAGAGAGAATCACACAGAAAGAGAGAGGGAATCACAGAGAGAGGGAGAGGGAATCTCAGACCTCACACGCGCCTGCAGCGCAAATGTCAGCGATATGCGAGTCGATGATATATGATTAGGAAGCCTCGGTTCGTTAGCCGGGGAATATATTGAAATGCTGTTGTGACATCGCCCCGAGATGCAGACGGTGTCAAATTCTACAGATGTGACTTGTGGGGATATCACAGCAAAGTGTGGCTGCTACTTTATAAAAGAAATTCAGAATTGTGTGCAGTAGGAACACGATTTTAAATGCAAAGAAAGGAATTTGAATTTCTGCATGGTCAATTTATTGGCCATTTATTGTTAACACTTAAAAACTATATAATCTCTCCTTGTTTATTTGATACACGTGTTCACTTTAATTGCTATACGTATTTCACATTGATTTGTGAAATTGGCGTTATAGTTATCGTCTCATGTGCACACACATCCCACTGTTGCTCGACTCTCTCCCCATCGCTCTTCTCCCTCCCCAGTCCTCAGTCTCTTCCCTTCTCTTCTCATCGGCTAATCCACAAAATCTGCGCTTTCATAGACCATTAAAATTAACTAGCAGTTGTTGTCCAGTTTTCAATCGAAGCCGCATTTTATGCACACTGCCAAAATCCGATTCTAATTTTCTTCCTCTCTTTTTTTTTTTAAGGCAACAACAACAACAATGTCAAATCCGGTCATGGCGATAATCGCCGATGGACCCAAAGACAACAACAACAACATTAGCTAACTCACCACTGACACCACCGCCCATGAGACACGCACACACGCCCACTCACTTACACACACACACACACACACGTGTCAAGCGACTGTCTCTCCCCTCTCTGTCTGTCGTTGTGTCTCACTGACAGCTACAAATTGCGCTACAAGGCTGAGCTTTACCTTTTCCCTTTCCCTTCCCCCTTCTCCCTTCACCTTACGCCTTCTCCACCTCCCACCTCCACACACGAAAAGTAAGCGTCATCGCCGACGTTCGTGTAACTTTCAGCATAATGACCCAGACACGTGGCTGTCTAATGTGACCAGCCGCACATAGACAAAGTGTCAGAGTAGCCAGACGACAGACGACAGACGACAGACAAGAGACAACAACAACGGTACTTAACCATTGTTTTTCCACCATTTTTATGGTAAAATGAAACGTCAAATGAGCGAGGGAAACGTAACGTGTTGGAGAGATTTTATGTGTCTTCAGCCTCGTTTTTAATACACTTTTCTGCAATTTGGCACTCGGCAGATTTGAAGCAATTAAATCGTTGAGATAATTGAAATTGCACTTGATGTTCTAATTCAGCTAAGTACGTTTGAGATTTTCCACAATTATTTATCCATTGCAATTGAAACTAATTGGGAAGCTAAAATGGTCGAAGCCTGTTAAAACTTTAGTTAATATTTAAATCACATTTTTGTATGTCATTTCAACTGGTTGACAATTATGACTAAAATAAATGCTTTTTCATTTTTAATATAGTAAATAAGTAAGCAAATATTTATAGCAAGGTTACTACAATTTTCCAAATTGTCCTGAAAATAGAAGCGAACCAATAACTAAAATTTCAATTAAGGAAACAGGTAACAGTTTTGTCTTATCTATCGGGCCGTGTGTGCAACAACTCTATTAGACCCAAAAAAAAAAAAAAAAATGTATTTATGTATAAAAGTTGATCAGTTGTCAATGATATGAAGAGCATGTAGAGCAATCCATCAATCAAATGTGCCGTGTAGAGGGGCAAGGGACTAGTTTGGTAGTGTGGATAACAATCTTTCTACTAGCCAAAAAGTTAATTTATTTATAATTGCCAGATGCGGTTGAGACTACACTACACTACACAACTCACTTGGATGGTCAGTTTAGTGTGTAATGACTTGTAATTCTAGAATTCTGTAATTCTGCTAATGAGCGCTCGTATCTGAGAGTAACTAACATGTGTAAGTGTTACGCTTGCGATAAGAACTCGGGCATTTCAATTAGCCGCCCTCTTAACTTGCAGTTCTGAGTCGGGAGTTGGAAGACAGAGTCTTGAACTCTTCCTGTCGATATTAACGCGCAATAAATTAGCACAAGCAAAGACTTGTCAGAGAGAGGTAGCTTCTTCTAGGGCCGAGAAGACTCAGACGAGAAGACTCAGTCGAGTAGACTCAGACTCAGAGAAGACTCAACATTAACATGCAGAACCAGCGTTAGCGTGCGGTCCGATGCGATGCGATGCGATCCAATGTGATGCGATGCGATGCGCATAATCTTTTCCCAACTCTTTCGACGGTTAATTTCAGTTTGAGATAATTATAGAGCGGCTGCCACCAAAGAGGCAGTTGACCACAAGACGGGGCAGGTGCAGGGGCAAGGGGGCTGGAACAGGGGGCAAGGGGCAGCAAGGTGGCATGCGCTTGCACGCGCTCGAATTTATTATTAGGCCTCCGTCTCTCGTCTTCGCCGTTCTCAATCCTCATTCGCTCTTCTCAACTTCTGCCCGCATCTTTCGACAATCATGTTGAGGCTCCTTCTGTTCCTTTTTGCTTCTGCAGATCAGAACAGGGCGTTGAGTGTAGTAAGTGATAGTGGGCAGCATCCAGCTCCAACTCCAGCTTCGGCAACAGGAACAGCAACAGAAGTGGAAGCAAGAACCGACACGTTGCACAGTGCATATTTATACAGTACCTGAGGTTGGGGTACATTGCCAAAGTGAAGCCATTTGACAACAGATTCCTTTACTTGACTTGATAAAAAGATTATGATGCAGAGTTGCTAATTATTTATTGAAAATTTTGTTCTTTGAGTACGGTAAGAATCAGGGATTAAACATTTAAATTTTGTAAATCAATAAATTTTAGTTACGAAATCCATTTAGAACTTGCTCAATGTTCAAAAAGATATTCCTCGTCGAATTCGATATGATTTCGGTTTACAAAACCATTTTAAAAACGTTAAAGATAAGATTAAAGAATTCAGATGTTTTTATTGCTATCAAAATATAAATTAAATTAGGGCAGAAGTAAAAATAAAATGTTGTTTAAAAAACCGATGTATTTGTTTGACCAAATCAAAATTAACCGTTATGTATGAATCGGTTTCTTAACTGTTATTTCGGTTGGAATAATTTCGGTTCTTGGGTTTCGCTATAATAAAAAAAATGTTTTTCTGTTACGGTTTCAGTTACGTACTTTCAATCGGTTAAAACCGGTTAACGGTTTTAATCTCTGCTAAAAATAATCAGTAAATTTCAATAGAGCTAGGGTTTTCAAAAATAACAAAATTTAGATGCAGAATGAATTTTGAGTTTAGGCCATAATCAAAATAAAAATCCATTATCAAAAATTATCAAAAAGATAAGCTAAAAGTATTCAAAGTTACCGAAAAATTTAATGTAAATGAATTTGATGTAATACGATCTGGTCAAGAGTCAGATGTGATTACATTATGTACAAACACATCGTTAATCTAAGAGAAGTCTTTGCAAAAACTGTCAACACAAGACTTTTCCTATTCTGAAAACTTATTTACAAGACAACAGACGAACAGGAAATATATATATATATTTAATAGAAAATTGTTTGAGATATTATCTTTCAAATTATAAAGGATATCCAAAGATATGGTACAATGGAGCAACTGCCACGTCGCAGTAAACGACTTCTTAGACTAAAACAGGAAAGACTGAACAAGCAAATGAAGGACGAATTCGAGAAAGAACAAAAAAGGTTGGCATTAGAGCGAATTATGGAGCAGGCAGAGTTATTTGCTGAAGCCAGATGCAGATATAATTATTGCCTGTGCCTTGACGCCAACGGGAAACTCTACAAACTTCGCGATGGAAGTAATTAAAAATATTTAATTAATAATAAACATGCAGCATTAATTTATTGATTAAACAATAATATTTATCATTGTCGTTGATAATAATCGAGAAATATATTGGAAAATAATCACTGCGCAATCTACATTAAAATCAAACAGTTCAGTTGTTCAACAGTTTAATCACATTGCAAATCTAGATTCAGATTCAATCAGAGAAATTTAAGATCTTTCGAAGAATCCACACTAAAACTCTAATTGAAAGAGCATTCGTCTGATCATGCAACTGCATTATTTTGAATATCTTTCATAATTTTAATAGTTATATTATTTTCAGCATTCCGAAGAGCGAGGCAGCGACAGAATCTCAACTGAAGAGGAGGCTGAGGAGAAAAGGCGGAATGCCGACAAATATCAAAGTCATATGCGCGCCACGCCCCCCAATGGCATGTTGATCTTCATCAAGATCGCATCACGGTGAACGGGGAGTTAAGGGGTGTTGGGTTCTGAATTCAAAGTTCTGGGGCTGCCCTCCATGGAAGCTAATCAACAATTTTCTCACCTCTTTTTCGTGAGCTCAACAGAGAGAGAGAGCAAAAACGAGAAAAAGAAACGAACAATCGTTGCGGTAGGCGTTTGTCGGACTGAATGTTCTGTCGGCAGAGCCGGATTCCCCCCGCCCCACACGCACCTCCCGCAATTTGATGTTGCGCCTTTGTTTTAAGCCGCATATTTTTTACTTTTTGATAATAAGACACCGTGAGGCAGGCAACACTGAAAACTCAACCTGAACCTGTTGCATGTCCGCAAATCGGGTTAATCGATTTTAAATCGTTTTTATGTTTTCATTTTGATATACATTTACTCTGCTCTCTTCCAATTTCACTGAAGATTAATCTGCTGTTAACTATTAGAAGTTCGTTAGGAGCTCAGATCTACAGCAAACAAATATGCTACAAAAAGTATGTGCAACAAACGCGTTGGAATCGCGTAAATTATGGAGGTCGTATTATTGCGGTCTATGGGACATATGGACATCCATTTAAATCAATTCGATATATGGCATCGTTAATGGAAATTTATTCGCGCTGTTACTTGCCACAGACCCCACACAAGCAAACAAGCAAACAGACTTGCAACATACAACGTGCAACGTGGCTACCAAATAAAACTTGCTGAATATTCGCACAGCCAGTTGCAAATTGATGGACAACCCACCGGGCAGAGACACCGGCAACAGTGCCCCCCATCCCCTCCTCTCTCCCGTCACTCCCGTCACTCCCTTCTCCCTCTCCTCTGTAGGCACATTGTATGGCGTTGTATTTATTTATAGCCGCTCTCGCTGTGCTGATTTTTCAAATACTCCACTAACTGACAAACGCCTCGAGCTTAGCGCAGTGCTCAGCCACTGGCAAAGACCCCTCCCCCCATTTGGGGTACATCCCCCCTCACTCAGTAGTTCCATTTGGGGAGAGAAGCCTTTCGAGCCACACATGTAAGCGCTTAAAAAATTACGTTTTCTCAATAAGTTTTGATAAAAATCAACATCATTTGTGGTCGGCCCAGTTGGGGGGAATTCCAATATGGTAGCAACAGAAACAGCAGCTGAACTCTGCTTTGGCTTAGCAGCTGTTTTTGGCCAACATGAATAAGCAATGACCTGCTTAAGTACATGTTTAAAGTATATGTTTTTTAGAGATTTTTTTCAGAAATATATTTGTTGCTTTATTACCGAACAAAAGTCGAATTTATTTAGAAACCAACTTAAGATCAATCAGATCCAACTTTATTATATTTCTTGTCAAAGTCTAGGAAGATTTTTTATTTCTCTTTCTGGATAAATTCTAGGTTTATTAAAATATTAGACTAATCATCATTAGGATATTAACAAAGGAAATGTTTGCCAATTTTTTTGTAATTTTGCAACACTTCAAATTTCTAACTGTGACCCACTAATATGCCATATCTTATCCAATGTAGCGTATTCAATTCGGAGGACCGTTGCTCATTAGGCTACCCGTACGCCTCTCATGAGACAAAACCAGTTAACAGAGCACATGAGCAGCTCCTCGACACACACACACACTCACCCATACACCTCCTGCACCCCCTTCTTATCATGCTTCATTCCTCCTCCTCCATCTGCACTTGAGTTAAGCGTCGCTGTTGTTCTTATTGTTGTTGTCAGCTTAAGCTTAGCAGTCGCCACACATCCGCAGTGATCCAGCGCTCCACCTCAACCACATTCATATTCACATTCACAACCACTCATAAATATTCACATACGTATTCACATGCTCTCATGTCTTACGCTCGTCATTTGCGCGATTTTTAAGCTGATGATCAGCGACAAACGATCTTTCACTCGCGTTATGATGGATTCATACCACCAACAAATTTGCCACTGATGAATGGATTTCTGTCTGAGTATCTCTCACTCTGCCAGTTGTTTTCTCCCCGTTTCTGCTCTTCTCTCTTTTTGCTTTACCTCTACTCTACTCTACTGTAGCTATCCCAGTCTCAACTCTCCATGTCTCCATGTCCATGTCATTCACGCAGTTGCGCAGCCAGCCGATAAACGCCAACATGGTGCAGAGATTTTGTTCAGCTTCTGGAATGCGTAGCAAGTTGTGGCAGACATGAGACAGTCCAAGTCCCAGCCTTTAATCAGACAGACAGTCGCAACTTGAGAAACTCAGAGACAGACGGAGACTGGAGTCTCCATTCGCCTTGGGAGTGTGTAACGCATTGTAACAAATTGATTTGGCATTTGTAGCGACAGACACAGAAGCTGACAGTCGAGCACTCTGGATAATGCCCAAGATTAGGCTGGGATAAGACCAAGTAAATGCGAATTCATTGCGCGCAATTATGATTAACTTAAAGCTGGCCTAAAATGCATTTATTTCTTAACAATAGTTTATTCTCAATCGAGTAAAATTTATATATTTGTAGCTTATTCTAATAATCGATATATTTCACACTCATTCATGCTCTTCGACTTATAATAGTTATGAGATTGCTTATAATCAATGTCTATTGCGACCACCCAGCCAGCCACAATGGTCATCAATTGTTGGCAGCACCTTTGACACTTTCCTCAAGACAGTTCTTTGATTTCTTTTGATATGCAAATTGACCAAAAGCTGCACAAAGCAAAATGCCGCCCGACGCCGACAATTGTCAGTGGGATATTTCAGGCCTGTCTGCTGTCTGTCACAATCGTCCGATATTGAAATTGGTAATTTACCAGGTATGAGTGTGAGTACATTTACAAATAATAATAATACTGCCAAAGGCTAATGTCGAACATCAGACGAGAAGACCGACGACTGAGCGCGTTTAATCGCCACTTTTGTCAAACGCGTCAGTCAAGTTTGATGTCTAGTTGAACTCACCACGCCTTCCCCAGTCCCATTTGAAGGGGAGCACTCGCTTTCCTCCTTTTATTATTATGCACAGTGGTTGAAAGCTTGAGAAAATAAATATTCATAAAGGAATTTTGTTTTATATAAAAATTATGTAATACTAAAATTTTTAAATTTTGTTTGAAATATAATTATTATTGATTTAGAAACTTGATTGGTATAAATAATATTCTAACAATATTATAAGCAAATGGTCAAGGTATTTATACGTAGTAAGCGTTTGGCTTCCTATACTTTTTTAATTTTACTTATTTCTATCCATTTTCTTTATATATCTTTATTTTACTAATTAAAAAAGATTGATTGTGTTTTGATTTTTTTATATAACATGTACATTTATATGTATTTTCACTTCATCTCTATAAATTTTAAATTCATCTTACTGCTAAATTTATAAAAAAAAGTTTGATTTTCTATTACTTTATGTAAGGGACAAAAACACTTTAATATTGGTAGTAAATCTCTAATTTCTAATCTTCATTTATAATTTTCACTTACAACTCTATAGATTTTGTTTCAATGTGCTTTCTGTTCCAAGATAAAAACCAAAGCCACAAAAATTAGTAATGTTTCCAATTACAAACGCAGCGCGGTCAACTCTACACTCTCTTGTGTGTGTGTGTGTGTGAGTGTGCTGGTGTGTGTTAGAGAGTGTGTGTTGGCGTGTAAAAATCGCCGCGCGTTGACGTGTCAGAATTTTCATATGCATGTCAAGTGTCAAATGCTGGAAATCACTCCATAAATGGCACCACACAACAACGACAACAACAACACACCAGACACTCCCCCCCCCCCCTCAACTCGTGATGACCCCTTGCCCACCGCACGCACCTACAAAACGCTGATTACAGCAACTGTTCCGCTGACTGTTGATTTCGTTTGATACGTCGAGTCGCCTGTCATGTCAGTTTTGACAGTTTGTTTGTTAGGCCAAAAAAAAAACCATACCGAAAATGATCGAAATGCCGGCTGATGCTGGTCCAGAGTCGGGGTTGGAATTGGAATTGGAATCGGGATGGGAGTCAAAGTACTCGGTACTGGACTCTCATTCTCTCATCCGTTATGCTTAACTTCAATTAGACGAATTGAGGTTTCTCTTCACACATGAATCTGCAGTCAGTCAGAAGCAGAGATTGAACCTAGGGGCCTATCGGTTAGGGGCAGGCGAAGGGGATGTTACGGCATTATAATTGCTATTAGATTAGCTGTCATGTTTTAGCACGAGGTTCTTTGTTTCTCTCAGTGCTGTGCGATTTGATGACAATGCCACATTTTATTTCGTTGTTTCGCCCTGAGGCTGAGATTGAGGCTGCATCTGCGCCAGAGATGGACGTTGTGTCGTGACACGAAACAAAAAGAAATTTCAAAAACTAAATTGGTAAACTAATGATAAAGTCAAAATTTAAATAAAGACAATTATATGCATGCTTTAATAATATTCGGATATTTAATAAGTAGTAGGATTTAGTATTTATGGAATTTTAAAAATGTACTTTAATCCTTTTTTTTATTATTTTAAAAAATCATTAAATATGTAGATCGTTAAAAAAAAATTAATCTAATATCAATATTGTTAATATTACATATTTTTTTTAATATTTCGTTTTTCTACCATCTCTAATATTTCCCATGGCTGCGGTGGATTGGCTGGCGCTTTCGGCTGAATTTGATTTGACATTGATGTGTCAGCCCGTTAAATGAGCAAATATGACAGGTCTAACGGGCTTGTTTTGAGGTTTTGTTAAGCACCCTTAGCTCGAGGGGTTGATTGTGTATTGTTTTCCGTTTTGCTTTTTTTTTTGCTTGCAGTGACTTGACTTTCTCAGGATTTGTCAGTTGTTGAGCTTGATTTGATTTGATTTGCGCAACAAAAACTGACTCTCCAAGTGAACTGAACCTTACCTTGAAGTCAAAGTTAATTGCAGTTGAAGCAAATCTTTCTTTCTTTTGGACACAGCCACAAAAATTAGCTGACTTTGCTGAACCTTCAATCGGAGGTTAGATTGATACTTTGGAACTGCTCAGGCATGTTCTTATTTTCGATTCTTGGGATTTCTAGGTCAATTTTAATTTATTAACTGAACAAAACTGAAACTACAAGAATAAATACAAATTTTCTTTTTACCTATTTTCTTTTAAAAAAAAAATTACTTCTCAATCTAGCGACCTACATTTACATTGTGCTTTTCTTATAATATTATTCGCTCTCAATTTATTTATTCAACTAGCTTATTTTGTTGTCTCAATTTCTTTTAAAGAATCCTATGACTCAATACACTTCTTAAGCGCAGCATATCATCACATAATCTTGTAGTTTAATCCCTAAAAGTTACGCCCAAACTAATCCAGCCTAAATCAATACTTCAGCTACTCGTTAAGCTGCCACGCCCAGTTCGTAAAATTCTCCGAGGGAGATTGGGTCACATTTAAAGCATATTAGATAACATTCAGACTTGAGACATGGAAAATAAAGCAGAAAATTTCGATTTCATGGCGATAATCATGAATCGTGATTTATTTAGCGGAACAATTTGTCAGTGTGGTGTTGTTGGCGTCGATGTAGACGTCGGCGTGGTTCTGATTTTCTGATAGCCAACGGCTACGACAACCCCTATAAAGGGGTGGTACAACTCGACTATTCGCATTCGCATTCGTGGCCACTGCCTGCTGTTGACTTGTGAGTGCTTTGCACCAGGGGAACACGTACACGGAAAAAGGATACTCGACCGTCCGCACTCGACACACCCTCTCCACGTTCTTTGCTCTGACCTGCTGCGTCGTCCTGCGGAAATTCGCGCAACTATTTGTGAAATTCGGCAGCATAAAATGTTGTTATCTATAGTCTCATTATCGTCAACATACACAGCAAACCACGGACATACTATACAGAGAACTAAGCGAGGGTGCGCCCAACACCCTCCCACACCCACTGCCCCTCTGCGGGCCACCCCCTTCTCGACCGGATGCAGTCAAGTTGAAAATTAATTTTGTCACAGTTGCGCATCGTCGGATAGTGTCATTATGATATCGACAAGCGACAACCCGACGACCGACGACGCGACATCGCAACTTCGCATGTTGGAACTGTGACCACGACCACGAGCAAGATGATTATGATGATGATAATGATGAGCCTGTCTAACTGTTTTCCGTTCTCTGGTGCGAGGGTCGCAACGAGCGTTGCCAATTACAAAGCATACGCCGTTAGTTACGTGAGTCCGACAAATTGAAAAGATTCGCTAGACGTGCGTCAGGTCGCGTGATTTCAATTTTTCGGCATTCGTTTTTTAAGCGATTCGACAAGCTCGCAATTTGTTGGGTATTAACTTAAAGTTTCAACTTGGGGTAGGCTATAATCTGAACTAGTTTTCAGTTGCCTCTTTTTATTTTCGGGCATACGTGGGAATTTGAAAATTAATTTAAATTAAATTTTTATTTTATTAGCGATGCAAATTGATACACACTTTGGTTAATCGTTGAAAGGTTAGAGAATTGCGAGTTCCGTGAGAAAAAAAAATTGAAGAAGGGAGGTAGACTTTACGTGGAGATAGGAGAGAGTAAAAAATTTCAAACATCAAATAAATTAAGTAAATTTTAATAATGATGCGATTTTCAATTTAGAGTTTTGTTTTTGAAATCATGTTTTACTTATTTTTTTAAAAGAGCCTGAAATAAAACATCAAATAAACTAATCAATACGAAAGAAGTTTATATGGAAACTATTCTACTTCCCACATCTTAGTTACTTAAAGTGCGCCTTCTGAAACTTGAATCCAAATCAAAAATCAAATGCTCCAAAGTCGCATTGTCAACGGCGGCACCTTTTGAAGGCGCGAGAGTTCAGAACTACTTTGCACTTCAAACTAATCGCATCTAATTTGACAGATTTACATAGGGATTAGTCAGGGGAAAGAGACATAGACGAGGTCGAGACCCTGTACAATGTCTCAGTGACTACGGTCACGGCTAAGAGGCAATAGTACTAAGTACATATTGATGACTTGACACTGACTGACTGTCAAATGTCACTCAGTCAAGACGAAAAATCGACGCTCATACACGATACGAAAGTGAAGGATTAGAGCGAAACACAGACGACGACGACGACGACGGGGCAAATTGGTAAGACGAGCGGACCCAAAGACCGTCCAAAAACAGTCGGCGTTGACAGTGAAGAGGGCGAAGCACTGGGGGAAATGAGGAGGAGGTGTGGAAATAAAATACAAGTGGGCGTTCAAGCTCGGCGTAATTCACACTTTTGTCACGGGCAGTTGGTCAAGACTGCAGAACAGAACAGAACAGAACAGAACTGAGAACTGTATGGAAACGGATATTGATGACACAATGTTGCACATTAAGTCATTCAATTCCAAATGTTGCACAGCTGTGACGATTTTTAGCACCCATCAGCAGCAACAACAAATCAACGACACATCAAGCGCGAAAAAAAGGGTTGGGTTCGATGCGATACGCTTGTGTTTGGTGCTAGAGATGAGACAAAGTCGTGATTGCGACGTAAAATAAAATTAATAAAAATGTGTACATTTTATTAAAATAATTAAAGATTATTATGGAGATGAATGGGTTAGGTGTCCAGGATCAAAATATAAATATTTCAGAACTATACTTATAACTTTCCGAAATTTAAAATTGAATTCATAAAGTAAAGATATGTATAAGAAATTAAGAAATGTCCTTAAACAATAATTTATAAAATATTTTTTTAAATTTCAGACATTTTCAATAAATCAATATGTCTCCCACCTCTAGCTGTGAGTCTGATACCAAAGGGAGGGCGCGTTGGGATCTTCATTACTCTGCGTCATTAGGCACTCAAATTGTTCTTGCCATAGAGTTCAACTCTTTTGTTAGTCTGGCCAGTTGGATATAAAAAAGTATTGAAACGGTTGCGCTTCAATGCTAAACGGAAGTGTGCTTCTCCAGTCTCCAGTTTTCAGTACTGTCTAGCCGTCTACATATGTATAAGGTGCGTCTATATAGAGTGACAAAAGGTCGCGCTTGGTCAGCTCAGTCGTCAGTCGTCAGTCGGCTCAATCGATCCATCGAACACCCGACCCATATCGAAAATTGCGCTAATATTGTCGAGTTAACTGGCGCTGTAGTTATCGTTGTTACGGCTGTTGTTATTGTTGTTCTTCGTTGTTGCTGCTGCTGACTCTTGGTTGTTGGTAACTCGTAATTTGCTTTTAATTTTTATGACTCTTGCACCCTTTTTTCGCCTTTTCCATTTGCTCAACTGTCAATGCGTTGCCATCAACGCTCATGGGGCTCAGAGAGAGAGAGAGAGAGAGAGAGAGAGAGAGAGAGAGTGAGGCGCAAATTAACAGCGTTAATGATCGATTTTATAGCAATCGATAGATGTGACGCGATACTTCGTATATTGACGCGACTATTGACAGTTGGTCAATTGTTAAAGGGGTGTTAGTATTTGACACTAATGGGTTTGCTATAGAAGATATATGAACGACTGAAAGTATTAATATACAAATTAATGTGTAGTCATAGTTGTAGATATAAACATTATTATAGAAAAGTTATTATTTTGATTTAAAATATATTTTTATTTTAACTTATCTTTAAAATTTATTTAAAACCAGCGTGTTTCTAAAGAAAAAAGGCATACTTTTATTTCACTTCATTTCATTTAATTTTTTCTTTAATTATCCTTTGTTACTTAATGTTTAAATAACTAAAATAAAATATACTGTTAATCATCAAGCATGTTATTGTATATATTTATCTAATGTTCTTAAGTCGTTAAGTTATTTTAATTACACATTCAGCAAATAATTAGAAACAATTTTTATACAGCTCGCAGCGCACTTACAAATGTGAAATAATGAATTGCTGAACAAATCAGCTATTTATCATTTAGAAATCAATTATTAGATACTGTATAAAATATCCACTTAAACACAGAAACAGCGCTCAGTGACTTATGAGTTTATTTATTATTAATTATTGTTTCACACACTTCAAAATCGCACTGATGTTAAATTGGAAGATTGAAATTAGCTTGAGTTATTATTGACCCATATTACTTTTAGGCTCCACAGTAAATTGCCATGATAGAGTCATTAATACCCATCCTCTATTGGAAGTGTATTCTTCTATTGCATTCTATCTGAAAGTTGCAATCATGCGTCGAACTAGTTCTGAGCTGGACTTTCAGCCTGTTGGCGTAACTGGTTCCATTAGCCTTAAATACTTCCGCAGCTTCTGTTCGTTGCTGTGTGGCAACCGGCTTCAAAAAGTGGTAAGTGGGCGAAGTGCACGACTAGAAGATACGCAGTAAATTATACAAATGAAAATAGGTCAGATTTTCGATTTTAATTTATGTTCAGTTGGATAAATAATATTTTAAAAAATAAGATAATGTCAATTTATGCAGATAAATTCATTTTCTATTGACTACTTACAAGTTAATTCACGAGTCTTGTATATCTCTTTTTTTAATAATTTAGTTATAGCGAACACTTTGTCGGCAAACATTGATAAAATTGCATTGATATTGTAGAACTTTTCAGCAACTAACGACAATGCACGATACTCTAATTTGCAGAGACACGTAAAAAAAAAAGAATAAGCTCAATAACAAAGTGGAGACCGAGTTGATGTTGAAGTCTTAGTTGCAATTCAAGTCGAAGTCCAAGGCGAATCTGTGGTCGCCATCATTTGCATTTTGTGTGAAGGAGCAGCTGACAACTTTATTTTGTTGGCCAAAATGGCCTCAAATTACAGGCAGTCAAGAACCAGGCCAGAACTGTTGAATAGAAGGCTTAGAATTGGCCAAGAGTCTGCTAGCTGGTTTTCTCTTCATATCTTTGTGTGGTTTTTTGTGTGGTGCAGAGTGGCGCAGGCGCATAAATAAAGTTAGCGCCCAATTTATCATATTTTGCATATCTTTTTGTTGCACAAACTGGCGCCCAGACTCAGACAGAGTCCGACAGAGAGTTGGCTTGTTGAAACCATGTGCATTCGCTTGTCTGGGCTTTCACAAATCGCTGTGCCAGTCGTCGCAAAAGGAGTTGAGTTGAATTGACTCGAGAGTCGCCACACAATGGGTGGTGGGGCATTTGGTGAATGCCACTTAATTACACGGAAGTTTGCCTCAGCTGGCCGCAACTGGTAGCTGCCACAGCCGATTTGATGCCCCTCGTTGCCAAGTTGCCCAGTTGCCTCGTTGCCAAGTTGGCGGTTCAAGGTTGAGACGTAAACTGATATGCGGCATCCGCAATAGTAACAGATACAGATACAGATTCAGAAACAGAGCCTCACTCGCTGGGTGGTGATGCAAAAACTAATTGCAACAAGCTTGCAGTTGCTGCCCCAACATTGTGAATGCAACATGCACTCACTTGGCACGCACGTTGCAACCAAACACATTCAAACAACCTCAGCCCCATCTCCATCTGCAGCCAATAAATCAGCAAATATTTCAGCAATAATTCAGTATCGCAATCCTGGGGCTCAGGTGCCATCCTGTTGACGCTGCTATTCACGCCTTGAGCACGCGTCTCTCCACTGAACTGAACTGCACTAAACTGATCTGAACGAAAGGGAACTGAAGGGAACTGAAGGGAACTGAAGGGAGCTGATCGGATCTGATGGTCGCTAGCTTTACATAGGTAATTAACAGCGGGCAGGGACGACACTCATGAGGGGACTACACTTAAAGAAATGCACAGTTGTGTTGTACACTATCCTACACACTCGTAACGAAGAGTTAGGCAGATCGGAGATCAAAATTAAGCGCTTACAACAGATTATTTATTTAATGATCAAGTACTTTATTTTGTCAATATTTTGAAGAAATCTTAAGATTCTCGATTCACAGTTTGGATTTACAATACTAGTTTTTTTAATACTTCACTTTGACACAGTTTCTAAAGCTTTAAATTTTCATAACTTGGTCAAAAATTAACCGATTTCCTTGCGGAACTCAACTCAATTTTATCATTGCCTAACGTGCAATATTTTTCTGCATTTTATTCATTTGCAAATTTTAATTTTTTACAACACTGTTCACGCTTAGATAGATTTCTTAGCATATCTAATGATTCTCCTCTGATTTTTCGGAGTGCAGAATGGCTTCGCATGCGACAACTGCTAGGACACGCAGAGAGAAACCTTTTTCACATTTCGCTTCTCGCACCTTTTGCGATTAATCAACCCAGAACAGAACAGAACAGAAAAGAAGCCTCAGAGTTGGATGTGTTTTGCAGCTTCAGCTCCAGCTCCAGCTCCAGCTGTGCCTTTGACACTGCCTTAAAATGTAATGATTTAGTTGCATTTTCATAATTAACGTGTTCGGTGGGGACAAGCGGATGAGTCATGTCTGAGACTCTGTGGACTTGAATGGACAACGAGTGCAGCATTTGATAGCCGGAGGCAAGTCGCAGTCGTCGTCTCATTAACTTTCAACTTGCTGCCAGTTGTGGGGGCATTAGCGGCATTTTGTTATTATTTCAAGTTTTTTCTCTTTTTGTTTTTGCCAGCTTTGCGCCTAATTGAATGTCGGCATCATTTCAAATGCCAGCCCATCATTCAGAGGTGGAGCTGTGGCCTAATAGCCGCCGATCTGGCTATCTTGCAGCTCTCAGGCCGATATCCCAAACTCAAACTCAAGCTCAAAACCCAAATCGAAGCCCAGAGTCCAAGTACGAGTAATTCCGGTGTTAATTTGTGCGCAAGATGCCCATCAATCATGTCTGTAGAGCAGAGCAGAGTAGAGTAGAGTAGAGTAGAGAGAGGTAGCTGGCGGTGCCAGGGGCTCAGCTACGAAAAAGGAAGCGCACTTTTGTGGGCGTTGGCGGTCAAGCTTTTTGTTGTTGTTGTTGTTGTTGTTGGCGGCGGCAACTGAAAGATGCGTTCGCTTTTCGGCCAAAAGGAGTAGCCAGCCAGACAGGCAGAGAAGAAGACAGGAGGCCCCCACAGCCAATTGAGAAACACCGTGAGAAAACGATCAGAAGGCCAAAAAGATGAAAGTGAACTCAAGCTAAAGTTCATTATGGAATTTTAAAGATAAAGGCTAATTTTATAATTATATTATTAAATGATGTATAATACGGAATTTACTGATGAGTTTCAACAGTAAATGTATTATCTTCCAAACTTCCACTTCATTCAAATTTATTACTTTTTTTCAAAATGAATGACATATTTAAATATGGTATTATACTCTATTTAAAATGACATTTAATTGGCAATTTTGGAATTTAAAACCTATAAATATAATATATTTTGAGTAAGATAAAATGATATGAAAGTTAATTCTTTGCCAAAAATTTTAAATATAAAAGTAAGAGCTACATTCATATTTTAACTGATTTAATTGCTGCCGTTTAACTGAAAAATGAAACATTTAAAAATTCAAGCACATCTCAATTTTCAAAGATCCCCAAAAAAAGCTTCCATCTTCGAATGACAGAACAATTCCAAGTAATCAGAAGAGTGTAAAATGTCACAACTGCGACCACTTACAGCAGCTGTGATCGTGTCAATGATGTGCCACACACACACACACACACACACACACACACACCAACAAGCGAACAAGACATGAAACATGCAACCAAAATAGGCACAAGCAAACATGAATGAATTGTCATATATATGGTGGACTATGGGCCAAACTAACAATCAAGTCAAATAATTAAACGACTGTCAGAAGAACATGCGGTGTCAGACAGCCAACAACAAGCCAAGGAGTGAGGTCGAAGGGAGGTCGAAGGGAGGGCGAATAAGGAGCCCACACACACTCTACACACCACACCGTGAAGTTGACACAATGCTGCGATAAATTTGCTCATCATTCACTCATTCAGTCGGTAAGTCATTCACGATCGCTGACTATAAATAAAGCGGGCCTCATCAGTCAAGATAGCCCTCCCCTCCAGAGGGAAAAGCGGGAAAAGCTAAAGCTAAAACTGAGGTGCCAATGATAGTGTTGCAAAGGGAAAGCTGCCGTCAGGGCGGGCAGCAATTTTCATGTATTTCCTCATACCAGTCCCAGTCACAGCATCCAATTTGCGGTGATCATTCATGTAATGTAACAAGATCATTTTGACGTTGTGTGTGGCACAAACGAGTAAAAGTGTCAACATTTACAAGCAGCAAATGTCAACTTGGCTGACAGCTTGCAGCAACTACTTATTGCCAATTGGCAGCAACTGTTGCAAGTTGCCAAGGGAACATGCAACTCGAGTGGAATTGTTACATCAATTTCACCTTTTAATTACAGAACATTTTTATTTAAACATTTTTACAGCCATATGCTGCACCCACTTGCCACAGTCTGAAGACCTTCTTCTTCATCACGATCAACTTTTGTGTTTTTCGCCTTCTCTCTCTTCATTTTTTGCATTTCGATTGAGTTAATTGTATTTATGCCCGGGGTGCCACTGACTGGGGTATGTCAAACAACTGTCAGTTAGTTCGTCATCATCATCAGCAGCAGCCAAAAGATCGAATCGTGATCGTGAGACATGTGATTAATTTGCAGTCATTTTAGGCAGACGATCGTCTTATTGTTTAAACAAAGTATTGACTCATAACTCTGTTGATTAATTAAATTCACCCATAAATCACAAGATCATCTGAGATAGAGTCAAACAAAAAGAGAGAGAGAGACAAAGAGAGAGTTCAGCTGATGAGCTTCAACACCGCTGGCAGTGTTGAAATATTGACACCACAGGTGATTTTATATGGAAGTCAATATTTTGGTTTGTTTGCCTTGTTACACAAATTAGGCACAGCGCCAGGCAGACCCTGCTTATGGTCTCCCTCTCTCTTTCTACTTCGTAGGTGAATAAACCAACATTTATTCAACAATTGCTGAGGGCGCCATGCGGGCTTGAACTTAGGGTTAAGGGTCACTCAAGTATCAAAATCAGCATGTGTAGATCGGAAGTCTACCAAGTGGAGCTCATTTATTTAACTATATACAACGACTGTCTCTTTATTGCTTATGTGTAATTTATTGAATTTTAATAAGACATTTCCCTTCAATTTACAGTATGCAAAATATTGATTTATTAAAAGAGTTACTAAATAATTATAGGTTATTTTTTAAACATAGATTTTTCGGTTTATATAGCCATAAAAGTGAATTTAATTATAAAATACATTTGCATTAAAGGAGTCCGTAAATGTTTAAAGGCTTTAATACAAAACAAGACTTGATTTAGCTATAAAAATGGAATTTATTTCTAGATGCAACATTTGATTATAAGCTTTAATCGATTTCCATTAAATTAATTTTTTTACTTTTATTAACTTACAATTTCGTTGTTTTGCCTGGCAAATTTCAAGCAAATTACGTAAATCGCAAGTTCCGTCAGAAAATTAATTTCCTATTCCCAATTTCCGTCAGCTGCTGGCCACTTGTTTGGCTCTCAGCGAAACAGTCGCGGCAATTTCAGGCCAATTGTAATGCATTTTTAAACACTGGAAAGAGTCAACTTTTAAGTGGTTTAGAGACGTGGCTTTTACCGTCTGCCCTTTGTACTTCCTAACCATCTCCCACTTTGCCCCACTGTGCCGGTTAGCCAGCAGCTAATTATCTCGCCATTTTGTATTGAAATTTTGAATAATTCAGTTGGCAAATTAGCCGCTGTGGCAGTGTCAGTTGGCTATAACAGTATAAAGTGCACATGACAGTGTGACAAATTTCACATAAAACAATTGACAACAACAATAATGAGATGGACAGCAACAACAGCAACAACAACTGTCGCTAAATAACAAACGACAGGCAGTCAACGAAAAAATATTTAATTGAATTAAATTGTTTGCTGCTGTTACCAATCGCAATTGGCCAATTTAGCAAAACAGCTAGACAAAACGCAAAGTACAAATTGTTAGCCAAATGAAAGGCCCCAAACGGCACACCAAAAAAAAAAAAGCAAAAAAGAAGAGAAAAAGAGGCACGACGAAGGTGGAAAGTGGCGTCGAGTGTCGCTTTTATTGTTTACTTTCAATCACTTTTCGTCACGAAGTAACAACAACAACAACAGCAGCCACATAAATAAATAATGAACATGACGGCGTTGAGGGAGTTGGCTAACTGAGTCTACTGTGTAGTGTAGTGTAGTGTAGTGTAGGGGGCGTGCTAAATACATACAAGGTGGGCGGAGGTGGTGCGTCATTTGCATAGAGCAAATCACAGCAACACACACACACACACCCGACACTCACACACTTACGCTTGAGTGACTCTGTGGACATTGTTGACAAATTGCACATAATGACAGTAAATTGAAAATGATTGTGTGCAATTGTTGTTTTATATCTATTTCGTTTTTTCCCTTTTCTTTTTTCTTATTTCTATTGCGTGTATCTTCCTCTCGCTCATTCTCTGCATACAAATTAAAATTAATGGGCAACGCAGTGGCGCGTAAAAAGCCCAACACGATACATCACAAAAGTTCATCAGCAACAACAACAACAACAGCAACACACCCACAACAACAACAACAACAATTCAGCCATAAACAGAAGCCGCACTTGAGATCTAGAGATGGACCCGCGTATGAAGAAAAACTACCCAAGTATCTTTGCCACTTACACGAAATCATTTCACTTTGCCTAATGTGCAATTAGAAAACGCATTTTCATTAGTTTTTATCGCAAACAATTTCCAGTTTCATCTGGTCGAAAATCTATAGCACGTGTTTCCCCCACAGTCTTATGTAAATGTACTCAACGTGGCTTTCAATAAGACATCCGGCGCTTTAGACCATAAGGTATCTATGGGTATGTTGAAAATGCGCTTAATTCTCTTATCGTTTATCGATTTGGTAAAGTAACGGAAAGCGCCAAATCAAAATTCGAATAGAAACAACAAGCAACAAACCAGATGACTAAAAGCATTTGGCGTCTGTAATGATGATGATAATAATTATGATGGGGAGAATACTTGAGGAGCTCAAATTGATTGGGCAATTGAAAGGGAGAACTATGATATGCAAATTTCTTAAACTGTTAGCAAGTGTTGAAACTTTATGTAAATGAAATCTATTCAACTAATAGACAATCATATTAGGCATAAACAAATAAATTAACATTAAAATAATTGACTACTCTTTTAATTATTCAAGCTTTTAAAATTCAATTCTAATTTTATGATTCCAATCCAATGAAACAAAATTGTTAAGAAAGTCAGTTACTCACAAATTTAGTTATCAAGTTTGCTTACATATTATTGATCCCATAGTTTTTCCATTGAATTTTATATTTTTTATCAACTATCGTCTCTATCACATCGATCTCCACTCAAACCTTTTTATTTCCTTGGAACAAGCTGCATTTTTTATGTGGCATTGGCTTGTTTGTTTAGAGATCCTCATTTACCTAATTACAGTGATCTATCCATTTGTTCGCTTGCCATTTCCATTTCAATTTAACAGCCAGAGTTCAATGTCTTTGCTCTCACTTGGCTGAAAGCAGAAAACAGCTTTCGCCACACACTCAGCTCAAAGTAGTTGGCAAATTAGCAACGGCAACAGCAGCAGCAACAACAGCAACAGCAGCAACAATCACAGCAGCAATTACAGTACAAAACAACAAACAGTAACAACAACAACAACTTGTGTCTTGTACTCGAGTATATATACTTGGATGTAGTATTAATAACGTAACGTTCAATCATCCGATCGTGTGAAGTGATTTTGATCATTGGCCATCTATCAATATTTCAATATATGCACAATAAAATAAACGCAACAACAGCAACAGTTGATGGCAAAGTTTAATTAACGTGATAAATTGTTTGTAAATTTCTTAATTATTACGTAGCCGTCGTGTGGCCGAAGTCTGAGTCAAGTAACAACGACAACAACAACAAGAACACTCGTCATTTGTTGTTACTTTGTTTAGGTGTTGTTGCTATTGTTTTTGCTGTTGTTGTTGCTGTTGCCATTCACCTTAGCACTTGCACGCGTATTTATTTTTTTTTATAATAATTTGCAGCGCCAACTATAATTAATTTAATATGCAACGAATTGCTTCAAATTGTTTTCTCTGCCAACATTTGAATTAGTTGTCGAGTGTCGCAAATTGTTTATGAAGTGCACAACAACAGCAACATCTATAAAAGCTATTTACACCAACAACCTGTTCACAATTATTTTATAATTTTGCTATTGAGAAACTGTTAACAAGTTAATTAATAATAAAATATAATTGTGAAAAAAAATTGATAGAGCAATATAAATGGTATTTTATCGGCATGTGTTGTTGAGTTCTCGTTATGGGATCTGATAATTAAGCTTGAACATTATATAAAGTCTGGCATTTAATCTAACTGCTGCTAAATGTACAGTTCAAGATGCTTTAACTGCTGCTAAGTGTACCTATTAGTTGTGCTTTACAGTTAAACTGCAAGTGTTCGTTATCTTGGAGAAGAGACTGCATTCTCAAGAGATTTTCCATACATATAGTATATGATAGCATAATGAATATTTTCCTATATTGCCTTAATTCTAAATTCATTCAAAAAGCTAAAATATTCTTTATTTTATAATCCCCAAATCAAAAAAATATATTTCTGCTATAGAATAAAATACAAATTTCAGATACCACTCACCAAATATTATAAAAATGCTAAGTCTAAAATAAAAAAAAAAGTCGAATACTTAAAGATTTTAGACGCAGAGTCCATTTACAATCTTCAAGAATTTTTTCTTTTTAAAATTAAAAAATGTAAAACTCTGTGTAAAAATTGTCATTCATCCATATTTAACTTGTAATGAAACTTTAGACCTAAACTTAAAATGTCTTTAATTTATTGCAAACTATATGAAAATCGATCAGAACAATTTTAGCTTAAGAACTTGCCAACTATTTATTCGATTTGGCTGAATTCCAGGACGAGACCAATAAATGCAGCTGCCAAAAAGTTTTTGCTTCCTAAGGATAGCAATAAAATGTGTGTGTGTGTGTGTTTGTGTGTATGTGTGTGTGTGTATTGAAAGGACTCAGTCTAATTAATTAAAAAGAGACTGAAACTGGCAGAAGTCGAAGGCGAAGCAGCTTGGGACACCCACTCACACACTTGTACAGTAAACTGCCTCACTAAGCGCCTTGTGATCCTTTCTTAATTGAAAAATGTCGTCGCAAAGAGCAGCAGCAGAGGGAACGGGGAAAAGGGGTGGGAGAGGGAATGACAGAGGAGAGGAGCGGAGCGGAGAGAGCGGAAACATTTGCCAAGCATTCAGTCAGGCCAACCAACAAAATCCTTGTTAATCCTGCACTGAAATTGGAAAAACCAGCACAGCCAGAGAAAGTCTACTGGCTCCTCTCTCTTCCCCTCTCTTTCTATCGGTGACTCCCTCCGTCTCTTTCAATTGACTGTTCTCCAGACTTGGCTCGTAAAACATCTCTTGAGCCGCACACGCAGCGCCATTAAATTTGTACCCGAAATTATGTAATAAATGCAACATAAAATTTGGCTTTGCCACACTAATTGGAATGCAATGCAGCAACAATTTGTTAAATAGAAACATTACGAGTCGAGAGACTTAGAAGAGGAAGAAGGCCCTCTCGTATATAATCCTTTGCGCACAATATAAAGTGTCACAATATTACACTTTCAAACAAATCATTACCATTTCTGACTCAAACAACAATACAAGCAAACGTTTTCCCAATACAAAACGTGGCAGACTTTATGTCTTCCACTCGCCAGGGGAGACTTATTAAAAAAGACTGGGGAACTGTGGACTAGGCAACTGTGGACTGGGACTTCCCGGCTCTTATTCATTCATAAATCGCCCAACTATATTGCCCGTAGCTTCAGTGAACAAAAGAGGTCGTCACACCTTTCTTTTGGGGAAATCAATATCGAGACAATGCGCTCAACGACTTTTCCGACAAACGTAAAAAATAAACAAGAAATAGAAATTTACTTCAGCAAGCCGAAGATTTGATACCCTTGATTACTGTATTCAGATTTGTAAAAGACAAAATCAAAAATTTATTCGGTGATATTGATTGAATAGATCAATATCATCAAAACTTAAATTCAGGTATTAAAACTCCAACCGAAACCGTAACCTTTAACCGGTTAAAACCGATCGAAATTTAAAAACGTAACTGAAACCGAAAACAAAAAAAATTTTACGGAAACCTTAAAACCGAAACTCTGTAAGGGTTAATTTTAATTTTGAATTTTTCATACCTCAAAAAAAAATATTTTTGATTTTGATTTTAATTTTTTTACGTTTAATTTTGAATTTTTATTTGTGATATTCATGATCGAATTTTCATAGCACTGAATAAGCGCAAATAAAGTAAATTTGTTAAATGAAATATTAAAATTGTTAAAATGTAATTAAACTACATCAAACTGAAGAATATGTGAATGAAATTTGTGAATGAAAAATAAAGAAAGTAGTGCCATTTTAATTATTATTATTATATTACTAATATAACTATATTTTTGGTTTTTTTTTAGAACCGAAACCATACCGGTATTTCAAAACCGAAACATACGAAAACCGGTTCACTGTTACGAACCCCTTATTCAAAGATTTTGGGTAACCGATAACCGAAAACCTAAATGCGAACATAACCAAAACCGTAACTGAAACCGATATTCGTTTCGGTTTTAATCCCTGCTTAAATTAATACGTTGCATGTTTCGTAACACAACTATGATACCCTTTGTAAGGGTAGAAGAGATTTCTTTTCAGCAGCGACAAGAAGAAGTTTGACACTTTTTATGACTGTGAAACTTTTGTGTGTAGTACGAGAGTGTTATTAAGTCAGAGCTAGAGGCAGCTACGACAAATGAGCCCGCCCGTGTTGGCAACTGTCTGAGCCGAGATTCAGAATTCAGAGCCGAGATTTTGGACCGCCGCCGTCGCATTGTCTATGGATGCTGGTCATCTGTCTGGAATTCATTCAGTTTCTCATTTGCATGAAAATTTGTTGAAAACACATTTAACTGAAATCGAATGCTTTTGAAAATATGTTGAAACGGTAATTTGTTGGCCAGTTTAGATGTGTTATTAGCAGCGTTTATATACAAGTTACGCCCAAAAGCGACAGAGAAAAAAGTGTCTATTAAATATCCAGATATTCAGATACATAGATACATATTTTGTTTGCATTTTGTGTGCTCTAATTTATGCATTTGGATTTGGGTTGGCGTATGCTATTCAACGGCAGTGTAATGTCTGTATTCGTGTCTGTTTAAAGTGCAATAAGCAAGCCTAAGACTGATCTATGAGCCAAGATATTCAAGCTAAGATTCGACTTGAATTTAGATGACAGTGCTTAGTCTAAGTTTACACATCTGGGTTTTTTTATTTTGTTATTTAAACTGTCTGGAATTACCAGATAAGACTTGAGGCTTTGTAGTTTGATATTATAATTTATGGTTGTTGATCAATCAGAAGACTTTTGGTATTTGCTGAAAACGGCTTGAGGTTCGGGGAATAGCTTTATCACATCGAGTTTGATCTGGAATTGATGAAATACAATTCAATGGGAAATTAAAATGGTGTAATTAGAAGCTGTTCAAATTCAATTCAATTTCGATTTTTATCTAATAAAGAGACAATTTCCATTAATTTTTAAGCTCCTTCATTCCACACATCCTTAAGCAACCTCCAGTTACGGACTGTGCTGAACTGTTTCCTCATGCTAAACTCCATGATATACGCAGGAAACGTTCGTGTTGAAAAATGTGATGTTTAATTTCGCACATTAAAATCAGAAAATTATCAGACACGAAAAGTCATAAACCGCACACCGAATGCCTTCATAAAGGTAACAACTAAAAAACAATTATCAAACTTAAATAAGAATGCTGCTCCAAATACCCTGTAAAAATATATATAATTTTAATTGAAGCTTATGAATAATTCTTATAAATTGATAAAAAAAAAGGATAAAAAAAATATTTTTAAACAAGAAATGCTGTATCTTTTATTGAACTTTTGATAAGTCATTTTGTACAGGGTATTTAGGTCCAGTCAGTAAGTAAACGCAGTCCAAGGTGAAGGCGAAAAAGGAAGCAAAGAGAGAGGAGAATATGAGAGTCTGCGAGTCTACAAACGAGCAAAAAGCGCAGTGAGCAAGATTAAAATCTTCTGAGAATTGTGTACAAAGCAAACAGGCAAAACGTAAGTAACATAAATGAGCAGGAGGCAGGAGGAGGAGGAGGAGGAGGTCGAGGGGGAAGCTGCGATTCAGAGTCAAATCGATATATTGGAAAGGCACAGGGAAAGGGAAAGGGGAAGGGGAATGGGAAGAGGATATGAGGCGACAAGGAGAATGGCATGTAAACAAATCGATTTGTTTCATTGATGACATTCTTGCCGAGATTTTTGCAAAATGTCATAAAGTTTATGACTTAAGTCTTTTGTTTGACGCTGACTGCGACGCTGACGGCGACGGCAACTCTGACTTCTGGAGACTGGGCTTGCCGATCGCACGAAAATATCATTATTAAAACTGATCGAACCGTACCCGAACCGAACCGGTTCTGCTGACTGTTGAGTCGAGGCCCAGAGCTTCAACTTTATATGCAGATTTTCCAGACGTTTTTTGCATTCACACCTACAAAAGTGTCATCCGTTTGGCATTTAACTTCTCTCCCCAGCGACTTCTTTATTTATTTATATCGTCTCTTTTCTCTCTTCGCGTTCTTTACTTTGCAACAACCACAAATTTAACGATTAAGACGTGTTAAATTGTTAACAAGCCACTTGCAGTTATTGCCAATAAGCTGCAAATTTACGAGTCTTGCATTTGGCTATGAGATGTCTCCCAGTTCCAACCTGGACTGGGATTCGTTTCATTTGCCCAGTTTGGACTGTGTTGTCTGTGGTGTTAGTTGTTGTTGTTGTTGTTAGCTTGTTGTCTAGGCCCCAACAGTCATAATTTGCATGTGAAAGCTCTTAGTCGTTTGTTGCCACATCAAGTTGCATTCAACTTGAGGCTGCGAGTCTTTTGTGCTCTGCCCCACAGTTCAAAAGGCTCAAATGCTCAATGAGACATCATCAATGATGCTACAGGTCCTCCTCCATTTTTTTGTAATATCTGATCGGATTTTTGAAGTTGCTTTCGTTCAATTTAAGCAGCAAATTTGGTACAAAAATGATTTTTGAAATTTTTTCATTTTATATATTTAAAAAGTAAAAATTTGTGCACTTATCCATTATAAATAAACTATCAGAAGGCTAAAATTAAACAAATATATATATATATAAATATGAATTTAGTTTAGAAAGAAGCCAGATTAAATTTCTTTGTTAAACTCAAAAAAAAGTCAAGAACTTTTTCAAAATCCATTTTGTCATATAATTATAAACATATCTATAATTTATTTACATTTCTGTAAGCAAAATGTATATTTTTAGTAAAATCCTAAGGCCCTAATTTGCCAAAATAGAATCAATTTGAATGACTTACAACAAAAGAAAAAACCTGTTTGGTAATTTAGCCATCATCAATTCCAAATGACATTTACATATTTGTCCATGAGAAATGTACCCTTAAAACGCAACGCCTCTGGCAATGTTAACATTTGTAAAAATTGGGAAATTTGGAAAGAACTTCAACTGCTGCTGGCAGCAGACAGACAGTTGACTGAAATTAATTTCAAAAGCCCAAAATAAATAAACAGTCACAAATTATGGCCAAATTAGCAAACAGCAACCACTTGGCCATGACAAAATGCCCAAATGAAGGGAGGGAGAGGGAAATGGGAGAAGGAGAGAAGGAGAAAGCACAAGTGTTGTGACAGTCACTGCGTATGCGTATCTATGAGATACGTGTTACATGTGCTGCATAATGCCAACGCAAACACAATTACTGAGGACGGGAGAGGGGTGACGGGGTGGGTGGAAAGGGGTGTAAGGGAGACGGGCAATAAATACAAGCCGCATATAAAGCGACGCAGCGGTCGCTTAATCCCAGCCGAGTCACCCCAAAATGTTGTTATTTATACACCCAACAAGCTACACCCTCGCACACACACACACACACACACACACACACACATAACACACAAACTGTGCGACAACCAATTACTCAACATGATTTCAATGAAATTACCGCACAGAAAACAAAGCCAAACTGGTAGAAACAGAATACAGTCAACAGTAAACTGGATACAAGGATACAAGGATACAGAATGCGGATAGATACATCTACAGGAGCACTCGCAGAACAACAACAACAACAACTACTAGAACAACAACAACAACATCAATCTCAATAACAATTCATAATTCATGTTTAACATGCGCTCCCCGTGGTTTACCCACTGAGCAATTTTGGCAGCACCACCCACCCCCACGACACCACCCGAGGGCAACTTGCCACCCCTTTTCAAGTGCACAACAACCCCTCCCTCATCCCTCTCCCTCTCTTCCGCATCCACCTACAGATCGCTTGCATAAATTGTTGATTGTTTGTCTATGCTCGGTCGTAGTATTTATGAGTCGAGTTGAAGTCAACTAACTTTTTGTTGTTGTCTCAATAACAAATGACTACATGGGGGTTGACCGACGACAACAACAACTACAGTACACTCCCCCTGCACCGGCTGCTGCTACTGATGATCATCCCTAATTGGTGTTGAATGGAGTTTTTTTTTCCTTTTTTTGGTTCTTTTGGGGTGAAAGGTGGCAACCTGCAGCCGGTGGTTGAGTGGTTGAGTGGCTTGAGGAAGCTGCGTGTCACATGGCAAGTGTAATATTTTATTGTTCACCCCACTGGGTTGTGTAGTGTATATTTGGTGTGGTGTCAGTTGCTGTGGGGTTTGTATTAGCCAAATGCTGTGGATGGGCGTGAAACTTATTAACATAATTGAGCTGTTTGTTTGTTCTGCACCTCAATAAGCGAAAGATGTCTAGATTTTTTGTTGGCCAACTGACAATCAATTTTGGAAAGTTTGCAGAGTATTAAGTTACTTACTCAATTGCTTAGGCTATTAATATGACATTTGTCTGTATTCCGTCATAGCAGCTTATCTTAAAAATACTATTTGTCAAGTTTTCACTGTATAAATAGAAATTATTCTATGTCGCTGATCAATGGAATTAATTACTTAGACCTCGGTAATAAGTGTTTTTTTAAAAAAAAAAAAAAAAGGTTGTAAAACTCATTAAAATACGCAAATTTTCAATGAGTTGAGTCTGCACATTGAAGTTGCCAATTTTAATGCAGAGTTTTATGTGCGACATTTATGAGTTTTCAGTGTAATTTTTTGAAATTTATAGGCACTTCAACTTACGCACAAAGGAAACTGCCAACGCCCGCCGAAAGAAGGAGAAACAAATACAAAGGGAATGAGGAGAAGAAGAAGAAGAGCACAGCAAACAACAGTTAATACAGGGAATGATATAGGCCGCAAAGAAATCGACAAAAATCGACAGAAATCGACAGAAATTGTAATGAGAACGAGACAATCGCCGCGGGGGAGATTATTTCAGTGTGTTGAGGAAATTAGCATACGCTTATGTTATAATTTAATTATAATTTATTGATTTTAAATGTCTCTTTTATTCAGCGGTCTTATTTTATTTATTTTTGGTATCGGCAGCGTTGAAGTCGCTTTGTTTACGATCTGTAAAAATGTGAATTTTATGGAACATTTCATTTGCCAAAGTTACCAAAAGATTCCGAAAACTGAATTATGACAGAGTGGGATCTTTAGTATAAACATGTTAATTCCCTCTCTCTCTCCCTCTCTCTGCGGGAACGCCCACAACAGTGTGACCATATAAGAGTAGAAGTGTGTGTGTGTGTGTGAGTGTCGACCAGCGTTGCCAACTGTCTACGAAATATATAAAGTGCCAACCGCTGCCACCCAATTACCAAATGACATGACAAAACCGCTTTAAGGCGTAGCTTTCCCCTCCTCCCCTTCCCTTCCCAGCACGACATATAACAAAATTGCAAATTAGAAACAGAACACACTGCAAAAGCGCGACAAAATAACAAAACAAAAGCACATAAAACTTAAACAAAGGCAGCCAAGATAACTGCCAAAATAAAAGAGGATGAAGAAAAAAAGAAAATTATATATAAGCAAATAACATAAAATGCAGGCAATAAAAAAACACAGCGGACAACCATGAAAATGTAGAAGAAAAACCGAGAGAAAATAAGCGAGCATAAACTTTAAGAGAAGAAGAATAAGTGACACTCTGTAATATTTAGAAGGTGAAGTAGACTGACATCAAGATGTGCAAATAAAATCGTCACTTATCAATTTTTCTTTTCTCTACCACATTCTCTTCTGTCGATAGTTTACTTTGTGATACCTCAGCATACCCATTTCGTGCATGATATGCTTACAGGGTACAAGAAAAACATCCTTCTGTTGCTTTTTTTGTTCGTTTTTGCTTATCTTTAACTGCCATCAACAAGATGGCAACTTCCGTTCGCGCGCCATAATGTTTTCTCTACATAGAAACCAACACACACATACAGACACACACACACTCATACACACACACACAGAGCAGCACATTGAGAGACAAGTCACGCACACTGAGCCGCATCCTGATCCAGTTCTGGCCAAGTAAAAGCTTAGGGAACCGGGGCTGAAGTAAGCTGAGGGAAAGGGAAGGGAAGAAAGAGGGGGAGGGGGTGCAGCACAAATGGTCACCAGGGCGTGTAATTGAGTGCTACAGGACCCTTTTAACATTTTTATTTGCACATTAGCGAGGGTGGAAATGGCGAAATTTTCGCCCAAAAGTGACAGCGCGTTGAATGTGGGTGGCAAAAGACCAAAAAAAAAGAATAAAAGAAAGAGAGAGAGAGAGAGAGGCATGTCTCAGTGTCTGCAAAAGAGGCAGAAAACAGACGTTGAAACGGGAGGAAAATTTTGCCATTTCCTTATTGACTTTCAGTTAGATGTCAATATGCTTGAATGTTTGCTCTTTGTGCGTTCATCTCTGAAGTCGTAGACAAATTTGTCTGTGGTTCAATATGCGACAGTTGTCGATCTGAGGGTTTGAGATTGGGTCCGAAATGATGTGGTTAAGGGAGGTTGGAGTTGGAGTTGGGTGGTTATTGAAACATATGCTGAAAAGTCAAAAGGAATATAAAAAAGATTACAGATTGAGCTAGGGAAAATTTAATGGAAATCAAGAAAACATTGGAAGTAAGTCAAAAGATTATTTATTTTTTAAACTTAAATACAACCTTTTGGACAATTCTTATTTGTTATGTATCTACTTAAAAGCTAATTTAAATAAAATATAATAATTTTAAATATCAAAATGTTTGTTAAATTTTTCTTGATTTGTTATTTGTTCACATAAAATCTTCTCCAAAATATTAGTTTTACACTGGCAACACTTATAAGAAATAGTATTAAAATTAGTATTTCTAAGTAACAGTATATTTCATTTAATTAAATCCCGTTAAATAAAAAGCTGCTGAATTTAAAGCCAACCCTTATTTAATACGCTCTTTGGCCACAACAAACTTTCGACTTATAAATCAAATTTACTCTTCGCACCACATTCCACCGCAACGCACAATATGATAAAAGCCGCAAAACACAATCCGCAAAATAAAAACCCCAAATATCCCCAGCCTCATAATTCAAAGGGCAGCCGCAGAAGCCACAGCGGCCATTGAGGAAAAAACCCTTTTTCATACGCGGCGTATGAGTAACATGGCCAAATTTCATGAATAATTCGACGCCGCAGCTGATGATAAAACATGAAAATGGGCAAACATAAATCTAGCACAAGAGATAGGCCATAAACAGGACAGCAGGACAGAGGGAAAGGGAAAGGGAATAAACGCAACTACTTAAATAATACACAAAATTTTGCCTACTCTTTATTAAAGTTGCCACTTTCAGTGGGTGTGTGTGTGTATGTGTGTGTGTGGCTTGAAGGGGTGCCACATTTTTGTTGGCACAGTCTGTCCTCTCTGTCCTCTGTGTCGTTGAGTCGTTGAGCAAAGTCAACTTTCGTTTAGCTTGTAAATAGCTCGTTTTCGCAGACTCAGTAACTCGACGCCATGTTAATATATAACAATTAATCTTGACTAAAAGTATCTTCTGAGCCGCCCACAGGCGCCACAGGAGCAGCAGCAGCAGCAGGAGCAGGACCAAACGGAAGCAGATCCTTGCCACAGTCCTCGCTCCCTCCCCCTCCCCTTCATGCCTTTCCCCACAGCTCTCTTGCTCCTGCTCTTTATGCATAGCAATGACTTGGACGCTACTGTTTGCCGCCATGTTGTTTTCAGTCTTGCACACACACACATACAGTATAACAGACACCCACACACACACATGCACACAGTTTGCACATTACAGTGTTAATGTGCCTCACTGCCGCATGTAAAAACCCAAGTAATTTGAGAGCAGGACAGAGCGGGATAGTGAAAGGGGCATGCTCCATTTATCTCTCCCTCTCTTTCTCTCTCGCTCTCTCCCTCTTCGCAGTGGGTGTGCGTGTTAATGATTTTTTGCACACAGCTTCACAACTTGACGCGTTGGCTGCCCGCTCTCTTTCTCATCCTCATTCTCATTGTCAGTCTCTGGATCTCACTCTGGATTTGCCACGTTTGTGGGTGGTTTATGTTTACATACATATATATACAGCTATACAGGTAGATATAAAATTATATGGGCTGGCAGTTGCAGTCAACGCTTTTGGTTATGTCTACACGTGTGTGTGTCTTGGCCCTTTTGGTCGGCCACAGCTGAGTAACAGATACACAACTTGGCTTAATAAGGTCACTTATCAGGAAAAGGATACAACATGAATTCAATAAAAGTGAAACAGCATATAATAAACAAAATTAAGTAGTTTAAGCATTTAATAAATTACAAATTTAATTAATTTAAAACAATTCTACTTATGCAATCAAGAAATTGTCCTAAAAATAAAATATAAACTAGATTTTAATTTATACTCCAATCCAAAGAAAAATACGACGCTCGAAATTATAGTCTTTATAGTATAAAAGTATAATCTTACTATAAAGATAGCACTTTTTCAATACAAAGTTCTTCCCAAATAATTCCCATGAAACTTTGAAACTTCTCTTCAATCAAACAATCTACAAACAGGAAACAATTTTTAATTGAGAACGTATTAATTGTTTTAAGTTATTTATGAATTCACAAAATTTTATAAATTTTGACTTGTAAATTCCTAGGTCGAAATTAAAATCAAATTCAAACTTTCAGAACTTTGCCAAATCTGATCCGATTTTAAAGCTGTAATTTTAATCATAGTCTCATTCGTTCTGCTTTCAAACATTATTTTTTCAGTTTAAATAATTTTTCTTCGTCAGAATGCGATTTTAATTTAAGGGATCCCCTTGTGTTTGTTTTTTGAAAATTCAAGATGTCATCATTGGTATTAACCAGCACTTTAAGCTTGATTCTAACCCAGTTATGCAGTAATGCTGAAATTTAGCTACCATGACGTATCATCAGGAAAAACATTACCAAAAATATAAAGAGAAAATGTAAATAAATATAAGTGGGTATATAATTGTTTGTTTGTAAGCAAGAAAGTCATCTAACGGATCGCGATGTCAGCTGGCGATCCGAAATGCTTCGCTAACTGCAAAACAAAAACCCAAGGAAATGTCAAGTGTCAATCAAAAGCGCCGCTGGAGGTCTTCGACTCCAACTCCAAGCCCAACTCTGACTCCAACTCCAAGTCTGACTCCGACTGTGGAATGGGTCGCATTGCCAAATACTTGATGCTCAAGCGAGACTCAGTGAAATCCTTGGCGCCAGCTTGACCAAATAACTCAGTTTTTATATTTACTTTTATTGTGAGTCAGCGCGAAGTTGGAGTAAAAACTGTTTATCATTTGAAGTCAAAAGTTGAGGTTGAGTTGGCTAATAGAGGCGTTGCCGTCTGGACAGCTACACAAGTTCAGCTGGACAGCACCAGGTTATTAATTACTCTATTTTCCCAAACAGAAAAAAACTCTAGTACCGCCCATTGTATTTTGTTAAGGGAAACCCTCCAAAATGGTAAAAAAAAAGAAAAGAAAAACCTCTACTTATTACAATTTAATTGTTTTACAATTTTCGGTGGCGCTTATTAGCATTTTCGTGGTGCTCGCACCACACGTGGTGCAATTCCCAAAAAAAATACGAGACTAACCTGCGCATGGCTGACTACAACAACAGCAACAACAACATTAACCACAAGTACTACAAAAATAATAATGAATATGAAGTACAGCGCACTGAGACTTGAAAACCGTTGCGTATGATTTTTACCATAAATTATGCAGATAAGCATAAGTGGGCTAAAAGGAAGGGGAAGTTTCATTTTTGTATTGTTTTCAGTTATTGTTGTTATTGTGTTTAATTGTTTCTTTTTTTGCTTTTTAGTTTCTAGTCGGAAAAAGGGCGACCATTTTTGAAAAGCGTGTGCAGGGCTAATGAACAGTTTTGTATTGTTGTGTTTGTGAGTGTGTGTGTGTGTGAGTGTGGGCTGAGGGGGAGTCAGGTGGGTGGGCATGGAGCGAGAGGCGTGTAATTGCCAGTTGAGCTGTGCACAGGCAATGATACAGATGTAACATGACTGAAAACGTTAAGAAGTGACTAAGAAATACCCTAATAGAAATACCTTAAACTTACATTTTTAATCATATGTTTTTAGTATTAATAAAATTTCAGTTTCATTGAAAACTTTAATGTTAATGACCAGCATACATCAGTGTATTAAATGCGAATAAAATTGAAACACAATTGAAAATATCAATGACAAAAATATAAAATTAAGTTCATTTAATTTATAAAATATATATAAATTTATATTTGCATTATCTTGTTAAATTATAATGAAACTATTTCTTATTAGTAGTTTAATTATTTTTATACCCGTTACTTATTAAAAATAAGTAAAAGGGGATATTGTATTCGTTGCAATGTATGTAACAGGGAGAAGGAAGCATCTCCGACCCTATAAAGTATATATATTCTTGATCAGCATCAACAGCCGAGTCGATATAGCCATGTCCGTCTGTCCGTCCGTCCGTCTGTCCGTCTGTGTGAGCGCCTAGATCTCAGAGACTATAAGAGCTAGAGCAACCAAATTTGGCACACAGATTTCTATAAACCCCACGCAGGTCAAGTTTGTTTCAAAATTTTGCCACGCCCCTTTCCGCCTCCGTAAATCGCGAAAATCCACCACACGCACAGTTTTCAAGATATTATGTTTTTTTAAACGGTGAACGTTAGCTACTGTTATTACCTATCATCCTATTAAATCCCAAAAAGATCGGACAAACAGAAAGGTGGTACTGGCTGATTAAAGCTTTTAAGCAATTAAAATGCCTAAAAGCATGCAATAAAAAAATTTTAATTTGTTTATGTAAGTAACGGGTATCCTATAGTCGGGAGCTCGACTATAGCCTTTCCCACTTGTTTTTTAATGAAAAGCTTCTAAATTTCATTGTCTTCGTATTTTTTTCAAAAATATTATTTTTAATTAAAATAAAGTAAATATATTTATATAATTTAATTTACATTGAAATATTTTTGGTATACATAGTTTTTGTTGTAATTTTCGCTCTTAACAGACTAATATACCCTATTAAGCTTCTGCTCGCAGGGCATATAAAAGCTAAACTCTTATGTAAGCAACTCAGCGCTCAAATTTAAAATTCACAGCACATTTTCCCGGCGCTGCGCTGCAAGTAACAATATTGACAAAAAAGGACACAGACACACTCACACACACACACACACATACACACACACAGCCCCAGATATAAAAGTCGACGAGGCAGCTAAAGGACGAAAAGGAGTCGCTTCTGCTGCTTAAAATTCCGTGAGCATCGTTTCACAACTTTCCAACTTGCCAAAAAATCGAAAAACGGCAAAAAGAAAAATGAAATAAAAGGAGGAAAAGTGGAAAAAAGATGTAGAAAAGAGGGAAAACCGAAGGCAAAGCGCATAAATTCCACATTCTGTATGTTGCTTGCAGTACTTTGAGACTGGTCGTGGGTGTGGCAAACAGAAAGAGACAGCAAAGAGAGAGAGAAAGAGACAGAGAGTGAGAGTGAGAGATAGCGACGAGTGAAGTCGAGCAAAATGTGCGGAAAATAAATGAAAATGCTCAGAGCTCGTTCACAAGAGTGCTTACGGCGTCCGCAAGGAGCTGTTGAAGTGGCAAATTTGCGCAAGCGACACCCGAGGCAGAGATGGAGACAGTGAAGGGGGGGGCGGCAGTGAAGATGGGGAGTGGAAAGGCGTGGCAGCAGGACAACGACTCTGCTCTGGTTGCTCTCGCTGCCATCGTTACTTACAACAACTACATGCCAGTGTCAACACATACTTGGCCATTTAAGTGGGCAATGGCAAAAGCGAACCCCGAATGGAAAACATATATACAAACAGACAGACGGACAGACAGACAGACAGACAACGCCGCCATATTTGTTTGGGAGCCAAACCTTGCCACACATTTTTATGGCTTTGACATAAAAACCAAATGCAGACGAGCAGCAATGACATTTATACGAGTTTCTCACATTCTCCCTCTCATTCCAACACTTTGCTTTATATAATTAACCCCTTTTCATGATTTTTCTCTCTCTGTCGGCGAGACAATAAAGGTTTTCGGCTCTGGGAAAAAGGCTTTTTTTAATGACTTTGGTGACAAAAAGTTTGGCAATTTTTTCGCAATTTGCCGCCACAACGATTTGCGTTTAATTAACCAAAAGTTAAAGTTTCAGTTGTAATGTCGCTTAGAGGAAAAGCTAATGAACTTGCCAAATTGTTGTCGAAAGTTTTTGTCTGGCAATAAAATTAATTTTGATGACAACAGCAGTTACTACTGCTCTTCTTCTTCCACTTATTATTGTAGTTGTTGTCTTTTATGACAGCAAAATAATTGGAAAACCGAGTCTAATAATCAACTGGGCAAATGCTTAAAACGCTTAATGAACAATTTAACTTTTGCCGGAAAGTTGTGGAAACTGAGCCAAGGAAATCATTACGGACGTTCAGTTAATAGCTAACGACTTCATAATCTAGCAATTGCTGAAAATGTGAGGCAACATATTTTCAATCTTGTGTAAGTATCTGATTCGAAATTCTTTTAGGATTGAATGGGGAGGGGGGAAAGGTTTATAAACATTTTAAAGTAGTTATTTTGGCATAAGTGTAGTTATTTATTATAATTTAATTCATCTCAAATCACTTCAAAATTTATTGCAAATAAAATAACATTCATCTAATTGAGCTCGCTTCAGTATTGTGTAATTAAACTTGTTTGAAAATATTTAAGAAATGTTTTAAATATAATAGACCACAAAATAAAAAAATCGTTATTTTTTTAACGCACAAATCAATTAAATTTAGAGCTTTCCTTTCGTTCTGCGTCGAATTCAAAAACTCCCTTAAGCCAAAGGCAGCTTTGGAATTGATCCGCAAATGTTTGTTAAATCAAATTAAAGCATAAAACTTGAAAGCAGAAACTGAACAAAGAGGGAGAGTGAAGGAGAGAGTGACAGAAAGAGAGGCAGAGTTCGTAGATCAAGTTAAATCTGAAATGCGGCGTGTAAATGATGCCATCATAATATTTTGATTTGTGAACGCACAACAGAAGGCAGCACATCATCAGTTAAGGGGTTAATAAAGCGCATAAAATGCTGGAAAACGGATTTTCCAGCACCACAAATGTCCCCTCCAACCCTAAGTCTCTCGAGCTAATCACATCCGACTTGGCGGCAGCATAAGGTGCGCATTACTCATAATGCGAGCGTGTGATATGAGAAGGAGAATGCAGTACTGAGAGACAAGAGATAGAGACAGAGACAGAGACAGAGACAGAGAAGAGAAATCAGCCCCCATAGGAGTATAGAAGAGTATTCAGAGTCTCGGTTGCACCCACCCCTCGTTCATACTTAACTCACACCCTCAAATGCCAATCAGCCTAATCGCTTTCGTTGCGCCGCATGGCTTAACTTTTGTTGTTGCCTTGTTGTGAAAACTGTGGCTAAAAGTTTATATTGAGCGACTTTCAACTCAACTGAAATGGGAGCATGTGTAGCACGAGTGCGAGTGTTGCATGATAATCAGTAGCAACAAGAACAACAACAAACAACAGCTTCCCCATCATCATCATCATCTCCGTCAAACTCACTTTCTCCTCAACGTGTGTCGCCATATTTGTTTTTATTGCTCTTCCTTTGTTTATTATGTGATTTTCCTCCATATGGCCAAAAATTGTGTGTGCGTGAGTTTTCGAGTTAATCGCACAAAATTTTATGTTAATTTTCATAAATTTTATTGCCGCCCCCAGCTCCCCGGTCCCCAATCAACCCACCACAACCTAACCCCACAAAAAGGTCTTTTTAATTAGTTTTCCTTTTGTGTGGGATTTATTTTATGTGCGTAATAAGTTCTTTATGGCGACTGAAGAGAAAGAGTGGTAAAGGGAGGGAGAAAGGGGGCTTTTTTTAAGAGTTGTAACCCATAAAGTTGACACAACAAAATACAAAATACTCGTGTTTTCATTTAGTGTTATACGGTGCCGTTTTTCTGTTTTTTTATTCTTTTATTTCTCGAATATAGACTTGTTATAGATGTTGTTTGTTTGCTTAGCTGCCAGCATATTTCAGTTTCGGGCAGTCAAGTGTCAAATTATTTGGAAGGCGCTTTGGGAGCTATTAACATTTAGTCTATACTTAAAAATACTCGAGTTCAAATGGTAATAAAAATTACAACCGAACAGGCTTACAATCTGTAATTTGAGGAGAAGGAGTAAAAGAAACTATATTCGCATATGAAATATTTACGATTAATTTAGAAAGTTTCATTCAGTTATCATAAAAAAAAGCGAATTTATATCCTTCCAGATTATATACGCAATTTATTAACTGTTCATAATTCTTCATATATTGTGTGGTTAATTGTGGCTACAAAAATATTTCTAAGAAGTCTGTAAAAATTCTGAATCTAGACTGTAAAATATTCTGACAATTTTTAATTTCAATAAAAATTTAATCATGTTTAAGGATGTAACATATAAAGAACATTAACTGGGAGACTAAAGCTGCGCAGAAGTAAACGATTTAGTAAGGAAGTCATAAGTCTGAGGAAGACTGCGGTCAAAATAGAGAAAGGGAGAGGTAGAAATTATATACATATGTGTGTGTTTCTGTGTGTGTGTGTGAGTGTGTGGCGCGTGTGTGTGGCCAGCGAGTGGTGAGTGTCAAAGTGTCGATCGATCATCGTCAGTCTGATTTTTGGCATATGTGGTTAAATAAAGAAACGAGGATCTCCCCGCTGAACCAGATCGATCAATGACGAAATGACGAAAAGACGAGCAAAGGCAAAAATCAAAACAAAGCAAAAAAAAAGAACAGAAATTAAATTGAATGCAAACACAATATTAGTTGATTTGAATACATGATGAATACGCATTGTTGTTATATCAAAAGTGTCATAGTTATGGCCATAATGAGCAGCTGTTATTGCAGTCAGTCCTAGTGGAATCCTAAACAGAGATCAGACATTACCAATATGATAGATGGACGAGTTAATTTGACTGAGTGCGTGGCGAGTTCGAATTATCGAACTGCGGCTAATGTAATTACAAAAAATATAACAAGAGAGGAAATATAATAAAAAGGGCAGCCAAGGGCAAAAGTCGAGCGCATCAACTTAATCATTTTAACTAATTGCCAGAGCGAGAGGGAGAATAAAAAAGCGCTTAAAAGACAGAAGTGGGCCCAAGGGACGCAACTGAAACTGAAACTGAAACCGAAGCAACCAATTATGTTGATGGTAAACAAATTGCTCACGTTCCGTTGTCATAAAAATTAGTAAAAAAAAAAAAAGGGAATAAAATAAGAAAAAATAACAAAATTGGTAGCTACTTACTAGAGTAGTATCGCTAAAAGGACACGCCAAGCAGCAACTTGGCAACTGAAAGATCTAATTACACTAATGACAGCCAGGATACATACGAGAGGAGTCCTGAGTCGTGTTGCAATTAAACCGTTTGAATTGCGCTGCGTGCAACAACGACATAAGGTCAAAGTCAGAGTCAGCTGGCAAATGAATTGCCCGAGAGTATTCACTTCACTCAAACGAGTGTATTCATTCACTTAATATCGAAACAACTACTCGTTCGAGAAGCCATTCAAACAGCTTCTGTTCTGTCTGAGCGTGTGGCACACGCAATGCAATGGCATCAACTTTCAGTTGCCTCCTCACAAATGAAGCAGTAAGCAACTCTGTCCTCTGACCACTCTTTTTTCTGTGTCCGGGCCAAGAAGAAGAAGAAGAACTTCCGTCACACAACTTAAGCGGATTTAGCGCCTGTTGACGCCTCTCGAATTTCCCAAAAGCCGCTTGGCCACATTTCGACCGCACACAACGCACAACTCCTCATTAGCAATCCACCAGCCAGAAAGATAAAAACAACAAGAGACAAGAGAACAGATCCACAAATGTATCCTGCGCATTATTGAGAGAATTGCATCATCGAAAAGGGTAAGAACCAGAAACCCTAAACGTGATGCACTTAAAAACAAGGCTACAATAACTGGGGCGTTGCAAGGACCTCACATGAGAGTGTGGTATGGTAAGCGTATGGGAATGTCGTCTATAGGAATAAATCTCTCTTTGTTCCACTCATGTGTGAAAATGTACATCGAATGTGTGTCAAAATGTATGTGATATTTAACACTTTATTATAGGACAGATAATGTATTAAATAGTTTACATAACATATGCATATTATCTGGCGTTTTATTTTGGAAAAGACATCCGAATTTTTCTTTTGACTTTTTGTGAAAAGTGTTTAAAGCTTTAAAAAATTCAAACTTAGCAGTATTCAAATTAAGAATACATTATATTTCTCGTAAATTAAACAAAAGAAAGGAAGATAAAACTATGGGAAATTTAGCATTAGTCAGAATAATTGAGAATTGTTAGAAACAATTTGCGTTATTATTCTTCTTGTTACTAGTTTCATAGCTTATGTTAAAGAATATTGTAAAAAAAAAATATATCAGAAGTGAAAAATAATTTTCCTTGCAATTTAAACACACTTTTCATGCTGAACATTCTTCAGATCCTTGAAATACTTAACTCTTTAAATCTCTCTCTCTCTCTCAGTCTCTATCTATAACCCTTAATAAAACCCCACTTATAACCCAATCGAAAGACAGCAAACAAACATAAAAAGAACCACACACAAGGCGTTCTAATTATGATTGATGTGGCACATAACCCAACCCAGTTCTGGCCATAACTTAGAATGTGCTCGTTAAAACCGCATCAAATGTGGACAATGCCAAGAGAGGAACCTCTAGGAACCACGAAGGTAACTCTCAAATGCAAATCAAATATGAAATTTTTAATATTTTGTTGGCACAACACAACAAATTTCAATATAATGAAGAAAAGGGGCCACCACACAGAGCGTGGAAAATGATCTATTGCCGAGACGAGACAAGACCGAGTCAAGACCCGAGACGAAGGACGAAGGAGGAAGGACAGGCACAAGGACAAGGCCTGATCTTTGCTTGAGCAGATGCTGCAGCATCCTTGCTCTTTATCCTTGTCCCTTACCCCTGCAATTTGAATTCAATTTAGAGCAGAGTCTGCGTCTCCGTTCGGGTTGACTTGACTTGTGCCCTGTGTGACAAGAGACTGGAGAAGAATAAAAGACGAAGGCATTTTTGGTTTGTTTGCCTTGTGGAAAATGCATGACAAAAGGACATGTGCAACAGTCCCGTGTTTTTTAACGCCTTGAGATCCTTTTTTTGCTTGTGGCAGCCATTTTAGCTGCACTCGAGTTTGACTCTCCATTAATCAAGGAATGCTGCACGTGTGCCGTATTTTTATTTTCATTTTATTCTGTTCTTTTTGGGCGCTAAGAAGTCAATTTATATCCAGGATAATAGTAGGGAGGACTAATGCAAAAGTGTAGCCTACAATTAGCTGCGGCCTCTATTATGTTGTGCAATGAATGAAAGTGAAAGATTACTGCAAGTACTCCGAGTTTTTTGTAAAGGATCTTCTGATCCTTGTCCATTGTTTGCTATTTTAATTGCGCCAACCGAACGCTTCCCATTTTCACACTCCTTGCTCACCGCTACACCTGTGTCCTGGACACACACACACACACACACACACACACACATATGTATTTGCTTAGTCTCAAGATAATTGCAGTTCCTCTGCAAATTAAGGGCGTGTCTTGCCCCTCACTGTGGTGGGTGTTGCGCCTTTAGCGGCTTAGGAGTTTTGCCTTCAACCTTAAACGTTGCCGCTTTAGTCTTAAAAAAAAGAAAGAAAGAAACTCCTCTAATAGACACCTAAAGCAACTCAACTGTCAACTCGGTCGGTTCAGGTCTTTGAAATGTTCCCTAGGAAGTGGCCACAATTCAACGAATTTTGACTACAAACAAACCGACTGGCAAAAATGGGGATTATCTTTTAATGCGAATTATATTCATTATTCGTCAAAATAATTCATTTTATTGAATGTAAGGTTAAAAAAGCATTCATTATTTATTTTTAAAAATATTTTATATCTTAATATAATAAGTATTTAATTTTATTTGTTAAATAAAATTATTTTATTTCATTAAGGCCTAAGTGAAAAAAGACTTTATATTACTGATTAGAATTATAGATTAAATTATCATATTACACATACATTTATTTCATAACTAAACTATTTTGGTTTGTAGTCAACCGACGGTGATTATCTTTTAAAGCGAATCATATTCATTATTCGTCAAAAAAAATTATTTTATTTAAAAAATGTATGTAAAATTAGAAAAGCATTTATTAATTATTTTGAAAAATATTTTATGTATAATATAATAATTCTTCAACTTTATTTGTAAAAAAAATTATTTTATTTCATTGATGTCTTAGTGAAAAAAGACTTTTTATCACTGATTAGATTAATAGATTAAATTATATTATTACACATACATTTATTTTATAATTAAACTATCATTCTGAAATTCTCTAGAAGATTTCTCTGAACTAGAATTTAATTCATTAGAATAAAGTTGAATTATTATATTACACATTTAAATAATTATTACCCTAATTACCCTATGAAATCGCCTTTCTATAAACCTCAGAACGAGAATTTTTCTAGTAAAATCTCCAATTACTCATCTGTATTTGATATTTTAAGCTGGACAGCTATTCAAACTATGTGAATTAACTGTGAAGGTGTATAAAAGGGGCGTGGCTCCTGATGTTTATTAAACGATTAAATGCAGACTCAAAAAGAACTTAAATGAGTCTGTATAGCATGACATTAAAAAGCGACCACAAAGTCATGGCTTATATTACTTTTGTTATTGTTGTTTGAGGCGTGGCACAACGCCTTTGCAATGACATAAATTAAAAAAAAGAAAAGATCTGAAAAACATAAATAAATAAATACAAGCGTATATTCGAGAGAGGCCTAAAGTAATTTAACGAAATTACGCATCGTTTAAGTTGTGATTTATGTGGCATGAGAGGCACATAGAAACCGAAACCGAAACAGAAACGGAGACGCAAACCCTTCACTCTGCAACACACACACTCAAACTGAGAATGAATCTGTGCCTCGTATTGTTAATGAGTCGAATTACACAGAAAGAGAGAGAGAGAGAGAGAGATTCAGGACAAGGGCAGGAGCAAAGGGGGAGCTGCTGCTGCTGTTGCTGAGTTGCCGCCGAAAGGTGTGACAATTGTTACACACATACATACACACACACACACACTCACATATACAATGAGAGGAGCATGACTGTGGCAAGTTGGCAAAGATTTATGCGACTGCCAAAGGAATTCCCAGAAAATGCAGACAATTCCTTGTGGTCTCGACGATCCTGGCTAAGGACACAGGACACAGGAGCAACCTTTTTGTCTACGTGTCGAGGCTTTTTCATAAGCAAATTACGAGTACTCTCGTACTGTGAGTATTGTGGGCACTTTTAACGGAATTGCTACCGGCAATTGGCGGCGCATAAAAAAAGAAAAAAAAAAACAAAAAACTAAAATAAAAAGCGGCTCCGGTAGCCGCCAAATTCCCTGGGGCAGTCGGCGCACAATTTATCAAAGCGGTTGGTTTGAAGATGCACCGCAATCGTTGCCCACATTGACCCCTGACCCCCCCGGGGGTCCACAGGTTTTTGCATCCGACTCGACTCCGTATCCCTGGGGCATTGGCGGTCCAGTGTTTCGGCCACAAAACGCAATGAGTTTCATTAATAAATTCCAACAAACATTTTTGTGTTTTGGCTTGTAAACAGCCCAGAAACAACAACAACAACAACAACATCAACAGGGAATAACAGGGAAGACAACAGACTGTCCGGCTTTTCTGTGGGCGTTCACAGTGCAAGGAAAATTGAATGGAAAATATTTGGTAAATATTTGCTGGCTGTGAAAAGGCTGAAAAGGTCAAAGGACATTCCTGTGAGATGCTGTGTGAAAGGCCAAAGTCATAATGAGAAAGATGAGAAATGAATGCTCGAAATTGTGCTAGACAAAGCGGCACCAAAATTATGCGTGTTTTGCTTTGAGATTTGTTTTTAACATTTCAAATTGTTTATATGAAAACATCTTAAAACATTTAACGAAATTTAAATATTAAGTAAATTCTGTATTAATTGTAGCCGAAATAAAGAAAAATCAAGCAACCCCAAAAGTGAATTAAATTTGAATTGTTTTCTAAAAATAAATAATTTCTAAAATGCTCGAGCTTATCGCTGAGTGCAACAGATTGGGGCAAGTGGCAGCCGGAAGCACACGTGCCCCAAGTGTTTGTCCAAATTTCGAAACAAACTGAAGTATCGCATTCGATTGTAATGAAAATCCACTCGATAACCCCATGAAAATCATTTGGAAAAGCGGATGTGCCCCAGACAAAAAGAAATGCCAAATTGAAGAAGCTCTTTTGAAATACATAAACTTTAATTTGGGGTCGATTGGAACTGATATAATGGTTTCTTCAGTAACTAAGCGGAACCATTAGTTTTAGCTGGAGATCTGCACTCATCATCAATCAAAGTTGCCGCTTCGTAGGTGGCCAGAAGAGGAGATTGAAAACTGTTATTAAATGACCAAAGATGTCGCACTGTTGACATACTTTGTTTCTGGACCAGGACAAATTTAAGACGTCCTTGCGGCATTCGCTCAAAGTGAAAGTGTTCGATTACGCTCAAAAAAGAAAAGAAAGAAAACGAAAAGATCTCGTTAAAATATTAATGAGCAATTGAGCGTATTGCCGACAAAGGCAGAAACAAAATGAAAAACACTTGAGGGGACAGACAACAAGGAGAAAGTCACAGTGACTGTGACTGTGACAGTGACAGCGACGCTTTACAGCACTAATTAACAAGCGAAATTTTGGGTTTGTTTATTTTTACAAGTGGCACTTGGTTTGAACTTGCAACTGGGCCTCGAACTACGGAATCTAACTATAAATTAGATCTGCCAGCGGCTGCTTTTGTTTTCACAACTTGTGTTTTTCTGACAACATTCTGGTGACATACGCGACTGCCACCGCTGTGACAAACTCACACACGCAGACACACATGTGTGTGTGTGTGTGTAAGTATTCAAATGCCGCATCCTGGCAAAGGCAAAGGAAGCTGCTAAGTCGCGAACTCGGAACACACACGACGCCTCTTTCTGGGCAATTGACGAGGCTCCTCTTGGTGAAAGTGTCAGAGTGACAGTGTGACATGCCCACTTTTCCTCCTTCCCCACTTGACTGTCCGCCGATTGCCGATATTTTACGAGGGCTGTCAGAGCAGTTTAGAAGGGAAAATTTATTATCTTAAACTGTTAAAAATTTGAAATAATTTGGGAAGCTCTTTTTTTTTAGTGTGTCTTCTGACTGTCCATATTAAATGAAAGAAGAAAGGAAAGTTTAGAAAGTAAATTCATTTTCTTAAATGCGTTTGAAACAAATATAAATTAAGTTGTAAGTTTTAAATATAAATAAATGGATAGAAAATTATGAAGTTGTTTCAATTGCATTTCAGAAAATTTGTAGTACTATTTTTTATATTTGATAATAAAACATTTTATTATATATTTCATTTAATTTCTCTTTATAATTTTAATAGAGAAAAAGGGAGATAACTTTAAATTTTCCTTAAAAATGTTTGTTGGCTTTTAATAAATATAAATCGAAATAAATTAAGGAGGTGCTTCAATTGCATTTGCGAAAATTTTGTAGTATTATATTGTCATATTAAAACATTTTATTATTAATGAGAAATGTTTTAATATTTTTTTTTATATATATTTCATAGAGAAATAAAGAAAGTTCCTTATATTTTTAATGTTTAATCTTCAACTACTTGATTTAATTTCCCATATAGGATAAAACCAACAACCCTCGTCTTGCCACAGTTTGTTGACTTTCTGGTGAGTGTTTTGTTAGCGCATAAAAGTGTCAAATTACTGAAATCCTAGGGGGAAAGAGATAGAGAGAGATGGAAAGAGAGGGAGAAAAGTGTCAGGGGCAGAGGGATAAGCGGGATTAGTGCGCTTGTTAGTAGCACTCACTGTTACAGTGTTACCTCTGAGATTCGCCATGTAATGAATACTGACGAACTGTCAGTTGTAAGATTTTCTTATTCCTATTCTATGCATTTTTTATAGGCCCACTTGGGTTAATTGGCAGTGACAAAGGTCTTGACTTGTTTTTTATTTTATTCTTTTTTCAAAGTGAAAGACTGAGAATTGCAATTTGTTGACACTGTCCAATCAATTCAATTTCAGAAAGTTGGAATTATACTCGTACAGAGTTGCGTAATTACACAAAATGACAGTGGGAACGAAGGGGCGTTTTTTATTTTTATTTTTATTTGTATATTTATTTGCATGCCTCATGTCCGGTTGTTGGTTGTTTACTTGGCTCACTTGGTCTCTTGGCCTTTATGGTGGTTGCTTTTTCAGCCATATTTCGAGCACACTCCATATTTACCTATAACGTGGCATTATTTGTTTTGCAATACCAAACCACAAAAACAGAAAAAGAAAAACAAATACATCAATTGCTAATGTGCCACAATCAGCATTTACTCGACTTGTACTTGTAATTAGAGGCAATGCCAACATTGCAACATTCACTTACAACAACAACTCGAGCGACACATTTCCACTGAAATTGAAACTGCTTTGTATTAATTTTGGAAATACACATATTGCACATATAATTAAGTTTAAGCTAAAATTATAGCTATAATTTAAAGGTATTATTTATTTATACCTATGTAATTTTAAATTTTCTTAATAGAGAACGTGTGGTTCAATCCTTGAGTTTGTATGACATAATTTAATAAATTTATGAATAATCGGGATTCAATAAAGATTTAATATCTTAAATTGTTAATTTTAAAAGGTTTTTTTATTTTCTAAAAAATGTTTTCTTTTATTTTTACTAATAAATAGTTCTAGATTCTTAACCAAGCTATGATCTGCTTGAAAAAAAATTAATTTCAAATTTAATTTAATTTAAATTATAAATAAAAGCTAAACTATTATCGATAATGAAAGAAATAAAAATATTATACACATATTTAAAATACATGACATATTTAAATTAAATTTAAAGCAGCAACAAGTTGTATTTAGCACATGCCATAAACATAACCTTGAAATAGATCCTTGAACAGAGAGTAAAAAAAGGGATACAGAAGCGACGCGTGCGAATGCAACTGTTGCTAATTAGCAGACAGGGCGGTCAAAAGCGTTAACAAAAAAAAATGTGAGAAGAAAAAAGTACAGAGAATGAAAAAGAAACTCACTCAAATGCAGAACGCAGCGGAACGTGTTGGAATTGTGTGAAACGAAAGGCACTCAACGGCAACATAAAGAGGAAGAGCAACAACAACGACAACAGATGCAGCTAAAGATAACAAGAGACGACAACGGCGAAAAGTTGTCTAAAAAAAAAATAATAACAACAACAAAAGAGAACATGAAAAACCGCAAGCAAAACGTTTGCACTTCATAAATGCCTAAGCATGTGCTAGAGCGAGAGCGAACGACTGTGAGAGCAAGAGCGAGCAGAGGCAAAGCGCCGACATTTTTAATTGTAAATGAGTTATGACGACGTCGACTCTCTTCTCTGCTGCAGCAGCGACTTTGACTGAGGCTGCTGAGTGGCCGTCAACACGCAATGTCGCTCACTCCCACTCAAGCACTCGCTCTGGCAGCAGCGCATGCGTGCGAGTGCAATGACAGTAAGCCTACACAGCAAATACTCGTGTATGCTTAATTGCTGTCACGCTCTCTCGCGCGCGCACACACACACACAAAAATACCACTTCCCCCGTTTGTCGTTTTTCCCAATTGAAAATGTGAGCTGAATTTTTGTTTCCAGCTGCCGCACTGCTCGCACTTGTGTAAATGAATTCTGCTGTTGTATACAAGCCTGCTCGCTCGCACTTGAGACTGACAAGTTGGAAAACTGGTTTCCCGCTGCCATTCGTTGCTGCTGTTGTCGCTGCTGCTGCTGCCGCTGCCGTTGCCGCCGCTGCTTGATTCCCTCACAATTTCCAACACACAATTCAGTTCGTCGTCGCCTGTCTTACGTTGCGCACACACTCAATCCGCGTTGCGCTGCAGTTTATACACACAACAACAACTCGCGTGACTTACAAAGATACACAGATTTAACTGCCTGTGTGTGTGTTCGTGTTGCATTTACAGTTACATATACATACAAACATACAAAGTGTTTACTTTAATGTGAAAATGCAGCAAATTTTATAAGTGTCTCAAGTGCTAACAAGTGCTCAACCACAAGATACAATATCCATAAGATACAATATCTGATTAACTCTTTCTTCAAATAAGCTAAGCTGAGAATACGCTCTGCAAAATGCTCGTCGGCTCACATCCGTATCTATGCAATGGCGTTCTGCCGCCCGTATCCGCTGTTGTGGCTCCCAACAGCAACAACAACAACAAAAACACAGCCACGGCAACGGCAACAACAGCAACAACAACGAGCAACAAAAGTGCCGCCGGCTCAGCAACGGATTTCTCCATAGCCGCAATCATGGCCCGCGAAGATGCCTCAAGTCGAGAGTCCTCAGTGCGCAGTGCAAGTAAGTTGATTAAAATGAAGTTGATAATCAAGAAGAACAACTAAAAAGTATGGGAAGAGGGACTAAGCGAGTTTAGGGAATTAGCCAAAAACAACTTGAAAGAACTTCATCTAAGAACAGTCTTAAGAACTCATTAAAATCTTTGAGACAAAGCTTAAATTTTAAATATCACGTTCACCTAAAACATGGTAATTTTTAGACTAGAACATTTCAAAAATTATCAGCTGTGCAATTTAAATAATATAAAAAAAACTGTCACTTCCTTTAAAGGAACTTTTGTAAAACAAATATTAAACAACACTTTAAATAGGCTCTAAAAATGATTTTGCATTTCAATCATATGATTAACTTAAGGTTCATTGAGCTTTCAAATAAGAATCAATTTAAGCGTAATTTGTCTATAGAATAAATGCAATTAAAGCCACTTTTACATAGTTATAACAGAAGCCGACGGCTTGAAAATTAGCAACTGTTTAAATACTATTAAAATAAGACTTAGACAAGCCCAAGTTGCCTTTAACGTTCAACAAATTAAATTGTTGCCACTATTTTGCAATTTGCACAACTAAATAGAGGAACCAAAACAATAACAACAACTGCAACTGTCGCTTGTCGAGTTGCAATAGAAGAACAAGAGATGTATAATTATAATGGACAATTAACGGTCAGTTGCTGCAATCAAACAGATATAAAAAACTTGTTTCTAGAGCGAAACGACGCAACGACGCCGACGGCATCCGCAAATTAAATGTGCCCCCAAGGAGGACAGAGAGGGGTCAAGGGAGCAGGGAGGGAGGGGCTGAAACTGTAATAGTTATTATAAACAGCCAAAGATCGTAAAAACCACTTATTTCACTATTGTACTAGATTAAGTATTAGATACGCATTAAAAATCTAAATATTTTTATTGATTCCCAATCAATGAGAAGACAAAGGCAGCTAATTATGTTAATAAGAGTTCGAAATTTTTATTAATTTTACGAGGCGCAAAAATCGGCGACGGCAAATGCCAATGCTTGAAAATTATTTATTAAATATACATATGCATAATTATTATCAGCTTTATTTATGCATTTCTTGGGGCGACTCGTTTTCATTAACAATAAAACACACACAAAGACAAAATTAAATTTTTTAGCTGATTTTGCATTTTAACACCTTTTAGAAGGTGAGGCAGGAGGGAGGGGGAGGGGGTTGCAAAGCACACTATAAAATTGGAGCTTATCAATTTTAAGCAGCCACTTGAGCAAAACATTTCAGTAGAAGCTTCAAAAAGTCGTTAAACTGTTCTACGAATATTATGCATAATATTATTAAGATCTCTTGTAATTGTTGTTGTTGTGTGGAATACACCTTGAGAGGCGACTTTGATTGTTGTAAAAACAATAATAATAATAATATTGCAGACTTGTCATTTGTTTAATTGCAAGTTGAAACGTAACGGAAATTGCAGACGACGTTTTGTCTGCCGCAGTCAAAGCAAAAAGTTGTAGAGTCAGCAACATGTTGCAGTTGTTATCTGTAGCAACATGTTGCTGCAACCAATGCAGCTGTTTAGCTGAGCTTATTATATGTATTTTCATTCAATTTGCATACAGTTAATTTTCATTCATTTAATTTTCAATTTACTATTTCTCTTTTCTCTCTCCCAGGTCCCATTTCGGTGGAGGATGAAGTTGACGTTGATGTTGTTGACTGCAGCGATGCTGAAGAGCCGCCAACAAAGGCGCGTCGTCTTAACCACCATCACCATCATCATCATCATCCCAGTCACCACAGTAACAACAACAACAACAATAACAACAGTGTGGCACACATTAAAAGTCGCAATGTTGCCACAGCCGAGTCTCAACTAAACACAAGTTCCACGAGCAGCCAAGGACGCTGCTCGACGCCGCCACAATCGCCGGGCACGGAGGACAGTGAGGAGCGTCTGACACCCGAGCCGGTGCAGAAGGCACCCAAAATTGTTGGTTCCTGCAACTGTGATGATCTCAAGCCGGTGCAATGCCATTTGGAGACCAAAGAGCTGTGGGATCGCTTTCACGAATTGGGCACCGAAATGATCATCACCAAAACTGGCAGGTAAGCGAATCTCACCTTCTTTCTGAACATCTACTCAAATAGCCATTAGTTTGCAGTTTGAAACTCAGGCAATAGTCAACACAGGCTTAGCAACATGTTGCAAGTAGCTAACTGTTAAAGTATAATTTAACAGAGGAAAATACTCAAAAAACAAACACTCAAAGGAAACAGATGTGCAATATATGGAATATATGGAAAAATCATCAAAATTAGAGAATGAAATTAAATTTGTCAATTTTAAAATTTACAATTTAATTGTCCAACTAACAGAAAAGATCATACACTTTCTATAGAGATTTCTCTTTAAATATATTTATGATATCAATATTAATAACACAGCAAGCTCTATAATAAATTCATTTATAATTATTTTGAATTGATTTCAAGTAAAAAATTACTTGCGAATATAGCGAAGTTCCACTGTAAATACTTTCCTAGTACATGACATTTATTTTTCTGTTGCATTATTGTGAACATTTCTTCACCTGGCTCCCATTTCATAACTTTGCTCTTCTAAGCATACCAAATTTTTGCAATGTCAACACAAATTTCATGCAGTCGTCACATAAAAGAATCCATTAAAAACTGTGTGCGGTCCCCAGGATGCAATTGTAAAGATACATTTGTTGTTGTTGTTGTTGTAGTTGTTGTTATATATCTACCTGTGCGCCACAGTGAAACCAAGTCAGGCGACCGCATTTTCTGCAACATGAGATTCTTGTTTTTTCTGTTCTGGGCGTTGCTCTTGTCAGCAGGATAGGGCCAGGACAGGACAGAATAGTAGGGGAGAGGACAGTCAAAGAGGACTACAATGACCACGGGTTGTCCACACCTAGCTCCCACTGACCACACACACACATACACACACACACACACTCTCAAACTGAACTAGTTTGTCTCGGGGTCTTTTAATGATATTGTAAAAATCACACCTTAGGAGACAGACAGACAGACTGAGAGTCAGAAAGTCAAACAGGGCGGTCCAACAGGGCCTATTCTCATTTCGGCCAGGTTATGTCACACGCAGGCTTAGAACGCATTAAAACCACAGGATGTCAGGCCTAAAGAGTTTTTCCCCCTTTTGTCTGCACTTGTCAAAGCAGCCAACAAAAATAAAGTAAAAATAATAATAATAATACAAATATATATTTTCTTGGGCTATAAATTAGAGTATTACTAGAGTGAGTGAGTGTGTGTGTGTGGCTTTAATTAAATCCAAACAAACAGCTCAACAATCTTATGAAATTCCTAACAATAACACAAATCTCTCCCTGTTTTTTCCCCTCTTTTCAGACGCATGTTCCCCACGGTGCGAGTTTCGTTCTCGGGTCCGTTGCGTCAGATCCAACCTGCCGATCGCTATGCCGTGCTGCTGGACATAATCCCCATGGACTCGAAGCGATATCGCTATGCGTATCATCGGTCCGCTTGGCTGGTGGCTGGCAAGGCCGACCCCGCGCCCCCCGCCCGCCTCTACTCGCACCCCGACAGCCCCTTCAGCTGCGAGGCGCTGCGCAAACAAGTTATCTCCTTCGAGAAGGTCAAGCTGACTAATAACGAAATGGATAAGAACGGACAGGTGAGTTTGACTTTCAGTCTAAGAACAGGCAGACAGAAAGAGCAGGGTAGAGAGAGAGAGAGAGAGAGAGAGGGAGGGAGATTGAGATCTGAGACTTGGCATTGAAGATTGTGGGCGCGATAGACGCGTGCTAAATGATTGATAATTGTGTTTGCATCAAGTCTGGGCACAGGAAAATAAATTGAGATTCGTTAAGAATATTGCAGATGGATCTGGAATTCAATATTTGCTTATAAAATTAAATTTACTAATTTTAAATCTTTGAACAATATTTAAGTTTTTCATTTTCCATTTCAATTTAAGTATAAATAAAAGATTTGTGGGAGGTAAGTTAAGATTGAATAAATTCATTGCAGTCAATAATGGAACTGAACACATTTTCTGATAATATATCTATCTTTTTTATCTTGAAGTTTTGAAAATGGGCTCATGTTCAAATGCGCTAATTTAAGATCTGTACACAATATCAACTTTTACAAAGATTATAAAAATAAAAATAATAATAACTTGAGGAGAAAGATTAGGATTTTTCTAGCAATTATTCACAGATCTTTTAGTGTTTAAAATCCACTAATTTAACAAAAACGCTCTTTATTTGCTCCCTCTCCCCAGATTGTGCTCAACTCGATGCATCGGTATCAGCCGCGCATTCATCTGGTGCGCTTGGCTCATGGCCAGAGCATACCCAGCAATCCCAAGGAGCTGCAGGAGCTGGACCACAAGACCTACGTCTTTCCGGAGACGGTGTTTACGGCCGTGACCGCGTATCAAAATCAGCTGATTACCAAATTGAAGATCGACTCGAATCCGTTCGCCAAGGGATTCCGCGACTCGTCGCGCCTGACCGACTTTGATCGGGATCCAATGGAGGCGTTGCTCTTGGAGCAGCAGCTGCGCTCGCCGCTGCGACTCTTTCCCGATCCGCTGATGCAACAGTTTGCGGCACAACAGGGCGATCCCGCCTCGATGGCGCTGTTCGAGAAGGCGCGTCAGCATCTGCAGATGTTCGGCGGCAACTCCCCCTACGCCCAGCTGATGATGCCCCAAATGTACCAGGCTGCGGCGGCGGCACCCCAGCACCCCTTCCACATGTTCCAGCAGCAATGGCCGCAGCTGACAGCCGGCTTCCTGGCCAGCGCCAATCAGCAGGCAGCCGCCGCCCAGGCCGCCCAAGCCGCCGCCCAGGCGCAGGCGCAAGCGCAGGCCGCGGCCGTCGCAATGGCGGCCAATCGCACGCCTCCACCCCCGCCCACTGCCTCGACGCCCTCGTCGACGTCCTCGGGATCGCCGTCGCCCGACATGCGGCCGCGTCAGTATCAACGCTTCAGCCCGTATCAGCTGCCGACAGCGCAGTCAGCGCCGCAGCCGCTGCCGCCAGCAGCGGGATCGCCGTCGGCGTCCGCCTCGCGCAGCCCCGCCCACTAGACGGTAACGGTAACGGTCAGCTGTCACTTGTCCAAGAACAGTATTAATCCAAAAACAAGAAAAGAAGAAAAAAACATAAACTCAACTAAGTAAATGTTATAAATTATTTGTTATATTTGCTATCTCTCTCTTGCCCGCCTCCCTCGATCAATCTCGCTCTCTCTTTCTCACATTGTTTACTTTTGTGTTGTATAAAATTTCATTTTCGACCCATGTACAGTTTAAAAATGTTGCTCTAGAAAATTTATATATATTGTAAAAAAAAAATGTTTCAATGTTGTTCGAAAACTCATCTCAGTGTAAAGTTTAAAGCAAAATTCTAAAACAAAACACAAAAAAAATCAAAAAACTAAAAAAATTATAAAATGCTGCTTCATCTTTGTAAACACTCAACGTTAGTTATGCTATACAAATAAATATATAACTATATATAAATAACAATAATATATTCCTAGTATTAATATAAATTCATAGACGCTTCAGTTAGTTTTATTTATATGAAATTTTTAGTTTAAGTCTAAAGAAAAATTAAAAAAAAAAAACACAAAGAAATTCAAGTAAAATAATAAATATATATGTTTCTTCAATGTGAACAAACAAAAAGAAAATATTTAAACAAAATTTATTAAACAAAAAAAGAACACAAAATAAAAACACAATAAAAATATAAATATGTGAACCAAATTTGTCTCAATGAATTTTTATTAATCAAAAGTATATTTAAGGGAAACAAGGTTTCTATTATCATCTCTACTTCTTACTTTAAAATTACAGAAAACGTGAACTTGAAATTATTTTGAATACTACAGCATTCAACAAATTGAAATATTCAAGCAAGGAAATTTTGAACTCTACAGATTTCTTTGCAGCTTCTACTCTCAGCTCGTAATCCTTAAGGACTCCACATAAATTAGATTCGAAAAGCACTTGACTTGGCAACTAGGCAAATATCCTGTGCTCCTTTTAATCTGCTGTAGTGGGAATTTCTCACACGTCTGCACTTGTTTCGTTACACTTTTCACTCAAAGCATATCCTTCCTGAGCAAACGCATCCTTCGTATTCGAGTTCGTATCCTTGCCCCATAGGCGTAATTCCTTTGCGTTGCAAGCGACGCGTTGCATTGAGTTGCGTTTGTTGCAGGCAGAACAAATTGAAACCAGACAAGAAATCGAAACAGCAGCCGTCGGGGAAAAATGTTTAACGAATGCATTTTCATGGTCACTCAAAGTGAACACTTTTTCATTACATTTGACTTCTTCCTCGGCCTGTTGGAGTCAAAGATGGATGAGGGTCTTGTCTGGTTGGGAGTGTGGATAAGCGTAACAAAATTGTATTGAAAGTTTCGTTGCGTTTTCCTCTGACTCTTGGTTAATTTTTCAGCATAAATCAGTTGCCCAAGTTGCCCTTAGAGTGCACTTGATAACTCTATATAAAAAAGCCACCACCAAAGAACTCGAGACCCTCGAGACTAATTATAAAGAAATTAACTTTTAATGTGCACAAGGATAAACATCTACCAAAAATAGAGAAAAACACTTCCTCTAATTATGTTAGTAGTTATTCAATAAAAAAATGATATTATATGAAAATAAACAGCAAGGTGTTATCGACATTTGTCTATCTGGCACCTCCATAGACCCTCGACCCCGAATTGAGCATTAGTTTATCAGGGCTCGTCCATCTCTGGGTGTCTCAGTTAATTACAAACTAATCACAAAAACAAACAAAACATTAGGCTATCGCCAGGCGCTGATCTTAACAGGAGTCGCTACAACAACAGCTACAACTACAACGACAACAACAACACGGAATATGTCAAATGCTGAGCTAATTTATAAGCAAGGCCGCCAAAGATCCATGTAGTTCCAATGTCAAAACAAACAGCTCTCAGTGGCCCCAAAATGGTAACAGACTCATTTGGATGAGAAGAGCGAGAAGGAGAACAAAAGAACAGAGTGAGGGAGATACAGATGTAGCGTGTGTATGTGTGTGTGTTCTGACTCCCTTGGCATAAATTTGCCTTCCTCTTTGGCGTTTCGTTTTAATTTGAATGTAAATGATGCTGCGACTTCAGAGCACATGGAGCAGCTGTGAATATGCTTCTGTAGCTGGTGTGTCTCCTCCTCTTTGCTCTCCTCTTCTGCTCTTTCGAAACTCTCTCCCCATCTCTTCGTTATATACACACCCACAAATCAGCGTTGGCAGACAGGCAGACAAGGGAAAACTTCCATGAGGTTAAATGTCAAAAGGCGCTACAAAACAGTGACAAAATATTTAATTTTTGGGGCGTTTGTAAATATTTGAGTCACTTAATTGGCCGCCGGGTGGCGGCTCCATTAATTTATGGCACTCAAAGTGTATAAGCCGTATAAAGGTAAAGTCTAATGTAGAAACTTGGAATACTTAATAATACGAAATTCATATAAAAGCAGCTGGTACTAAAGTATTTGTAAGCATAGCAAAGTTAGCATGCTTATGAAAACTTTCCACTTGAAACCATCCCAATAATATGTTAAAAGGTAGTATATTAAATAATTGCGAAGAAGAATTAAAGATAGAATTTAACGACTGCTGCAAGTCTAGATATTAATTATTATTATTAGTTATTTTAGACTATTTACTTCTAAAAATTCTGCAAATCTTAAGCTATTTATTTAGTTGAGGTCAAGGATTAAATGAATAAACTACACAAAACATATCAAGCAAGTCTGCTTGAGTCCTAAAACAATTATTTCACTTAAAATGTCTAGAAATTTATAATTTAAATATTATTATAAATATAAATCTAGAGGTTCGCGAATTCTACATTTTCAGCTTGACTGTTAGTTTGGATCATAAATATTTCCATAGATTCACATTTAAAACTCTTCTTACGTTAGTTTATTAAAATCTTCTCCTGTTGGCAACTCAAAAGAAATAAAAGGTGCAACACTTGCCACACTTGTCTCTCTTGTTTTTTATTGCACTTTAGTCTCCTCGGATGACATTACCAACTGAACTAGCAATCAACGCGCTGCTGCCACGCCCCAATCATTAACCCGAACATGACCAGGCACAGAATGCTGTTGGCCCTAACGGTAGATGGCCAACTCCAACGTCCAACAGCACTTGCAACATTATGCGGCACGTGCTGCACCAACTGACACGTGTACATGTGTGTGTGTGACTAGTCCATTGGGCAATGAGTTAGTGTCTCCCTCATCCCCTCTCTCTCTCTGTCTCTCTCTCTCTCTGGGCCATGACGTTGCCATAACAATTCCCTGATCGTCCCTTTGTGGCGCCCCGTCGAGTGAAAATTTGTAGAAATTAACGTTTTTATTTTGCAGCTTGATTGTAATTAAATGAAATTGCATAAAAATCAATAAATAATCGAGAAAAGCGCAAATTGAAAATGCCGCCAATGCGATGATCTGCATTTATAGTCGATACTTCAGTATTCCCCCTCTGATTTGAGCCCGTCCTATGGGCTTATAGCCTAATCTTAATTGAGCTGCCTGGTAATGACTTTATAAACACAGAGTCTGAACACACAAAACTCTAACTCATACTCTAACTCTAACATGTCAAAGGTCACAAGACTGTCCTGTTCTGTCCAGCTGTCAAGTCGTCTCACTAGTGACTGAGAGAGGGGGAAGAAAGCGGGAGAGTTGGGTAGAAAATCAATTAGACGGCACTGTGGACTGTGGCCAGAAGAAAAACTCATATATCATTAACAATTTCCATGTCATACTGCATTTACATGTGACGTCTTGAGGCCTTTCGCCTGAAGGTCTTCGGATCTCCTCCTTCCCCCTCGTTGTCAGTTCGCCCCATCAAGTCGAATGATAGACCAGACGACACATTCATCAAATATTCAAATACCACAATTTACACATGCAACCCAAACGAAGCCCAGAAGAAAATCAAATTGAATAAACTCTATAAGAAAATTAGGAGAAATTGTTTATACCCGCCTTCTCCACAACGAGAACTTATAACTATAATTACATTTGAACCCGAGAAAAGATGAGAGGAAAAATTGATTTTTATATTACAAGTCTCAGGCATTTTATTTGGCTTAACTTGGCTGGCGTGTGAGGCCGTTGAGGTCAGGCCCAAAAGCTCACTGCACTTGGCTTAAACCGACCAAAGGGTTCGCCACGCCCCTTTCCAGTTGCGATCTTAGAGTAAATCCCACTGTGTCCCTTTGCTGAGCATTTAATGCCGCTCTAAATGAAAACTTTTTGGCCCAAATCCTTGTGGTCAACGTCTGACGAAAATAGCACTCGAATAAAGCCAAAAATGTTCTTTAGCATGTTCTGTATGCGTGTACCCTGTATTTATGAAATGGGCATGCTCAGCTGGAGCAAATATAATTTATAAATAATTGGGAATACGTCGTGATTCTCTTTAAGAAATCTCACAACTCTTAATTAAAATCTAATTTAGTATAATACAAAAAATTATTCTGATATCTAGAGTTATGTTTTTGACAACTGGGTATTTTCTAGTCTATCATTTTCTACATCAGCGTGCAGACTTTTTGTATCTGTTGTATTGTTGTTTTGGCAATTGATTAAAAGGCTTAGCATTTGAGACAATTGGCCATTTCAGGGACTTGCCTTGGTGTTGGCCTGGTCCAAACAATGGAATTAGTGGCAAATTGGAATCTGGCACATGGGTTAATACCGTTAAATGTTGGGTGCCTAATGTGTGAGTTTATAGCAAACACAAAACTATGTAAATGTACATTTTGGTGCGATTTGAAAAACCCGAGAGGGATTAGAGCCAATTGTCGTAGATTGCTTAAAGGAAATATTGAAATATATTTTAATATGTGTTAGATTTTCTATATAACTATTTATATAAAAATATATCTGCAGCCTTACTATAATTATATATTCAGTTATAATTAAGTTTTAATTTCTATTTAAGTAGTCTATTTTATACATCGACATACATACATATATGGTATGTATATTTACCAGCTGCTTTAAACTCGCAAAAAATGTCTGATATATTACGTTAAGCCTAAAATGTAGCTATAATAAATTGTTATTCATTTCGAATACGCATATTTATATTTTTCTGTGCATTGGCCAAGCTAAAATTTATTAATTTCTATGATATACGCTGACATTTTGATGAAACGTTGCCATTGAATGCAGATAAGCATAAGATATGTGATATGCCACAAAAAAAGAAGAAAAAACAAAGCGAAAACAAAAAACAGCAGCAGCAAAATGTTAAATCGTTGAACACAATTTGTAAAACAAGGAAAAACAGAAAGAAAAAAAAAATAAATAAAATAAAACAAAACGTGTTATTGGACACATTTATATAGATTGCGTTGTGCCTCGAATATGATTTTAAAATCAGCTCAAATTACGATGAGGAGCAAGTTTCGTTAGGAAGTTTGGGAAGCTTATGTTAAAGCCAACTGCAAATGCCCAAATAAAAGAAGAAAAAAATCGCATAAATATGCATAATAAAATAACAACAAGCAGCAACATTAAAAGATTCAGATACACAACACTTCATTAGCAGCAGACGACACGGCAATGAAATTTTTGGAAAATGAGAGAAAAAAGAATGTTCATTTGTTAAAAAAGAAACAGAAAAAAAGTAATCAGAAAAAAATAAAAACTAAATACAACAAGGTAAGTTGTAAAAATCTGCGGGCTCGACACGAATCTTAAAATGTTTAATTTTAAAATATGCAAAAATCGTAAAAGAGCGAAGAAAAAAAAAACTCAGCAGCAAAGTCATAACAAAAGCTTAAGAGGCAAGTGATTTATGTGTGTCTGTATAAGTGTGTGTGTATGTGTGTGTGTCTGGATCCCAATGAATTCAGAAGAATATCGTAGCGCAACTCCAAGACGATGCAAAAAAAATCTTTTGTTAATAATGTCTTAATAAAAAAATAGTTGCAAAAAAAACATCAATAAAATCGATTGCCAGAGGCAGGCAACAAAAACAGAGCAAAGGCACCAACAACAACAACAACAACAATAACGATGACTACAACAAGTTGACAAAGTCATTAAGCATTTTGCAATGTCTTCGACTTTAGTCTTGGAACTAAATACACACATATATATTTATAAATGAACTGGGCAGGGCTTTAGACAGCAGAGGCAAAACTTAAACTTGTCTTTCTCATTGACTGTATTCTCATTGTTGTTATTGTTTTTTTTACTGTTGCTGTTGCTTCTTCTGCCAACGCCCACAATTTCTTAGTACGTTTCCTTAGTTGCCATTTAGGCTTTAAATTTAACAATATTTCCAAACTCTAAATGTATTTATAGTATAATTTGTAGAAATTAAATTAAAAAAATATTATTTTTAATGCGTACACTTAATTGAAAATTTTGTCAAAAAATAATGAATGCTTCAAAAAAATGTTAAATTGTAAAAATATTATTATTTATGTATATTTCTGTAAAATTATGTTCCTTATAATTTTAAAAATTTGTATCCAAATATATTTAAGGAAGTAAATGAATGTTTATAAAGATTTAATTTGGATTTGGAAAATTATAATGCGTTAGAATTTAAAGCAAATACATAAGAAAGTTTTTCCCAAATTGTAGGGAATTTTTATGGGCCAGCGAATTTTTATGGAAAGTATTCTTATGAACAAAGCTAAAATCAGAGCTACTAACTGCTAATACCAAAATGAATTTAAATATCTTTTATAGCACTGTTTAACTTTAGAAGAAATATATTATATTATATATTACATTTAACATTATTTTTACCAATTGAAGTCTAGCTAAATTGAAATTTAAAAAATATGTTTTTCCAGTCAAAAGAAACCCTAAAAATACTTGTTTCTGCACACACTCTCGTAATATAAATGCCACAGTATCATTGAATATTCGCACAACTCAAACCCAAATATATGAACATGTGCAATGTGTGTATGTGTGTGTGTGGGTTGTGTGTTGTGAAGGTGTGTGCACATCGTTAAGCGACTTGTAATATTGTATTTCCCAGGCATTACTCAACATTTGCCCACAAAATCAACCACCCAAAAAGAAAAACAGCCACAATATATAGATATGGATATAGGAATACATCTATAATTTTTTGATGGGAAATTCTCGTGTATGTGTGTGTGTGTGTGTGTGTCTGGTTTTTCTTCATTTCATTTTATTTCATTTTTTTTTTGTATGTTTGCCGCACAGCTCATTGAAATTATTGACAACAAATGACATTTTTGCAAGTATGTTGCACTTGTCTCATTATTGCCACATGTGTGCCGAGTACGTGCCACAATTGTGGTGCCCTGTGAGACTTTGATGTTGGCCTGAGTTTGGCACTTGTCATTTTTATGGCTCAACATTTTTCCGATATGAGTGCAAACGTGTGGGAAAATAAATAAATACGGTCGACCCAAGTTTTTGTGGGTGTCGATATGTAATTGCTAATTTTCAACTCACTCTTAGTGTGTGAGTGTGTGTTATGTGATATGTTTGGGAAAATGAAAAAGGAAAAGCGCTTGATACCAATACAAAAATATTCAAGTGCAGGATATGCACTCGTCGCAATCCTTTAGGGGTAATTTGAAAAACATCTACAATGTCTGCTTTCAAATACTGCCACGATGTCTGGTATTTTCAGGGTCTATATCGGGATTGTCGGGAATCGGGACTGTTTCATTGAGTTTCCTTCAGTTGTGGTATTTGGACTTTGAAGTTGAGATTGCCACAGAAATGTGCAGTGCACATGTGTGTTCGGTTGGCCTCTGTTTATTAACTACTAAAAATAATGGAAACAAGTAGTAAAAAGTATAAATTTACTATGTAAACAACAATGGGCCTGAGGCCCTGAATTATGAATGAAGACAACGTGCGGCAGGCAAAAAAAAGTATCGTCTAACTATACATATATATATATATATATATTACTACTCGTGTATAGTGTAGGAAATCATTAAGTAGATGTTTATGTTGTTGTGTCGCTTTCATGTGGTCGTCGTCACATTTCAAGCCTTTGATGAGAGAGCGTTCAAGTCTATCGAAGGGGCATGCCTCTGATGTGGCAGCAAATTGCGGCACAAACATATATACGATTGTTAAATGAGACAATAAAATATGAAGCCCCAAGGGTGGTCTATATAACAGCTTGTATATATACTACATCATGTATATAAATCTTTATGTGTAGGGAGAAAGTATATTTATGTAGAGCCTCGAAGGCAATTGCGATCATTAGACGCATAATCAAGTTATTACCAATTTGTTACGCGTCAACAACTAGAGCAAGTTAAAAGGCTCATCATTAGCTTACTCGACTAAAGGATACCCTATTAGCAGTCAGTTTCTATGATCTATTGTATGAAATCCCGATTAAGTAATTAAGTAAAGGTAAAATTGGATTTGCTTAATTGTAAATGCTTCTCTTAAAATATGTATACTTAACTTTAATAAAACTCTCTTAATTATTTATACGCTTACAGGGTATAAAATAGACTTGAACACTGCTTTGAGCATGGTTTGCGTGCTTACGCCACAAAAAAGAAAATCAAATAAAATATGCACAAATAATTTGCCATGCGTAATTTGTGCAAATAATATGCGTAATTGCCTGACGAGTTGCGCCTTTAAAAATGACACGACCAAAGGGAAGTCGGGGAAGTTGGGTCAGCAGAGGGTGGAGAGGGGAGGGGAGGAGCAGAAGAGAGTTGTTGGCGGGTTATAGCCGAAGCGACGGCACAACATCAAAGCGCAGTCAACACGATGCACACACTCACACACACACACACACACACACACACACACACACTTTGTGTTTCTTTAAACAAAATACATACAGCAAAATGTTCGCTTTGTTTTTATGAGACCAACGATAATAAAATTTAAGGCCGCAGGCGACAAAGTAAACACAATAATAAACAATTGATTAAATTGAAAACATGACAAAGAATGAGTACACTAAGAATATACTGTATGTGCATTTTTATATTATAAATATAAAAATCGAATGTTCAATTCACATTTACATTCAAGCAAATAAGTCTTTCAAAAATGTAATTTTTCAACTAAAATTTATATTAAAGTTTGTTCAAATAATTTCAAAAAAATTAAAAATTATAATATAATAAAAGCTTACTACAGTTAAAATTTAGTTAGATATCTTTAACGTTTAAAAACCTTTGTATAATCTTTTTAGAGTTTGCTCAAATGTCAAAAAATTGAATTTTCATTATATGATATAATTAAAGTGTTTATTATAAAAAAAATTTGTTCAACTAAATATAAATTACCATCAAAGCCAGCTGAGAAAATATAGAAAATCACTGATTCGTTACTTGTATAATACTACTTGTTATTTATTTGAATTAAGGGATACTCTAACCAATTCTATAATATACGTAAGAGACATTATTTAAATTATGGATGGATCGATGATTAATGACATTCTAAACCACTTAAAAAAGTTGTGACTGAGCAACTATTTGCTAAGCAGATTGACTGACTGACTGATTGACAGACTGATTGAGGGAAGTGCTTGGCTTGGGAGGGCGAGAAGTGGAACGGAAGTAGTTAGAGCAAATAGAAACATTAGTAGAGCCCGATTTAATAACTCAATTGCGCTGCAATCAGTTGAATACCCCAAGAGAAGCATTTTTCCAGTCCTCAGACCCATAAGGATATATTCCCGGCACTTTTAATTATCGGATCCTGTGCGATGACGACCTTGGTTCTCCTCAAGGCTGTGGCCATAGTCGTAGTCACAGTCACAGTCATAGTTAAAGTCACAGTCGTAGTCATAGTCATTAACTGCGTGTGGCAGCTCATTATGCACATTTTGGTTAAACAATGGTCGCATTGATAGACCGGCAATGGTTTTATGGCCTCTTTATGACAACGTTTGTCCTTCGTCCTTCGTACATTGGTAATGAGTTCTACACGCCCAAAACTGAACTCAACTCAACTCAACTCAAGTCACCTTGATTTTAAGTACTTACTTATATGACATTTGACACGCGCATTTACAAAATTAATAATGGAATCTTTCGGAGTGCACGCGTCTTCCCATCGACATTCCGGGAAACTGAACTCTGGACTCTGTCATTGATTTTGGCTTCAACTTTTGCCGTGCACAGGACCTCTTACAGGACATCCATAGATGACATTGGCATCTGCGGGTGTCGCAGTGCTAGTAAAATTTTATTGATTTCTTGTTTGTCTTTTGATTTAGTTTTGGACACATTGTGCACAAACATTTATCGCTTTGTTTTCCTGTTGGTATCCTGTTTAAGTAGTCGTCGTGCTGCTTCAGTCGGAGGACACGCGACAGGAGCTGGTGACAAGTTTTTCGCTTTTGTCACAGTCACGGCGAAACTTTTACAATCGCTGTACAAAAACTTCTCAAGGCTGCAGTTCGCAGCGCAGTGAGGGGTGCCAATGAAATGAGATCTACTTACTTTAGATATGACAAGAGCTTCTCAAAAGTCCTTGAGAATTGCAGTGTTTTCGGGTTTAAATTTATTTAAAATTTAATTTTAAATTTTATTTAAAAAATTGATACAAACTCTCAATTAGAATAAGTTAAATATCAACAAGAAGAATAGTAAGTATGTATTAAACAGGAATTATAATCGCATTTAGGTTTTCTGTTATCGTTTACGCAAAATCATTGAACAAAGGTTAACCGGTTTCGGTTCACAAAAAAAAATTAATTAAAAAAATTAATTAAAATTAAATCAATAATATAATAATAATAATTAAAAATGTATTACTTTCTTAATGTTTCATTCACCCATTTATTTCACATATTCTTTAGTTTGATGTAGTATAGTTACACTTTAACAATTTTAATATTTCATTTAACACATTTATTTTTTTGCGCTTATTCAGTGCTCGATGATGAAAACAAATAAAAATCCAAAATTGGACATAAGAAAATTAAAATCCAAAATCAAAATGAAAGGTGAAAAATAATTTATAAACCCTTATAAATGAAACGGTTATTAAACGGTTATTTCGGTTTAAAGGTTTCGGTCAAATGAAAATTTTTTTTTCAGTTACGGTTTGAGTTGCGGTTTTAAATTTCAATCGGTTTTTACCGGTTAAGGGCTACGATTTCGGTTAGGGTTTTAATCCCTGGTATTAAATATATTTTTCAAAAATTAATATTTATTTGCAGATATCGAAAATCATGTTTATTTGATAAAGAGACTTTTTCTTTTTAAATGTTAATATTTTTTAGTTGCTTGTGTTTGTAAAATTTTATTAAACCTTATAGTTTCTTAAGTTAAGCTCTTAAATTCTACGGATAATTCATTAAAAGACATTTATTTTCGAATTCAAAAAACAAGTCCCTTCGCCTGACTTTCTGGGAACACAACTCTGTGAGATCACATAATCTTCGACTGTCAAGATGATAGTTTTACACGTGTACACAAGTCGGCGTACATCATTCTGTGATTGGGTGTACAATCGTAAGATCGAAGCTACCTGCTTTGATTTGCCCTCGAAAGTCCCGAATTCTGATCAGAGTCTCACAAATACACACACACACACACCCATAGACCGCGATCATTAGAGCTGATTCGGCCCACGTTGACGACGACTACTCCATAAGTTGAGAGTGATTAATGATTTGCAACAAATAGAGGCACAAATCTGTGGCCAGCAGCAGAACAATAGGGAGCCAGAAGGCACACCTATTAACACCAAGTCGTACTTGGACTGGCACCTACATTAAAAATATATACAACAACAAAACGCTCAACTATAGTAGAAGAACATGCTTCCACGAAGCAGCAGCAACAATAACAACATTATTAATTACATGCATTAATTTCTGGCACAATTCGTGGAGAGGAGAGGCGACTGACAAGTGATGCAAGGCTCTCAGAACCAGAAACTGAACCCAAACCCCTGTTCAGGTTCTAGGCGCCACTGTTGATGGATTCGTGTCTCAACTGAGCTGATGTAAAATGATGTGATGTGATGGTGATGAAGAGCCGTCTAAATTATGGAAACTCTTGTCACCCGCTGCGTGTGAGAGCCAAACCAAAAGGAGGCAACAACTCGACCCCACAGGCTGTACATTAATTTCATGTGAAAGAAACCAGTAACAAAATCAAAGTAGTATATCATAGCACACTCAACCACTCACACACATATCACACATACACATAATGCAGCCGCCATGTCGTTAATTTAATTTGTGCAATTTTGCAGCCAAATATTTTCCACACTACCAAACTGCCAATAAAGCCCACGCAAGCGCTAACCTGGCAACTTGGTTGGCCAGTTACCAGTTACCTAGTCCCCAAATCGCGAAACACAACAACATCATTTTACATGCATATACATATTTACAGCAATACGAGTACGCACATACATAGTGTATGTACATCATCACCATCTCTTTCTGGCATCAGTTTTGGCATAGTCGAACAAGTTTTTCCAGTTTTTCTGCCAATTTTCTTTTGTGCGCGCGCAATTTTTCATAATTATGCTCTGTAGTTTAAAATTAGTTAAAGGGTATGCTGTACTTATGACATAATTTAATTATTATTATTTTGAGAGAGTTCAGTTTAAATTTTAAGCTTCAAGGATTGAACAAATGCAATGTATTTTTCTTAACATTAAATATAAACAATGGGAACCTAACTTGGATTATGACTAATAAAGACATTATTCATTAATGTATCTTTGCATTATCATTTTTTAAAAAACGAAATCACCTAATACATATTTTAGAAATACTTTCCAAACTATACTTGTTATTAAAGAAAATATTACAATTTTTATATTTTATTTTAGATTTAGTAAACTATTTATTTTTGTATTTATTAAAGTAATTCATATAGAATTCAATTTTTTAAACTTTCATTTCATATAGTTCCCCTTCTTTTGTGTTAGGGTATTCACTAGTCCATCATTTGCTTTTTGTGAATTTTCCCACTAGCTTTAAAGACACTTTGACGCTTCCTGTTGGCAGCTTGAAGCACTTGAATTGCGTTCGTTGCATTTTAGTTGCATTGTTTTTGTTGTGCGCAACGCGCACGCTGCACGCTTCATGACAAGCATACAAAACAACAACAATCATAAATAAAACAACAACAATTGCAGTCATATCTATACAAATATTTAATTCACAAAAAGCTACTGCCTGTTAATTAATTTGTTGATATGGCAAAAGAGGAGACGACACCGCATGTAAAAAGTGTTGTCTGTGTGAAAATTGTTGATCGAATTCCTGGAATTGGCCGCAAACAGAACGGAAGCATTTTGGCAACGTCGACAATATGATACTCGTAATGTTATCAATGCATTTGAATTTGACCCAATTTGTCAAGTCTCAAGTGCAGCGGAAATTCGTTAAATTGTGTTACAAAATCAAATTAAAAATGTAAAAAACAAAATATGTATATAAAAAATAAGAAAAAAAACCTGAGACGCATTGACGCGTCAACTTTGGAGTTTGACGCGTGCCCGAGCTGCATGACTCTCAAATGTTGTGTTGGCCATAAAAGATTTTTTGTGTTCGAGTAGATTTTGTGTGCTTGTTGCACATCATTGTTGCAACATCAGCGCGAGGTTGAGTCGAGTACACTTCAAGTCCTCGACTCGATCGAGTGTCTCGAGTGCTAATAAAAACCCACTGAGTGACTGACAGTCTCAACAACAATCGTGAGTTATTGAGGCAGCTAATCTGGGTTGGACCTAAGCCTGTTAGACAGCCAGGCGGGTACGAGTGTATCCATGAATCTGTTGTTGTGTGGGGTGAATAACAAACAAGCTATTTAACACCGCACAACACACAACAAAATGCTGAGCAATCGGACAATGAGATGGCAAAATAAATAAAAATAAAAAATAAAATAAATATGACTGCAGATCCACAAAGATTCAGAGAGATTCCAGATGAGAGTCGCGAGTCCAGAGAGCTGCACAAAAGTGTCGAAGATCAAAATCAGCAGCGTTCGAGAGGCGGGAATTGATCGCGTCGATTAATTTGTCTTGCAGCCAAGCTTTGGGCTTCAGTCTTCGTGTCTGTGGCAGCATGAGTCTGCAACATGTTGCCTCAACCAACAAATGGAATGCACTTAATCACGATTAGTTGTAATCGATAAGCATACAGCAGCCCAGCTAATAACTCCACTGACATCAGACAGTCTGTATATCTTTATATTTTTCTTTCTTTTTTTTTGTACTTTGCTTAGAAAACTAAAACACACACAGAAATTGAGTTGAGTTTGAGCTTTGAGTTTACTCGGGGTGGTCCTCGTTTTGGCCATTTACATATGAACAGCTCCACAGTTTGCCTTAAATGGCCCCTCAATGATTTCAACATAATATTGTAAGGCTTTGTTACTGACTATCTACCAACTTCCCCCCTGTTCCCCAACACACCAATCAATGATAAATGGCGTAATTTATTAAAATCAACAAGCCCACATTTCCACTTTCCTCTTCCTCCCCGAGCCTACCACCAAAAACCAACTCAATTCGGGCTAATAATTTTGAATTTATCAACATTTGTTAGCCACGATTATGAATGACGTGTGAGGCCAGGTAGCCAACAAGTCGCCACAGTCTCCACACACAAAACTAAAGAAACGCATACAATCAAACATTTATATTCATTCATAAAATGTTTCGCTTGCTCCACGGGTTGCCTTTCTGAAATAAAAAACAAACATAAAACATATGCAAAAATTTGTTTTCAATTATTTCGAATGCCCAAACGTGTATTTTGAAAAAAAGGTTTTCTGATTTCTTTCCAGGTATTTAAATTGTCTGTATCGTGTGGAATGTGTTGTACAACATTTTTGACAATTGCTTTTAACCATTTGTGCGTGTCGTTTGGATAAATGCAATTAATTTCATACAAATATTGTGAAATACTTATTGAACACTAAATAAATTGACGACTGTTGCCAGGTGTCTATCACATTTTCCTTTACTTGCAGACTTGTATCAATTGTTGACTGTTAAACTCTTAAGTTACTGTATGTCAATTAGAGGTGGAGAACTATCGATAGCACTATCGACACAATCGATGGTTGGGCGCTATCGAGCTACCATCGATAGCAGCTTCCCACTTTCGATAGTTCCCGAAGTAGTTCAAAAATTGCAAAAAATTACTATTTTAACCCCTTTTTTCTCATTTTCATACAAAAAGTGGCTTTTTAGCAATTTTCCAAAATCATAAATAATAAAAATAAAAGAGAAGAGATTTTTGAAAATTTCTTTTTACAGTCAATCTTAGAATTGTTTTAACAATTCTTTTTGCATCAAAACAAAGTTGAAAAAGTAGAAAAAGTAATGGGTCAAGGAAAGTTTTGCAAATACATATAAAAAGCTATTATTTTCTTATGTAAAGTCAAAAAAATTAAGTTTTTATCAGTGTTTCTATGTATGTATTTTTTGTGTCCTGGACTATCGTCGACTATCGATAGCACTATAGTCGACTATCGTCGACTATCGATGGTTTTTTAAAATACTATCGTAGGCTATCGATTATCGATAGTTCTCCACCTCAAGTGGCAACTATCAAAATGTTATTAACATTGACATTGTCAATATTATATTTATGTACTTTCAATTTTCAAGTTAATAAAAATTTGTTTGACTTTATTAACTATATTTTAAGTCGAAACCAAGAATTTATTAAAATTTACAAATTGGCTTAACCCTTGACTATTTTGCAAACTTTTGTTTTATGATATATTCGAATTAACATTAATCGTAAATAAAAAAAAATATCTCATTAAGAAAATAAATGTCACATAAATAAAAAAAATAAAACGCATGATACAAATCGCATTAAAATTTGTATTAAGTAAAAGAGTAAAATAATATCTGCAGCTTCAGAGCTCATCGAAACAATTAAAACCATTCCTCAAATATGTTTTCCAATCTTCTTTGCAATTTTAGGAAAAAGTCAACACTCAAGTTGAAGCCTCTGCCTCGTACCACCTGACACAGCTCATCAGGGGCAAGGGGAGGAAAAAGGAACACAAAACACGGCATAATCCAGCAGAGAACGAGGCTAACAACAATAAAAGTCGCAACATCCCAAAAGCGATCCACTAAATTTCGTACAAGAGGCGGCGCCACGTGTGGTCCTGTTTAACACGAAGCCCAAAATGCATTAAATCAAAATTTTAAACAAGTGCAAAAATGTCAATAAAAAAGCAGAAGGAAACAAAACTCACGATCGAAACAACGATCGAAGGGCAACACAAACTTATTGTGAGTGTGAAGCTGGAGTCTCCACCGAATGTTGTATAGTTCGAGGAGTATCCGAGTATCCGAGTATACTCACATGCTGCCATGCTGTGCATTTAATTTTCAGCTTTTGACATATTTATGATAACTTGGGTCATTTACGTGCAACCTTTGTCTTGTTGAACACCCCAAGTGGCTGTTCGAACGCCAGCTGGAAGGCAGAAGAAGGTGCTGCGCCTGAATGTGGCATTCCACATGCACAAAGAGAGACAAAGAGAGACAGAGAGAGCGAGTAGTTGGTCAGAGCAGACAGTCAGTCAGCGGACGACACGGCAGGACATCGTTTAATTGCGAACAAGTTTTTTAACACGATGTTGTACAACTCTGCCTTGTTTGCATAAACTCAAGCGAACAGTTAAAAAAAAAAAATGAAAATAAATAAACAGTCATGATGTTGCTTGCAACATGTTGCCAGTGCTGAGCTCATTCTTTTGGCCACGTTTATTCCGTCCGATTATCCTGGGGCCATTGCCGATGCCGCGAACGATGCCTTTGTTATAATGAGTCTTAACAGCTATTTTTATTGAAGGCAGCTGCCCTTGAGCTCAATGCCCGATCCTGTACTGTCCCCTCCCCTCCCGTCAACTCCTGTCCTGTCCTGTTCACCTGATCCTGACGCATTGATAACGCGCTGAAAGCCACACCACAAATTAATTAATTTATGACGACGACGCGTCGTCCCAAGGAGTCCCGAGGAGGGCGTGGCAGGGCGAAAGGCGTCGCGCTTCGTCTTGGCATTGAGAAATGCGCCTCGCTGATGAGCATAAAATTGCTCCCATTTCACATACATACATACATTCGTACACATTCTCTCCACAAACATTCGAGTGTAACCCACATTCGCATGTCGCAGTAATAAATTCCATGTATAACAACAACAATAGCAGCAACAATGAAAATTTTCATGCTAATGAGCAACACGCTAACTGTTCAAATGTCTAGAGTGGAACTGCAACTGCAACATGTCCCCGCTCGGCAATATTCCAAAGTCTGCGTCTGCCAAGTCTAGGCCATCATTTCGGGAGGGCTTAGCAAATGAAGCTTAGCCGCTTTTGTCCTTGCATGGCGTAACTCATAACTTTCCATATTTCACTCTCTCTTCCTCTCGCTCATTCTATGTCTCTTTCTTTATTTTTATACCCTTGCAGCGGGAATTATAATTTATTCACTTTATTTGTAACATTTGAAATTTCGGCAGAATCCCAAGTGACTAGCGCTCTAACTATTGAGCTTTGTCTTCAAATTTAATCATAGTAACTTAATCAAATACGTAAGGTATCTAATTTCTTGGTCAGGACGACGAGTTGAGAAAATAAAGCCATGTCCGTCAGTTTCGACGAAAACTTTTCTACCAGCTCTAAACTTAGTTTGATGCACTTTGGATTATTAATTAATTTATTTATTTAATGTCAACTAAGGACAGTTGTAAGAATTTAAGTAAAATTTAAGTAATATAAAAAATTAAGTTATATTAAATTAATTAAAATAAAATTTAAATTTTTTCTAAAATGATTAAAATTTAAAAATTAAATTTCGACATTGCTGGTCTACTGTATCCTAGAAAAAACAAGCCAACAAATATGTATAATATGTAAAAATAATTTATATATGCTGAGCAAATAAAAGGTAAATTTGAATACTACATCATATAGTTGTCATAGGAACGATCACTTAAAAGGAAAGTGTTGTAATAAATCCTTATTCTTTTTGTATAACAAAGCTACTTAATGGTACTTTCTATTAAGGCTCCGAGAGGGTATCAAATCTTTGGGATGCCATAGATTACTTTTCTTTCTAGTTTTCCTTTCTTTCCCTCTGTTTTCTGTCTTTTGCACGTCTGTTCGTCGCATCGGCCCACACACGACGGCGACGTCGACTGCGACTGCGACTGCGACTATGCGGCCGAGCATGGACTTAATTTACACTTTTGTGTTGGGGCGCGTGTTTATCGCACACACAAAATCTCTAAAGTTGCACACACACACACACACACACACATACACCTGGGAAGAAGAAGAAGCAGTGGCAAATAAGGGGAGGTTGGAGGTTTGGGGGCTCGGTGCTATATGACTGCATTTTTATAAGCTGCCAACATGCGAAAATGGGCTTTAGCAGTTGTTATGAGTGTTAACACTCTCGTGGATACCTGGGACTGGCCCGCCAACAACAACAACAACAACAACAGCAAAAGCAGCAACAACAACAACAGCTAAAGAACGAAACCGAAACTGAAACTCTGTGGGTTCTCTGCTTTATTATTATTTTTGGACTGGTGATATAATGTTTTTTTATACAGCTCTATGCATGTGACTGTTGTAATTTGCTGTAAATGTTGTAAAATGCCTGACGTGTTATTTAATTAATAACAACAACAACAAATAAGCGACATAAAACGAGCAGTGAAAGTTTTGCAGTTATTAGTACGTTATAAAAATAGTTTTTTCTTTTGTTTTTTTTTTATATATTTTTTATGAAATGTATACGGTTGGCAGGAGCCAAGGGGAAGTTAGGATTGCGGCCTAGACTTCAGTTAGTGTGGCTTTTATTGTCGTGTTAGCAGGCAAGCATTTTATTATGCGAAATGCCAACTGGGTGGAGTCCGGTTGTAATCTTAATTTTCGTTTTGGTAGTTGCTAATTTCGAAGCCATATATCATCAAGAGGCGCAGCAGCAATTCATCAAATGATCAAAGGTGGCGATAGTCCAGAGGAATTGGCTTTAATAGTTTCAAAGCGAAAATAATCCAAGTCCAAACTTACATATAAGATGACATTTACATATATCATATTTTCTAGGCACTACTCTTTGTGTTTCTACCAGTAAGACATTTTCTTGGGATCAAATAAATACAATTGAATCATATTATAAATTAAAAAAAACCTTAAATATTAATTTAAAAAGGAAATAAAAAAAAGATTGTTAAATATTATATTTATTTTGCAATCACACAATTTAAATATATTTAAATTAAAATCAAAATAGTTTTATTGGCCTTTGAGTGATTTTTGCAATTCGTAATTTAAAAAAGATTATATTTCTCCGCCTAATAAATTAAAAAGCTCATTCTAAAAAAAGGAATAGTTATAAAATTATTTATTTAACAGCAATGAAAATTATCATAAATCAAAAACTTTCTAGTTGCCAAAAAAAGCTTACTAATAATTATACTGCATTTTAATGTAGCAAATTATTGCATGCTTGCTTCCTCTGCCACTTGCAACACACACACACACTCTCTCAGTAAATATCTCAAGTTGCAACTGGCAATTTGAGGCGTGTTAGAAATTTCACTACCCCCTCCCCCCACGCCCCTTTTGTACGCCAATCTGTCTGCTCCCAAGCTTGCATGTTTGGGTCTGTTGCATTCTGTGGATACGTGCAGAAAATAACACAGCGATAATATTAAATTGCTGTCAACAAGAAAATATGTTGGTTAGTTCTTTAGCTTTTTTGGTATAAGCCTCAATTGATTTTCTGTCAGCGCACAAAGTGCAGAATGCAAAACACTTTTGCAAGTGTTGATATGTGTTATATGGTAGTTTCTTATCAACAATGCCAGTCTATTGCCTGACTGACGGAATGATGAACTGACATGCACAGAGCGAGAGCGAGAACGAGAGAGAAGCAAACAAATAATAATCAACGGTCTAACATCAAAGGTGAAACAATTTCAAGTTGTTTTCATGTAATTGCCGACATGCGCATATGCCATAAAGAGCAAAACCCCCATGGAGTGAGCAAAACAACAACAACTCACATTCCTTTGTTTTGCCAGGGCGCCAAACTATTAACCGAATAGCAGTAAATTTGTTAATGCCTTTGTCTAAACATGTGCGTTGGCAGGTGCCTCAAATTCCATAGGCCTTAGTCCGTTTTGTATGGCAAAAAAGCCAAAGCAGCTGAATCCAAAAAGGGGTTAAAATGTGTTTATTTGTTTATGGGGCAACCCCCCGCAGTTTCCCCTCCGTTTCCTTTCACATGTTGTCTCTGTGTTTATGGTGTCCAAGAATTATACTCGGAAAAAGGGTTAGGCCCATCCATAGTTAGTTAGTTGATGCCCCAGTGCGTTTGACTAATGTCTCATTTGCATGCCAAAAGCAGTTAACAAGTTTTACCAACCAACGCAACGCAACGCAGCGAGGCAACCAAAATTATGCCTTGTCTTGCTTTTAAAAACAACTTAGTGGATAATACACCCCTAGTGTTAAGCCATCCAATACTATTTACAACAACACATTCATTTCCTTCTTTGGCGCGCCTCAAGTGTTGTCACCTGTCATAATAAGTGCGGAAGCAGCAAACGGCCAAAAGGAGACCAAAGTGCCAGAAGAACCAAATGTGAGAAAAGAAATTCTTAGTAAAAAGAACGAAGATTCGATGCACTAAAAAGAATATGTCAAAAGAACGAAGAATTATATACAGAAAAAGTAAATTTAAAAAATATCGAGATCATCTTTCAGTCAACATAAGAATCAGATAACATTAGAAAATATGTATAAAATGTTCAAACTTTTACAACATCCAATTTGAGCCTAAATAATTTATGAAAATTTAATCAATTTTTGTCATTTTAAATTGTCTCAATTTAGAAATTCAAAAATAATATTTATAAAACTATTAAAGTTTGGAAAACTCCAAAAGGAAGTAGAATAACTCATCCAAATTATTGAGCTCGGAGTCTTGTAAGCTGTTAGCTGTGCTATATTATTATTATCTTTATTAAATAAGCGCAAACACTCTGACATAGTGCATATGCCCTGTTTTATGGGCAATTTAAAAATTATTACTGCATTTGCTTTCAATTTATAATGTGAGCCGTCGCGATGCAAATGTAAATTGCAATATTATTTTTCTCTTTCTCAACTTCTTCAGTTGTTGCAAAAAAATGGAAACAAAAAAAACTTACATTTCTTTAGCGGCATATGCGTGTTGCACTTGAATTTGTTGGATCTGTCGACTGTCGCACTTGAGTTGAACCTGAAGCGAACCTGTTTCAAGTGGATTGTTGTGGAGTGCCTGGCAAAAAAGTATGTACGAGTATGTAAGAGTATGTTCATTTGTCGATTGCTGTTGGGGGCCTCTGAAACGGAACCGCAAATTATTTTAATTTGCGTTAAATAATGCAACGAGGTGAGAAAAAATTAAGAGCATTGCTGTATGAATTGTAGATGAAATGCAAAAAAAAACATATGTATAATAATCATAATAATGTTCAGAGAGCGCAAAAAAGTATGGTATATTATGACATAGTCGTATATGTATACAAGTCAGACAACAAGTCGTATTTCTCAAACAAAAAAAGGTTCAATAAAGGTGAAACACGGTTGAGAGATACCCTGTTTTGGAAGGGTAGAGTAACACCGAAATTTCTTAACACTTTTCTTTTTTTCTTAATTTAAAATATCAAAATTTAAATGATGACAAATTTTTTTAAAATTTAATATAATATTTATTTATTTTAATCTTTCTTAAAGTAATTTATATTTCTAAATATAACAAATGATAATAAAATTCAAATTAAGGTTTAAATCAATATCAAATCTAACATTTAAATAAAAATTCTAAGTCAGACTTGATCTTTCAAATGCCCGCTTACCAACATTTTGAGAGAAAGGGGTATTCAAAAAACGTTTGGCAGTCGCGCCTGGTAACACTCATTAGCTGACAGGCAGCCTCGTCCACCGTCCGCCGTTCAGCGGTCTGTCTGCCCCCTTTCATATCCTGGCACAAAGTTAAATGCGCCGACCTGTAATTTGCCTGCAATACGGCGTCGCAATAAACTCACTTTACGCTGCCTTCGAAAAGACGAGTGCCACATGCCCCGAAAAGAAATACAATATAAAATATAAGTACGAGAGCTGTGAGTTGTGAGAGGCAAAAAGTTCCTGGAGGTTGAGAGCAGCCAGCTCCTTGTTGTAACGTGTTCATTGGTCTCCGACTATCGTAATGTTTATGTGAAATGGCTGTAGGGTGCTAAAAGCGAGCAACAATGCCACGCAGTTTAGCTCCTGACATGTTTAGCAACATTGTGGCCAAGCCCATGTTGCTAAAGACCAAAAAGCCCAAACCAGACTAAACTTTAAGACTTGAATATTTCATTGGAGTGTGCTTGTGTGTGTGTGTGTTGTATGGTAAGCAGATGTTGTTGAGCGGTAGCCACAACTTTTGTGAGTGCTGTGTTGTGTTTTTTGGCTTATTCAGAGGCAATTTATGCATGTTTAGATCGATCATAACTCTTAATTAGCAGGCAGGTAAACCTTGTCAACTCTTGATTGACAAGACTTTTAAGGTTTCGGCAATCACCGAAAAACAAACATTTTTGCGTAGGCCGCTCAAGTGAAAGGCGAAATATTCAAAACTATTGTGTGTTGAAATATCGAAAGCGAAAATTTAGCTGGAAAAGTCATAAAAACATAAATGGTGATGATTGAACTGATGTTCTTAGATTTTCAAACCAATTCAATAAATCATTAAAGTATAAAAAAATTATCAAATATAGTTCAATATTTTGTAATTTGAAAATTCATTTAATAAATTCTACATTTAAATAGCAATTACAAAACTCGTAATTAATATTTTTTGTATTACCTTAATAGATTTAAATGTAGATCTCATAAATATTATCCAAGTCATTATGTGTAAAATCCTAACAAACTTTATGCAAATATAATTAATAATTAAATATAAATTTTAATGGATACTTATAAACATTTTCAACAACATTTTTAAATCTACGCGTAGTTGTCTCATAAATAAAAGTTTATAAACATAAATATCACATTTAAATAGCAATAAAAATGTCTACACCGTATTCATGTATATGCAGTTATTATTTATTAATTTTCTTTCTTAGCAATAGGCCAACTAATCCCAATGTTTTCATATTCGTAAACCTCATTCTTTTAAAATGCCCTCAGGCAAACCCACACGCAGTCCAACCAGACACAATGGCTCCAATGACTCAAGCGATAACAAACCAACCACCCACACACACACACACACACAAGTACGAGTACCCGTATATAAGTTCGAGTTTATTCACATACCTACGAAGTAAAAGCCACTTCAATCGAGCTGACAAACTCTGATCGATCGCCTGCGAGGCATAAATCTCCCAATGCTATAAAACTCGAGGCAATTATTTTATGATAACTATCAAAAAAATGTTTTGAAAAATACAAAAAAAATAGAAAATTGTAAGGACAACAAGTTGTACATTTTTTCATTCTTTTTATTCGTTTTTCTATCAATTGTGCACATTCAATCGTTCAATCATCAATCATAATTTTCAACGATCAACAGTTTTGTAGGCAAACGTTTTCATGTAAAGTCTTAAATATTTTCACACCTTATAAACAATGTGCAGTCACGATCACGTTCGGTTCGGTTTAAGTTCAGTTTGGTTTGAGTTCAGGTAATGCGTCCATTGTCTCTTCAACAATGGAAACTAAGCGACAGTTGAACAAGACCCCCATATGGATCATAGTTATACCTCGAAAAAAAAAAATGAAAATAAAAAACTACATTTCTTTCTAGCGAATTATGACGCGCATTGAATGATCGATGAATGATATGATTTTATACGATTTGTAAAGTCTCTTTCAGAGACGTCATATTCCCGATGAGTCAGTGCAACATTTTTGATTATAGTTTTATTTTTGACTGTGTTCTATGAGGGAAAGTTTGAAAGATGTTCGCTGCCTTTCACTTTGTCATTGACTTAAACTGCTGACGGCTTCATTAATACTCGAGAACTCTTCTCTCGGAGTCTGTGGCAGTGAACAACAAACACAAGTTATGCATAGAAATTAGCATTCTGAATGATCACGAGTCGAGTGCGCAGTTGACAGCGTTGACAAGTGAGCTGGCTTATGATTTTTGACAGGCCACAAGGCGTATACACAACATGCAACAGCAATCAGACAATCTCTCAAATACTTGCATATACTACTAGTTAATAAATTTAAATTATAGTATGTTTTATGTTAATCAAACGACAACAACAACGACAGCAATTGCATTGAGTCAAGTCATAATTGGTTTGGCAATGCGAAGCGTAAATCAACACTCACACTCTTGCGGGGTTCAATGGCATATAAGACCCAGTAGGATAAGGAAGAGAGGGAAGAGAGGGAGAGACAGGGGAGACTGACACCTACACCCGGGCGGTAGCTTGAAACTGAAGCCAGTGAAGCGACTTAAGCAGCTTCCAAAGTTGTCAGCGCAAAATAAGACAAATGTTCAAAGTGGCGACGCGGTGACCAACCAAAAAAAGTGAGGAAAAACAAATTAAGAATGCGACAGCAACTCAGTTGAATGCATTGCAGATACCCTGTAAGTAGTTCAATTTGAGTTTAATAATATAAAAAGTAATTATTTTGACAAAGAAAAATAAAATAGGATATTAAATATAAATCTGTTTTGAAAGGATTTTGAGATAAAGAATTAATTAACATTTTAATTTAATTTGCTTATTGGGTTTATTACCTATATTAAAGTCAGCTCTTGACTTAAAATAAGTAAAGTTAAAAGCGTAGAAACTTCTCTTCTTGATTTACATCTAAGAAATCGTACAGTGAAAGACATACTTTAGTTTTTAGCAATTAACAATTAAAAATATAAAAACTAGTCAATTCAGAGAATTTGCGGATTAAAAATTGATCATGAAAGGAAAAAAACAAATATTAATAATGAAACATTACGAGCATCAAATTTAGTATATTCTATTTATTTTTTTAAGTATCTCGGCATACCCATTTTAGTTTTAGTTTCAGTGTATTTTACAGGGTATCTATATGAGCATCTGTCGTGCAACGCTGTGTGGTCCAATTAAATATGCAACCGGGTCTGGGAGCGGTTCGGGGTCTGTGATCGCGTCTGCCACCAATGTGCGAATGATGCGTGAATTTGGAAACCGAGCAAATCTTGCACCACTGCACCACCAGAGTGAGCTGGCCCGTTGACTGATGAGCGCGCGTGAGGCGCATTAATTGGAATTGAGCAACCCAAAGGCACAAAAGTAAATGAATATGAAAGGCAGCCCAATGCAATCCAAGCAATTCAGCATTCTCAAAAGAGAGAGAGACTGGCGCATATTTTATCGCTATTGAAGCGTTTGGCGTTAATTAAGACAAAATCAGGCGAAATTTTTGTCACATTGCCGAGTCAGAAAGTCACAGTCCCCAACGAATTCTGATTCCGAATCGGATTCAGACTTGGACTCGTATTCGCATACGTACGAGTATTTGTATTCCGATTCTCAGTTCAGTTACACCACACAGTGGCCGTGATTAATTGTGCCTTGTGCTGGCTGCCAAGTTCTTTGAGACCTTTTTTCTTTTTGCTTTTATTACGACTACAGCAAAGAAAATGAAAAATTAGTCAAGAAAATCTGGCGAAATAAAATGTCGTCGGCGACATTTTGCAAAGAGTTTCTTTTTATATTTTGTTTTTTTTTTCTTCTTCTTCTTGTTTTTGTGCTTTACATGTGTGCGGTCTGTCAGTGGGTGTTGTAGGAGAACTTCATATATATACTCTATATATAATCGTCAGCATTCTTCTCATACTTTAATCGCTGCACATTAGTCAGCAAGCTTTGAGTTTTGTGGTGAGAAATTGAAGAGAAATAGTTTGATATGATTAAGTTCAACAAAATTTTAAAAGTTATATAAAAAAAAATATCAATAATATTTTTAAAACTATACTACAATTTCAATATATTTATTTTATCATTTACTTAAAAATTTCTTGCTTTTTCCAACTGTAGCGCATTTGCAAGTTTAACTAGCCGCAACATTTTTATTGCAATTTTTCACAGAGAAAAATGTGCATTTATTGTTGTTGCTGTATAAAAAAGATCAAAGCATTGGCATTATGTGGTTGTTGTCGTTGTCACATCAACGCGTTGCCATCGACAACAAAATGTAAAATGCAAAAACAAAAAAGACTACAAAGACAAGAAGAGACTGTCCGGAAAAGCGACTAATTAATGTGCTTTTAATTATAAATGTGACCGCAGAAAACTGTAAAAATATATACACATAACATAAACGAGACCGCAAAAGCTTAGGCAATAAAATGATACGTAAAGGACAGAAAACAGGAGGAGATCCTGACAACCGCAAGCTGAGTGGCAGCAATAAGCAAAAAGGGTTCAATTCGTCTCCTTGTTGTGCCCCATTGCGACATGTCAGGCCAATGTAACAATAACTACTCAAGACAGCCCAAAAGTAACACATCCGCAGAAGGACGTCTGAGAGGAAGAGGGAGAGAGGAAGAGGGGGACAATGGACATGGATATGTTGGCTTGTTAGCACACGACACGCTGTGGTCAGCAAATGAGCCCAGCAGCTGACCAAACTGGATACTCTTCATCTCTCTCTCTCTCTCTCTGTTTCTCTTGACCTCTGTCTCACCTTTGGTAATTGTCGTGTCAATTTGGCCCAAAACCACTTGCCTGCACTTTCGACTACGACATTGTCTATGTCAAATTTTAAACATTGATTATCTGGAGACATATTCAGCAATTAGCAAATCAACTCGACTGCGGCTTGTGCCACAAGATACTCGTACTTGCCACAGACCAGAGACCAAAAGCCTCAGCTGCTCCATAAATGACAATTACCAAAAGTGTCAAAAGCATTCTTGGTCTCAGTGTATGTATGTGTGTGCGTTTGTATTTTGTTAAGTTTTAATATGACAGCAGATAGATGGGAACTGGAGACATATTGAATCAGTTTAACATATGACAAAACCATATTTGATATTTAGATGAGACATTGTCCAAAGTTACACTGCATAAATGCCCAAAAATTTAAATTAAATTAAAATAAGACAAGGCGAATATTGGCTACAATTATGGAAAGATTAAAATGATTAAAAGTATATACTTATATTTATTTTTCTTAGAATGCTGATGATGAATTGAGTTTGCTGTATTTGATTCTGTATAATATTGCAATCAGACATGTTTTACATACTTTTAACGATGCAAAAGCGACTCAAAAAATATTGTTTGTGTTCCTGAAAACAACACTTGCTACTTCTCAAAATATTTGTTAGGAGAATTGATCAAATTTTAAATTAATTGAAATGAATTAAAATGTTTTTTAATTTTAATAAAAATGGCGTGAATGAATTTGTTTATTGAATAAAATATAATAGCAATTAAGCATCTCCTTGATGGTTTAGTATGAAAAACTATCATGCTTCTAAAAATATATGTATATTATAGAATATTTTTGCAACTTCATGTAATTTCATTCCAACATCTACAACAGCTAGTATTTATAAATTGTATTATAAATTTGGTTAAATTAAAAATATTTGTTGCTTTTTATTTAGTGCTGCTTCTCTTAAAACAAACGCAGCTAAGCATATTTATTTTTCCTATAGGGCTCAAGTTAGAAGACAGTGCTGCTAATTTGCATATACCCTTGAGTGTGACAAGAGAGCAGTCGAGTCTAGTCACCTAGAAATCATCGAGCCCTTTCCCAATGGACATGTTTAACGGCTTCATTTTACACATCATTTAATGCAAAACAAGTTTAAGTTTGTATGCCGATATATCCTCTATCCAGTGATGTCCTTTTCTCTTTTCGTTTTTTCCTTTTGTCACTCAATTTAAATTTTATACAGCTAAGGGAAGGACACAAAAGGATTCGATTGATTTATGGCACACTCCAAAGCAAGAGAGTGAATCTCTCACTTGTCAGTGTCTCATACAGTTCAGTGATTTTGCATTGTGCAATTACAAAGTGTTAACTAGAAATTGCTGGGCTTGCAACATATGGCAACATCATTTACATTTGTAAAATTTAAATTAATTGCGTGTTGTCGAGCGAACCTTTGACACATGGCGCAGTTGTCATTTGGCTGCAAGTTGCAAAAACTAAACAAACAAACTAAAAAAAAAGAATAAAAATGTTTTAATAATTTAGTTTTAATGTGTGTGTGTGTGTGTGTGTGTGAGTTGCGGCTCTTCTTCACAAAAATTGACAACACGCAAATGGCTCATTAGCCGCACCTTGAATGGTTATACATAGGTGTACATAGGTGTAGCCCCCCTCCCTGCCGCCATTCCGTTGCCCTCACAATTCGCACTGGCAATTAATAAACTTTACAGCTCATTATTAAGCATTATTGTCTTTCAACATAGGCAAACTCGTCCCTCGTCTATGGCCCGGCTTGAATGCAGTTAGCAGCTTGGCAGTTTTGCCGTCTTGCAGTCTTGCCAACTTTGGCGTTCAAGTTCTGGCCATTTGGGTGCAGGTTCCTTCAGGTAATTGCCGGTTTCTGCAAAGCGCCGACTCATATTAGTTGCAGTAATATTTCATTTCGACTCATCTTCGCGTCAATTAAAAAGTAACATGTCCGCTATCACCTCTCGATCTGGTGATGATGAGTAAATTGCATGCACGTTGATAACGCTTCAGTTGCCAGCCGAATTTAAGCGCAAACTTGCAACAAAACAATGGACAGTTCCTTAATTCTACCTATCTACAATTTCATGTTGTTGTTGTTGTTTTTAATCATTGTCATATTATCCATCAAGGCTTGCTGAAAGTTGTGCTGATTTCACAAGTTGTTCTTCTATCTGTCTGCATTATTTGTAGATGAAGTTTATTTGGAAATTATTACTTACTTCAATTTATAGGCTGTTTTGTCACATTTATGGACAAAGTTTAATGCATTTTTAAATATATTGGCTATCAACTATTTTCGCTTATCTATAGTACATTTTTCTTAAAGTTTCTATACATTTTTGAGCTTAAGGGGGAAAACAATTTAGAAGGCCGAATTTCGAGTGTTTTTTGTGACTTTTGTTAGCTAAAAAGGAATCGTTAGAATTCGTTGAAACTTATGGGATAGTTTATTCATATTTTGAACTACTCATTAAAAATTAGTATGACCCATTTCCGCCGGAAATCGTGAAGTAAAAGGCTGCTGCCCATTGACGATCGCCATCGGGATTCCTGGACATCACTTTTTTCATCCGAAATTATAATTTTTTTTTCTTTCGTTAGTAACATATCTTCTAAGAATATGAACCACACTTTGGAAAAAAAGTTGAAAATCTCATTTTTTTGAGGTATTTGTAAATATTTTCATTTTTTTATAATTTTTCTTCACCGTTCTGACATAAAAAAATATATTTTAACTAATAATATCATTAAATTAGGTGGTTCACATACTTGGCACTGTAATATAGAATATTCAGACAAATTTTCAAATCGATTAGTCAAAAACTGTTACGTAGGTAATCATTTCTTCGGAACAACTTGGAATCTCATGAGCTACATATTCTTGAATAGTTGTACTACAAATTTATCCAATAAGAAAAAAGTGGATTTTGAAGACCATCTAAACTGCTTTCCCACCTTAAAATGTTTATTAAAATAATAAACATATTCTACCTATTTATCGACCTTCTGTACATTCCTTTGAGCTACCATTAATTTGGCTGCCTTTACAAATAATCCTCTCAGTTATCGACTAGAAGTTACCACGTTTGTACACACATTTATTTGACATGAATTGCAATTGAATTATTTGTATTATTTGACAACAATGTTATTGCAAAAGTCACATTCACGACACATGTTCTATAACAAGTTCCTCGGACAATTTTGCGAAATCTTTCTACACATGTTCAAAGACTTGTATCAACAACTTTTTTGATAGAAACTCGTACAGCGGATGCAAATCTAACGACAAATGCTTTAAAGTCACGTTTACTCGTTTCTCGATTGAGAAAAATATGTTCAAGCACGTTAGTAAACATCACAAAAAAACAATATGTATGTGTGTATGTAGGCCAACAAATGAGATATTTTCAGCTAAGAATTTGTTGTTCAAGTTGTGCACACATTTCAAGCAATGTCAAGTTTTATACGAATAATTCGTAGACTTTCATTTTGTTTTCGCTTTTGTGGGTTGTCCCACTGAAACTGATTTCAGACTTGACTGATTTTGAAAAAGAAGAAGTAGAGTTCAAGATTGAAGTTCAAGTCAAAACCAAAAATCATTGAAGCATTCATAGCGATTTACCCCGTTAATGAGACCATAGATAACAGCAAAATAAACTGTCAACTTGGCCAAACACAAACACAAAGAGAGAGACAACAAAGAGGCGCACACTGATTAAGTCAACCCTAACAAATAAAGTTGCCGCGCGGCAGTAAGCGAAATAGGACGATATCCCTTTGGCTAACCCTCAATACAACAAAAGGGGTAAAATGTGCGAAATATCACAACTTGGCACTCGGTTGGGTCACAGCAACAACAACAACAACAACAACAATATCTAGAACAACAGCAACAACAAAGTTACGCCGGATTAACAACCCCTTCCGATGCAATGAGCGCAATTTATAAAATTGTTACGCTTAATAAATTAAAATTTCATTTTGAAGTATTGGGCGTGAAATTGAGCTTAGCTCTGGGGCGTTTCTCTATACGAGTATACCCGACTTCAAATTAGGGACGGGGGTGGTATTTATGCCCAAACAAATTATTCAAAATTGGTTACGTTTATTTTAAATCCTTGCATTTAAAATTAAGCCATTTTTAACTGTAGATAATTCAATTACAGCTTGATTTTTAAGTTCATATAGCATTGAGATTAAATTGGGATTGGATTTTTGTATTATTTCACAGATTTGTATGCCACAACGTAAGTCCATATTTTTATTTAAGCAATTGTTCTCAACTAACTTTCTTTGTAGAATTTAGAAAAATAGTAAATGATTTGATTTTCCACCAAGTTTTTAATTCTCTGTTCATTCGATAAGTTCATTCTGTCCTTCTCTTTTCATACATATTTAGTTTTGATTGATGTGAAGAATTTATTTCTATTTCTAATTTTGAGATAATTACTAATCTAAAATTTCTTGGTTCAAGCAAATCTTCCAGCTGTAAACTCTCTTTGCAAAATATAGAAAAAGAATAAGATAAAGTTCGGATTTGATTTTTAACAGATTGTGTATGATTTATGTATGAATATACATACATCCGTCAATTTATTATTTTATAAACGAAACTTTTCAATCTACCCATTCTATGTTGGCTCAAAAGCTTCTGTCGGCAAAGGCGGCAGAAACAAAGCCATGATCTAATCGACACACGCAAAGCTCCGTAGTTTAGGCCAATTTCTAATCAAACATTTTCTCACCTCAGTCTGAGTCAAGTTGTTGTTGTTGTTGCTGTTACCCTTTTGCCTTTTTGTGTTGTGGGCGTGTTCGTTGTTGAACGTTCTGTCGGCGTCGGCATCGGTTGCATCAACAGCAACAGCAACGGCAACAGCGGCAACATTTCTGTGTTCTTCGCATGTATTTTTTTTTTGTTTTTACTTTGCTGCAGCCGCATTTAACTTGATTCGTTGCTGTTGTTGTTGTTGGTCTGACATGTGAGAATTTGCCGTAAATCAACCTGTTGCCGTTGTTGTTGTTGCTGTTGTTGCTGCTGCTGTTGTTGCCGCACACGTTTTTCGGCGTCTGCGGCAGCAACAACGGCCACTTGGCTTATGAAGTGCCACAGAGAAACAGGTTAATCGATTTTAAATCGGTTTTGATGTTGTTTTGATCGCTGCTTTATGCATGCTTGTGTGTGTGTGTGTGTGTGTGTATGTGTGTATATGTCGCTGCTCTAGTTTTCTAGTTTTTGACGTTTGAACTTGATTACAGGTGATTTTAATAATGATGTGTCTGCTGCATGCAACAACCACAACCACAGCAACAACCACAACCTCAACGCCAACAGTTAATTAAATGGAACCCGCCAAGTGCTCTGGGCAGATGCGTCTTCTCTTTAATCCTTGATGTACTTCGAATGCCAGCTGGCCAATTATTAAGTACGAGTAGTTGCTAAATGCGTTGCATATTCATTTGCCTTGCTAAATGAATGGGTTGTGCACTTGATCAAACCAAAATACCCTATGAAGATTACAGAGCGCAATTGAAGCATTTAACTCGATGGAACTGCACAACTCTCAACTGAGAGGAAGCAAGATAAAGACACGTTGTTGATTAAACGTTTGCGAATGAGATGCAAAAATGACTAAAAATAAAATCAGCAACTCTGACGCGAGTTGCAGAGATAGAGATTAAAGTGACAGTAAAAATGTGAGTAAAAAAGAGTTAAAAAGAGAAAGTAACGAAGGCAATGTACAGAATATTAAATTGTATAATTATAAAAATAATTGATTATAAAATAATTTCCAAGATAAAAAAATAAAAATATTATATTTAAAGCTCTCTCCATTTTATAAAAGCTTTATAATGCAAAAAATTTAAATTTTTTTAAATTTTTAATGCAATATTTTATTTTGGACTTCGTTAAATATTTATTTTGATAATTTTATTTAAATAGTATGATAACAGAAACATTTAATCTTTCTCTAATAAATTCAAATTATAAGATATTAATCTCCACAATCCATTCGTCCATTTAAGTTATCTTACAGTCTGACACTATAAGCCATAAATAATTTCCAAGCTACTTGAAAAAAAAAAACAAATCAATAAACTGACACTGACTGCAATTGAAGTATTTATTTTTCTATTTATTCCACATGGCGTAACGCGCAGTTTTCCCACTAACCACACTTAGTAGTACAACATAATTTTCCGCAAGATTTCCAAACAAAACGCGTAAATAAGATAAAATACCAAAAGCACAACAAATGAGCAGGGAAATGGCTAGGGGAGTGGGGGAAACTCTGGAGACAAGCGAGTGTTGGGGTAGCCCAAGATGATTTATTTGCGAACTCGTCTGTTTGGTTCCACGCGAGCGACAAACGCAACGATGTTGATGACGATGCGCTGCAATGAAGTTGGCAGTGAAGCACTTAAAAGTGCTGTAATTGCTGCAACGATCCCAACCCTATCCCCAGCCCCATCCCCATCCCTATCCCCATACCCATCCCTATCCCCTTACCCAACTCAACTCGACTACTGGGATAGCAGGAAGTGCGCGACCGCGGAGAACAGGCACTTATGGCAGTCAGCTTGCAGATCAGCGCTACCAGCAACGACTTAACAGAGCCGCTACACTGACAGAAACAACTGTCTAATAATAACATCGATCAATTTTTTCTATTTCCTGTTCTTCATGTTGGTTTCATTTTTTAAGTATTTCAATTAAGCATTCTGATAATTTTATTCGACTATAACGAAAATCTCCAAAACCAAATTAGTAAAATTTTAACACACAACATTTGTACACATTAATAGGCATAAACTAGTATTACAATTCATCATCAATAAGTTCTTAAGAACTATATAAATAATTCTATTTATAAATTACTTAAGTTTCTTTCAGTGTAGCAGATTTCTTCATGTCAAATGATGAATTACAAGCGGAAGAGAGACATTTCAGTGGCAGTGGAAATGAAACTGAGAATCTGTGGCAGGCTCAAGTGCTCTTTATTTTAGTGCTCACTGACAGGCGAGTTGGCTTCTAGTCAACACACACACACATACACACACACACTGGGAAAGTTAGTTGCACACACTAATTACCTAGTTAAACTGTCAAATTGACAGATGACAGTTTTGTCTGTGCGCAGAATGCAAGTAACATTTTACCCGTCAAGTTTTGTTGCAGCTTCCTTTAAATGTTTTGTGTGCAACATTTTTATTTGTCATGCCACATTTTCTGTCAAAGTGCTGTCATATGCATATATATATACACTGCCGAACATATTTATTGGCACAGCAAACATTTTGAGATTTGGGGGCTTAATTGTTCCCTGATCGTTAACATGTTGGTATCAATGGAAAGGTCATATAAATTCCTTTTGAATGATATAAAACATTTCTTAACCCATTAAGTACCCTTCGAAAATTTCGAGTTTATGTAAAAGTCCTTTTTCGAAACTTTTTTCCTCGATTTTTTACAAAAAATATTTTGATGCAAAAAAATTATTCAAACAATTTAAGGAGTAACTGCAAAAAAAATTTTTCAAAAATATTTTTGCTAGTATTTTTTATAATTTTTTAAAAATTGCTAAAAAGGCACTTTTTGTGTAAAAAGTAGGAAAAAGGGGTTAAAATGGTCATTTTTAGGATTTTCAAAAAATTATAAAAAATACTAGCAAAAATATTTTTGAAAAATTTTTTTTGCAGTTACTCCTTAAATTGTTTGAATAATTTTTTTGCATCAAAATATTTTTTGTAAAAAATCGAGGAAAAAAGTTTCGAAAAAGGACTTTTACATAAACTCGAAATTTTCGAAGGGTACTTAATGGGTTAAGAAATGTTTTATATCATTCAAAAGGAATTTATATGACCTTTCCATTGATACCAACATGTTAACGATCAGGGAACAATTAAGCCCCCAAATCTCAAAATGTTTGCTGTGCCAATAAATATGTTCGGCAGTGTATGTCGAATATCCGAAGATCATAATTAACAATTTCGACAACAGAACAGAAGCAGAAGCAACAGTGTCTTCTGAGAAATGCCGCTTTTGTGTTTTGTTTGTCGCAAATTTGCAACTGAGCAACTGAACATGGGGCACAATATCAATGGGCGCACTTGAGTCCCCCCTCTGGTCAACATGCCCCCCTCTCCGTTTTCCTTCCTGTTACCATGTCTGGGCGTTTCGCCGACAAGTGCGCGCTATTTGAGTATTAATTATGCAAACGTGTGAAACATTTTAATTGGGTGCAAAGCAGCAACTGCAATTGCTAACCAAAGACAAGTCTCAGCCACAACCTCAACCGAGGCGTCTAACAAGTTGCCTGCCAATGCAAATTTTCTTTCAATTATATTTCCACATTTTCAGCCTTCTTGTCGCTAGTTTTTTGCTTTTTGCTCGCATTTTTTTGCTGCTGCCGCTCGACATGTAATTGCGCGCTTTCCTAGCCACAATTAAACTGTCATAGACATGACGCAGCATTATGACGTCGCAATTATAGCTGTCACTTTTGACAGCCAGGCTCCTCGAATGCCTATGATGAGTTACCCGAGAGCAAAGCATCGAGCACATCGAGCCACGCATAGTTTCAAGCTTAGACCACCCACTGATTTTGATTGATATCATTTTTGATATGTCGAGGAGTGTTTTAAATTCACATGTGTACATGTTAAAATGTTTATTTTTCTATAACTATCAAAACGATATTTAGATATTTTAAAAGTGCAATAAACATCAAATTCAATGTCTGGAATCCCAAAATTTCTGATTTCTTTTACAGAAATCAAAAGTTCCCCTTTTTGATTTTCAAGGTTGTAAACTATTTACAAAAACTGGCAACATGCTCCTTTCAGCAACAGTGTTGCCAGACTGCCCTACTCAGCTTTAAAGCAGGCTTATGCCTGGCTTTTTTGGTCACAATTTATGGCCAGACATTAATAAGCTGTCAACACATGCGTTAGACCCCAAAAAAAAAAATAAAAAACAGAGCCAGAGAATTGCTGAAGTTTTGGTTCAGAATCCTGTTTTTAATTTCACTTAACAAACTGCATACGAGCTGAACCCTAATGATGGCTCATAACTTTTGGCCAGCACAAAACAATTTGACAGTTTTATATGCGCTTTTAATGCCCAAAAACTTATTCGAGGCCAAAGGCTAAAAGAGGCATCGAGAAAGAGAGAGAGAGAAAGAAAGATGCATACTATTCGAGCCCTACACTTCTTTGGCTGGAAGTTGGCCCCAGGTAGAGCCCCGACAGTTAACTGTTGGCATTTGCTTATCCGTACCCTCGTTTATATATTGATCGATCGTTCGACATGCAAAAACGCCAACTGCAAAGTCCCAGTGACCGTTGCCCATCGGTGTCGATCTGTCTGTCTGTCTGTCTGCCTTTTATTAATTTTTTGTTTGACTTTTGCTTTATGGCGTGTTCATTGTGGCACCACAGTCAAATGTCAGTGTGGTGTTGGGTCTCCTCTGTGCTCTAAGCCTGGCCTAGAGACGAAAGCACGACAGAGAGAAACATTTTGTTGTTAACTTATATTGCTTAAATTTAAAACAGTAACTTTTAAATAAAATGTACAAGTTAATTATTAATAAATACATTTTTAATTTAGCTGAAAAGGAATAAATTGTAAATTTTCTTAGAAAAGTCAAGAAATACGTAGTTTTTATTTTGTAATACATAAAATCTAAAACTATCGCACTCAGTTACCCCTTTGATAAAGCCCTTCGTGTCACGCGAGAATAAAAGTCACGCGGACATATCTACTCTTAACTTACTCTCTGAGTCTCCCCGTTCTGCGTCTGGGCCATTTAACTGATTACAGTGCCTTGTGTACAAGCCCAGCAGGTGGTTTTCAATGTGCCTCAGCATCGACGCTTCGATGTCGTCGTCGTCGCTCCGTCTGCTTTGGCCACATTGAAGCATACTTTGTTAACGCGCGCGCAAAAAAAAGAGTGAACTAAAAATAAAACTCATCAGCCGCGACATTCCGCAACTGCCAACTGTTGGCAACACCCACGCCAAAAGTGGCTAAAAACGAGAAAAAAAAAATAACCTAATCCAACAACTTATTTTGAGCCGGCAAAAGCGATAATTGTGCGTTTCCAAATGGCACGGTAATCCAGCTCTGGCCACACCCATTACGTTAATCATAATAAAAACATCAGCGTTCGTAGTTTACAAGCTGCCCTCGAGCAATTCCTGCTACCCCAATAACAATGAAATGAAAGAGTTGTTCGCCTAGGCGTTGTAACTGCTTAAATGCAACAATTTTATTTGTAACAGCAACGCATGCAACTAACTTGAGATACCATGAGACAATGTAGTTACACTGAGCGAAAATAAAAGTCAATTTAAGGACAGGAATTTTCATTTCAATAATTATACGGTTGGAAATTTGGAAATCTGTTTGGATAATATTTTTAAACATTTTTCGAAGTTGGAATTAATAATTTACATTCAAATTACAGCCACATGTAAATACACATTAAAAGAAAAGCCTAAATTAAATTCATTCCGTAGTAATGATAGAAATCTTTTTTAATATTAATATTTTCGACATTGCAAGGTTCTATGCTTTGAAGAATTTAAAGTTAATTGATTAAACGACTGTAATCCATTTTATAAAATAGATGAAAATTTTAGTTATATTGATATGACATTCGTACAATTAAGATAATTCATTAAATTTAACGTAAATCAATTAAATTTTAATTATAAATATTTGTAACAGTGTAATCATAAATTAATTTAATAAAAACGAAGTTATTTTTAACAAGTAATTTTTCAAATTTGAATTTTATTCCCTCTCACCAAAATCTTAATTCAATTGGTTGATTTTCTAAACTTGAAGACAATATTCGTTCAGTGCATTTTGACTGCTCCTGGTAGCAGCAGCAGTAAAGCTGTCGCCCCGTTTTACAGCGTCTCTCTCTGCTCCTCTGTCTGTCTCTGTCTCTCCTCGTTCAGTCGTTTATGCGCCTCTCTGTCTGTCAGTTGGTCTGTCAGAAATTGCCAACATGCCAGAGATTACCAACTGTCAGTTGAATGTCATGCCAATGGAACATGCCGTCAACTGAAGTGTTGAACTAATTTAGCAGCTGTTGAAAAAAGCCAAAACAGAGCGAGATAGCTACACAAAATATAATGAAAGATAGAAAGTGTGTGAGAGAGAGGAAGATAGTGAAAGAGAGAGCTACCAGGCGTATGTGTAATGTACAACAATAACAAAGAAATTGAAATAAAAATACAAGTATTTATGCACAATGCAAAAATGTATTAAAAATTGCGGCTGTGCTGCAATTAAAATGCTTTGTGCTCATGTTGAACAGTGTACACTGTCCATACTACATTCAAACATACACAGCGTACAAATGATTGCAATACAATTAGCTGCACATTAAAAACATATGATAATTATGGCGTGCAAAAAAATAGCTGACGGCAACAGCGACGATAATGATGATGATGTTGCTGATGATGTTGCTGATGATGTTGCTGATGATGTTGCTGATGTTGACCAGCGGCAACAGCCCACGCCAAACTTCGTGACCATCTTCTAGGCAAATGAAATCAGCGCGACGACGGATCCGTTGATGTATCTATGCCGGGATCCATCAGCTTTGAAGGAGCCAGCACCTCTGGCAACGGCAACGGCAATGGCAACAACGACGGCGTGTGGTGTTGATGGTCGTGTAATTAGAAAATGTTGTGCATAATTGGAATTGTAAATGAGCTCAGCTAAAATGCAACACAGAGAAATGATTATGGCCAAGACAAAAGCGTCAGCAGCTCAGGAAGTCAACAATCTTGTTGAGCGCTTTCCAACAGTTCTTTTTCCCTTTTCATCTCGGCCATCGCCGAGTGTTTAAGCCATGTTCGTGTTTGCGTTGCTTCAAATGTAAATCTCAAAGGCGTTTCAATATTTTTCACTTTTGTTTCAGTTGCTCGCTTTGCTGATTTTTATCTGCAGTTAAAAGAATTTGTTGTCTGCATTGATGTTTGCTGTATGTAAACGTTGATTTTAATGATGTGCCATGCGGCCAAGTCTACTTCACTCCTCTGCACAGGAGAGAATTATTCCAGCTAGAGATGGGAGAACAAATACTCTTGACTCCTCTCTAGTTTCATGTGGTTTTCTGCAATCCAAGCGACGAATGTTGGACCAACATTTCTAACACTTTCAGATTTTAAACTATATTTTCTTTATTCTTAATTATATTCTTTATTAAAGTTTATGGCTTATTCAAAAATTTATTAACTTTATTAAATACTTCAAGTATTTTAAAGCATCTTCCCCTCCTATCCTGTTCCTAACTATTATAATTTTATATGTTAATATTTATATTTTAGTTTAATACATTAAAAAAATAATAAAAATTTATATTTAATATTAAGATGCAAAAGAGTTAAGAAAATAATATAATAAAATAAAAATGTCTGTTTTTCGCGTTTAAGAATTATACAGATTATCGTGTCGTGTCACGAAAGTCGAAAGCAAAACACGCTTTCAACCCTAACTTCATATGATTCAGCCACTGCCTTTGCTGTGGATAACTCAAGCATTTTATTAGCCGTTGAATGAAATGACCAACTCCGCTTGACTAACTTGGTTAAGTTGATTGTCTGACATGACTGTGGATAGCTGACTGCTGCTAGATACCAGATACTAGATACCCCGCTATATAGCCAACAGATACAGATACAAATACAGATAATCGCACATACATTTATTGTTATAGAGCCGCTTGAGTTGCTTTTTAGCCAGTTTTGTTTCAAGTTGCTTGACTTTGTGCATTAATTCGATTTGAAATTAAACCGAACATGATTTTAAATGTTGAATTTTAACGTTTTAATCGTCGCGTTTATATTGCCATAAAATAAAAACTCAAGAAGTTGGCAGCCAGAAAATTAAAAAAAAAAAACAAAAAAACGGTTCGTGTTACACGCTTTTGAAAACACACACACTTAAATGTTGTGCTTGATGTGTGTGGGGCGTTGTCATGACAGAAGGTTGGTAAGATTGGTTAGATGATGGGCAATAGCCATTGAGATCGAGATCGCGAGTTAAAAGTATGGTCAAAGAAATGGGGCAGGTAAAAAACTAAAAAGCTGAGATACGACATAAATAATTTAAAATTTATAAATAAATATGAGTTATTAATTGGTTGGCATGAGAAAGTTAAATACTTAATTTAACCATCGATCTCCGACAGAAATATTTTTATAGATAATAACACGATGACCTTTTAATTCTAGATTCTCTAGGATTTTTGTTTATTTTTAAGTTTATTTTTTTTTATAAATATTGCAAAAGTTGTAAACATTTAATGGCAAGTAACATGAATACTTAGATTCTTTAATCGCACATCGATCAGTGATGCAACAGGCTGCAGTGTGCGGATAAAGTGAAAAAAATTGAGATTTTTACAGGTCATAAATTATGAGACACCTGTAAAATGAGTTTAATGTCATACCAAATGCCAAACAATATCATTCGACTTATAGCGTTGGGGGCGCGTATATTGTTAAGCCATAAAGCAAAAGCCGATTTAACCATTTTTACCAAAACAGTTACAACACACAAAATTTTATGTGCAACGAGCGTTTTGTTGAACATATCATTAAAATATCAAAGTTTATCACCTTGCCACACACGACAGACACTAGATCCAATATAAGATCGAAGAAGAGATTCACACTCAGACATTCACACACTCACACACTCACACACTCACACGGTTGTAACAGACGGACAGTCGACTTAATCCGTTCATTAGGCTTACGGGCATAAGACCATGTTGTTTAGTGAGGCGTTAGAAGCGAGCACAACAATGGATCGGATGGGTCGTTGGGTCTCTCGGGTCTTGAGGTCTAAGAGTCTAGCATCGTTTGAATGACAATCACAATGACAATGAGAGAAGAGATGAGAGTTGAATGCTTGACAGCATGACAGCCTTTTTTGTTCAGGCCGCGCATAATATTTTGACATTTTTAGTGCCGCTTATGAAATGCCAAAGAATTTTAGTTGGATCAAAACTCAAACTCAAACTCCGATTTCTTCTTCTTTACTTTGGGAAGGGTCATTTTTAGTTTAATTAAATTCTAATTTATTGTAATTTATCGCCGTTTAAAGTGTATTTTCATGTCTGAAAATCTGCCACGATTTTAGTTGTGATCAATTTTCGACTTTATTTTCATATTATAAGCATAAGTTGGTCAGCAACTTTTGATTTTCGTTTTGGATTTTGTTTAAACAAATTAACACTTTTTTTTTTGGCTGCATACAAATATTTGTCAATTGTTCGTAAGCGGTTTAAAGTTTATATGAGAGCTCGCTTTGATTTTGGCCGTTAAGCAGCTTAAATAAGTTTTTATTTTTCCATTTTTTTCCTCTCATTTTTAACCGTTCAACAATAGTTATCACAATATTATGACTTGATTATGTGGAAAGACTAATTTTTATTTGCCTAAGAACTTTTTTGTGTAACACAAAACGTTGCTCTGTATTAAGTGTTAAGTTGGCACTGAAATGAACTTCAAGGTCGTAAGACCTTTCACTTCCTATTGGACAATCTGGGTCTGATGGGAGTTTCATAGGAAACAATGCGAATCGAAATGATTTGTTGTGTAGATTTCATAATTGAGCGGAACAAAGATGTCAAAGAAACACAAAAAACAAATGTTAGGAGAGACCTTAAGTTATAAGGCTTTAAAATGCCTGAAGACCATAGAAATATAGTTTAAAGACATATTATACCGATTACTTTTTATCGGTTCGCATTCGTTTTCAAAGCGTATATAAACAAAAAGCTAAGAGGATATAAAAAGTTTTCATAATAATTTTGATATTGGAATTAGTTTGATATAAAAATATTTTATAAATTCGATCGAAAATAGAGTCGATATATAATTTTCGGAATTTCTTACTTACTTTGTAAATATTTTATTACAAATTTGTAGTCGAAAAAAAAAAAAAATCAAAGATATCCTATTATATATTAAACTATGTATTGTATACATCTCTTTTGAGTTATTAAAGCAGAATAAACGAGTATATAATATTTTTTCTCTTTGCACTCACACTCAAAACTTCTTTGTGCCCTTTTTTCAACTTGTTTCTTGGGGTACAGGGTATAAAAATGCAGATAAGCCTTTTGCATACTTTTAAAACGATTTGAGACAGTCAACAAAAATAAAAAAGACACATACAAACATTTTCAAATCGAGTGCGCTGAAAAAGTGAGACCAAAACTCACTCCAACTCGAATTTAAATATAAGCCGAAGCCCAAAACAAAGTCAAGTCAAAGCCAAGTTGCGGCCCGCACGCGTTCCCTGGGCCAATTAAACGCGCGTTATCTGCGCCAAATTTTAAAGCGTTGATACATAAATCCTTTCGTTAAGCCCCGCAGCGTTCTTGACAGCCAAGGCACATGCTAACATGCCATTTTCCACACACCACCCATGAAAAAGTCAGTCCTAGACCCAGTCCCAACTCTTTCTCCCTCACTCTTTACTCTTAGCTCAAGGTCCAACGCAGAACTGGGTATAAAAAAAGGAAGCGCGAAACTTTTTCGAAAGAGTTTTTCCTCTTGGGCGTAAACGATGCGTTCCCTTAAGGATAAGCCAACAGGACGACGATGCGTAGCGAAAGCGTATCTCTCTCTCTCCCTCTCCCTCTCACTCTATTCCAATCCCCTTATATATGTATCTCTATGTGTTTGTGTCTGGCTGTGTTTTAAAATTCAACTGTGGCTTAGCATGCGCATCATAAAATAAATTTTAAGCACAAGTGGCGCCATTAAGACTGCTTTTAACTTTTTTGCACCCACTACGCGGCTGAGGCGATTTCATAGAGGATTTTCCGGGACGGGTTAAAAAGGAAATGGGGAAAGCAGGACGGGTGCTTGCTGTTGCCATATAATGTGTAAAAAGTTTATCAAAACCCTTTCCACACCCGAAAAGCGTCAACGATATACACATATTTATATACACAGACAGTTCATTCGGTAGGGTGTCTCAAGACGTTGATAAACTGTGATAATCGGATGGGCAAACTATCGATAGTAAACTATGCTTTTCTCTTATTTAAGAATCTTATAAGTGCGTTAAATCCAAACTGTGAGCAGTGTTAATATCGAAATGTAAAAATCGACAAAGCAAGAAATTGAGTGGTCGATATATTTCCAAATAAAAACGATATAACTATATTTAAAATAATGTAATGTAGAAAATCAACTACCATACTTTGTCAAAACTGACCCGATTTCTACTCTGAATCGGTCTCTAAATTAATTCTGCTTTTAAATTTGAATCATTTCGCAAAAACTAGAGATTGTAGAGTATGGTTTTTCTAATATTTTTCCAACGAGTAACCCTACTTAAATCTATATGTTTGCTATATGTTGTGCCACACAAAATGGCGGCACAGCATAACAAAATAGCTTTTGCTCCTTTTTCGCAACACTTTTTCTACATTTTTATCCTGCCACAAAACTTTTCGACGCGCTCTTTTACAAATTACCAACAACTTTAGTGCTATTTTTATGATCAGAATAAGCGTTGATGTGTATATACTATATATACAAACGTGCGTGGGTGGATATAGATACAATAAGCAATATATACAAAGCTCGCAGATATTTATTTATGTATTAAGCTTAAAGTACTGGAAATTTCAGCTAATTCGCCCTGCGGCGAATGCAACTGGAAACGAATAAACACCAAATAATTGAATTTAACTGCCATTCATAGCTAAAATTCACGTTTTTCTCGTTGAAATAAAAGTAAAACGATTTTTTAATTAATTTTTTTTTTCTTAGATTGCCGGCAGCAAAAACAAAGAATTACGAACGCTTTTTAAAAGGCTATTAAAAGCCCGATTTTGACATTTTTATTGACAGGCAATAATAGACAACATAACTAAGGAAAGCACTGGGCAGTCGAAGAGTCCCGACTCCCGACTCCCAACTCGAGAGTCTCGCGTTGCAACTGGTATACAAATTAAATCCCTTGCGGTGCTCCAAAGCAAATGCCACCGAAAAAAATAAAACCAGTAGCCAAAGAGACCTGCAACAGGCCCGAGTTGAACTGAGGCAAGTTTAGAGCCAGACGGCGAGGCAGGCATAAATCTTTGGCGGGAATTTTCACCAAGGCAGCGCCAAAATGACAATTGTGTCAGCTACTGTGTGGAGTCCATGCCCCCGTTGGAGTGGCAAGCGGCAGCTTAGAAGTTGCAACTAGCAACAACAACAGCAAAAACAAAATATAAATTATTTTTATGTGCGCGAGTGAACAATTTATTTTTTGTAATTTTTTTTTAAGCATTTTTTATTTTTGTTAGTTCAATTTACATATTGCAATTTTTAACACCTCGGGTGGGTCATCAAGCGTGGCCTAGGCAATCATAATTAAACAACAACAAAAGCGTAACGAAAGTGTGTGTGTGTGTGTGGAAGCTGCAACCAGAAGCTGCAGCCGACAATTATGCAGCAAGTCAGACAGACAGAGAGAGGAAGAGATAGGAAGAAGACAGGCAGACATGATGACGTACCTTTTGGGCATAAAATTGAAATCCCGACCAGGATGCCACGTTGCCGCCGTCGTTGTTTTGGCATTAAAATTTGCCACTTCTTCGACATGCTGGCAAGTCGGTGAGGCAGGCAACACGATGGCAACGACAACGACAACGGCAACGGCAACAGCAACATACAAACTTATATGGCTGCGGGGCATGTTGAAATTATGCCATCAAATTGGTATCAACAGCCCAGCGGTGAGACGAGACTTGGCTCTGCTGCTGATGCTGCTAGGAGTTCTCATTCTCATTCTGGTTTCTTTTTTCCGATTCCTTTAAAATGCTAGTGGGCTGCGAAGCAACAACAGCAACAACAACAACAACTTGCGACAATTTGTGTGCGATGTGTAAAGTAAAATGTTGTCTGGGTGTGAACCTAATGCGTGTTGAATGCCGCATGCGGCATCATGCGCAAAAGTTGCCCCCGAACAACAACAGCAACAACAACATGGCTCAAAGTGGGCTTGTAAGCAAATTAGAGCAACTTGTGCAGCAGCAGCAGAAATTATAATTGCTTTGATATAGACGTTAAGAGTTTAGATGGCGATGACCTTGTGCAGAGTATTAAAAAGTAAAAAACTTAAAATATTTGACAAGAATTGGTAAGAGGGAAAATCATGTAGAAGCCAACTTAAAGACATCAACGTTCACATTTTCATAATATCACCATATTTGTTTCAAGAAATAAAATTGTTAAAATAGATATTTTCTTTAAATATTAACTTCATTAAAGTAAAAATAATTTTTATTTTACAATAAAAATAAATATGTAAAATAAATACGTATTTTTACATTAATGTAACTTTGATTTATTTAATTGAATAAACAGATATGTAGTTTTCGTTTACATTATTAAGACGATAATTTAAATACTTGATTTGTTTGAAATATATACAGATATATAAAAATATTCTCATAGCCCATCAACATAATTTTAAGCAAATTATGAGCACATAATAACTTAAGAAATTCCTTTAATTTCAGGCTGTCCATTTGCCTGGCAGCTCTTTCACATATCTCACATTTTGAAGATGCCCCACCCCCTTCTCCCCCTCCGCGCTGCTTATCGTCCAAGTGAAGTGAAGCACGCAAAGAGTAATTTCAATAAATAAACCAACGGCTGCCCCTTCACTTTGTCGAATATTGCGAAAATTAAGAGCACAAAAAATAATTACGCACTATTGCAATAATTTCATAAAAGCGAGCGATCCACAAAAAGGGATCACAACAACAAATGCAGGCGGGTAACATGAACCTGTCGGCAATGGAAAAAAGCCAAAGAGATAAAAAAGAACAACAAAAACAAAGGAAAAGAAGGAGTTGCGCCACAATCAACGCCCCACGGCCAGTCCAAAATGCCAGAACGGCGACGGCGGCCCCAACAGAAGTTATGATGAGGCTGGCGGCCAATATAAGATGAAGAGGATCGGAGAGCTTGGAGGGCATGGAAACGCTTGGATGCTGTCCGACGATTTGGCAATTGGCGCGGCCTTTTTAGGCCCTCAGCTTGGAAATTGGTAGGAGTTGATGCGTTGATGCAATTACACCATAATATTCACACTTTGCGAGGTGAGAAAATTGCGGGCTATTAAAAGATCATAATAACGCTGTATGCCGCACGAAGCTGAAGCTAAAGCTGATGTTGCAGCTGTAGATGAAGATGAAGATGCTGCAAATTGTTGCCAACTGAATCCGGTAGAAGTTGCAACAGCAGCCGAGGCAGCAACAGCAGCAAAAGCATTGCCGCCGACATTTATGACTGGCTATGAAATAATTTTTGCACCCTTTTCTTCCATATAAATACGTAATATTATTCCCTCTCAGTTCCCAGTTCTCAGTTTTGGTTTATTCGTTAGTTGGCTGGAGTTGTGGCCATTTGCAATGCCAAAACGACAATGTTGCACACATGTCAAAACTTGGAGGCGCTTCACTTGATTTAGAACTGTGCCAAGTGGCGTTCGCAGAAATTTATTTTAAAATCGTTTTGAAAACTATTAAAAACAAAACCCAGAATGAGTCCCGTTCGCGTTCCGTTTAATACAAAGTTGTCAAATGACTGAAATCTCTGCGAATTTGTGGTTCATGGAAATCGGTTTGAATTTATTTTCATTATACATAAATCACATGCTACCAATAACTGAAAAAGATTATTGATTTCAAGCTTTGAAGTGAATTTATGCCAATTATGATTTTAGTTTAGCTTAGAGGGTATTATCTTTCATTCAGTCTGATGTTTAAAGAAAAAACTTGAATATCTAGATCATTATTCTAGATCATAATTCTAAAAAAGGTGTCTTAATTCACAGTGTTTTCGAAACCAGTTTGCATCCCTGTAGTGAGTGAGATCAGTGAGATTGTCTTATCGAACCAACGCTTTTAACACAATATCACATTACGATCCGTAAATCGAATCCGTAACACATTCACATTCACGACCTTTAATCAAATCAGCTAGTTAACGTTCATTTCAATACATTTTATGATTATTAATATTATATGTTTATATTCAGCTTGATTATCGCTTTGTTCAAAACCAAAACAGCCAACACACGCTGTCCACTTCCATACATATATTAATTTGATCTCAACCCAACCACAATCTACGTATAGTCGTATATATGTATATATTATATATCAAAAGTCATTAGAATTGTCAACGCATAAATTAATTGCTCATAAAGTGGCTAAGTTATGATTACTTTATACGACTATATCTATTTTATTTAATTTGTTTATTTTTTTTCTTTATTTTTCTTGTTCTCATTTTATTAATTTGCGTGAATGGAATTCACTGTGCGCCGTTTGCGAAATCAATTGTGACAGATCAGTCGATTTACATTTGATTTTGTAAATCTTTTAATTAACACGACTGTTTAATGACCTATAGTAAAAAGTAAGATTTCTCGATACTTGAGTTATTAAGGGGCTTGCCAACTAGGATACCTATTTATAATGTTTTATATTTGACATATTTCAGACTTCGGAGCTATGCCTGTTTAGAGTATTTCCTAGTCGAAGGCATTCTTACTTCTTTTCTACAAAGTATGCATAATTAAGTGATACGAAAACCGAATAGAATATTTGTTTAGATAATGCCACAATAAACCGAGAGTAGAGAATGACAGAAAACCATCAAAGAAACATCAAGATGTCAATATATAAAACATAATCATCAAAAAGAGTAATAGAAACAATTAATAAATAAAACTTCTCAATTATCAACTATATCAACTATAAAATAGAAACTAACAAAATCTAGTATTCCTATTGATCATATTTATGTATTTTTAAACATGATTCATTCCTACTCCTAAGACAGTGAACCCTAGCTATAATCGACATTTCACAGTCAAATTATGAGGAACCAATCGATTGCTTGTTTCATTTCTGCCATCAACACATAATTAAAAGTGTCTGATGGATTATTTGGAAACTATTCAATGTTTAGATTTATGTTTAAATAATCGACAAAATTCATCAAGCATTCGCATAACGAATCAGATTAATTACAAAGCAATTTCCAATGCAATTTCATACACAACTTCCAAAGACATACCAGAAAAAACGATGTTAAAGAATTTTAGCTTTAAAAGGTTAAAATTTATGGAATTTTGATTAAGAAGTGTCTGGTTGGGCGCCGAGAGTTGTTCAATTTGTGGCATGTTGACTGGGTAAATGTTTCAATCGTTGTTGCTAGCATTTCAACGCAAATTTACAAAATTACATTTCAATTATTTGTGCTATTTTATTGTGGAGTCTTCGTCTTCATTTCTGTCTCCGTCTCCGTCTCCGAGTCAAACTCTGGCCAAGGGAGACAGCGATCATCACACCTACTTTCTGGCAATGATAATTGCCCATAATTCAACAGCTTTATGCTGCAGATTCGAGCTTGAGTTCCGACTTTCAAGACCGTCAACATGTGTGCTGTCAGTTTCATGCAACACACACGTGCAACATGCCAACTTCTGTGTCCGACTGGGTCCGACTGGGTCTCCATTCTCCATTCTGACTTATCACAACGCATGCCACTCTCTGAGGCACACAAATTAGTTTCGTGCTTAATGATTGCGTAAATGGTTGATGGAATTCGTGTTGCTATTGCCCATTAAGTTGGTAGTCTTCAGTCTTCAGTCTTCTCTCTAGCCACAAGGCGAAAGATCTGCATGGACTGCAGATACATACTATATGTATGTACTACCTGGGCTATTATAAGACTTACTGAAGCGCCAAGCTGGCAATAACTTGGCAAATTAGCTAGTAGTTATTAGATTGTAAAGAGCATGAAAAGTAAATTCATACCATAATTAAGCAATACAATGTTTAATTGGAAGACATCTTCAAAATCGGACAAGTAAAGCTTTCATTACACTTCATTTTTGAAATAACGCTAATTTAAACTAACTGAAAAGAAGAGAATAAATTATTTAATAACTAGAGAGTGCACTAAAACTCAATTAAATAGTTTTGTCTTCTATATGTTGTAATGTTTCATAATGCGTTAAAAATTATCAATACAATGTTGTCAAAGCTGCTGGCAAGGATATACGAGAAAGTACAAAGTTGGCCACATCAAGAAAAGAACATAACCTCAATATCGAGCAACATAACCTCATTATCGAGCAACATAACCTCAATTTATATATATACAGTCGAACTTTCCTAACTCGAATCACCATTATCCATAGAATAGATTCGAGTTATGGAGATATTCGACTTATAGAGTTCTTTTTCTTTAGTTTATCTATTATACTGCCACTCATTTAGCTCGAGTTAGAGAGAAATTCGAGTTATAGAAGTTCGAGTTATGGAACTTCTACTGTATATTCAGATAAAAAAAATAAGAACCATAATGTTGCGTGCCTTGACAAACACACGAGATACCAATCAACAGCATGAAAAGCAATGCTGAAGAAAAACAACAGAAAAAAACATAAAAATTTTATTAAAAAATTACAATACCCAAATGACCACGCCGACTGGCAACTGGCAGTCCCTTATGAAATGATGATCTTTCGATGCGATGTGATATGATATGATGTCGATCCCAAAATCAAAACAAAAACAAAACTAAGATGAAAAAAACCTGTGCCAACTGCACATTAAATTGTGATGCATCAATAAAATTTGCCTGCAGCAAGTTCCCAAAGCCATGCTACGAAAGTGTTAACTTCGAAATATGTTGCCGCTCTATAATTATGGATGGTTTTCGGTATAATTGCGCCTGGTCTGGGTCCGGGGCCTTCCAGTCAACTCAGCTCGCATGCTGAAGGAAGACAAACTTCGACTGCTTCAATCAAAGCAACTGACGAACTGACGAACGAGCTGACGACCTGCAACAGCAGCAGCCCCAGTGGCTGTTGTTGACGACCCTCGACACTGCCCCAAAAACTTTAGTATCTGTATCGGTATCTGTATCTCTGTATCTGTATCTCTGTATCTGTGTATGGGCCAAGTTCAGCACTGTGTGTTGGTAGCTGCCAACGCTTGAAGTAGCGCAAATTCATTTATCTAAAAAAAGAGAACACTGAAAAGGCACGCCAGGCAGTTCTAAGGTGTTGGCCCGCTTGCTTTAAGCCAAATACGATCCCAAAAACGAAAAAACGAATCAGAGGCAAGACGAAAAACGAACAAAATTCGAGTAATTCCGGTAATTTACGGACCCCAAAAATAAAAGAACCTCGTCGACGCTTATGAATCATAATCACAATTTCTCTCTCGCTCTCTCTCTCTCTCTTCGTTTCTCTCTAGCTGTCTCTCAACTCGGCGACTGTTTTTGGACGCTGCTGATGATGATCAATGATCTGTAAAGTGTTTTTCGTTGGAGTTATGACTCTGAAGGCTTCGCTCTCGACTCCCAACCTCGGGCTAAACGTGCGCTCGCTTTAATTTTCAATATGTCTGGTCTGGAGATCGGAGACGACGACTATGGAGATCGGAGACGACGGCCACTGGGTCAATGCTGATGGCTTTTGTTTTTATGGCAGACATGTAGGCACCTTTCAGCTAATTTATAAAAAAAAAAGTGATTCGTGAATCGTTTTTATATTTCTTCTTTCTTTTGTTGTGCATAAACTAAAGTGTGTGTGTGTGTGTGTGTGTTGGGTGTATGTGCGTGTGTGCCACTGCCAAAACTCGCAATTTTGAAAAAATGTAAAAATCACAGCTTGGCGTGTTGAAGCTAAGCAGTTCTTGGTATCAACGGATATAATTAAATGTTTATAATAAACGTATTTAAAAATGAATTTAAATAACTTGATAACTTTTAAATATTTTATAATTCAGTGAAATAGTTCAGCAGTCTGTTTATTTAGTTAAATCTTAATATTTGTTAGTAATAACATAAAACATATTACAAAAACCCCCCGAACCACTCAAAATATAAATTTAATCAAATTATTGGTCAACATCAGAAACAGTAAAAAAATTTAAATAATATAATAAATAAATACACGTAAAACCACAACAAACTCATTATTTTACATATCACACATATTTTGACATAACCATAACACACTGCACAAATAAATTGGCAACAACCAATCGATTTTGGTAGCTGCTTCAAACGATACGAGCATATCCTTCTCTGTCCTGTAACCTGTAACCGCCATTTCCAATTCACGGTCATAAATCGCTGGCTCCAACTTCAATAATTCAGTGCGGAGAATTTTGTGCTGGGTGTTCAAACAAATCAAACCGCACAGCAAATAAAAAAAATAAAAAAACAGAAATAAGACAACAAGAACAAACGTTAAAATCATTGCAGCACAAATTTATGAGTCAAATAACAACGGGAGATGACAAGAACCCAGCAGCGGTCACCACCTACAGTTCAATTTGTGCTGCCTGCTTATATTCCTATTGTTGTTCTTGTTACTGTGGCTGTTGTTGTTGTTGTTGTCTGCAGTGCCATCTAGCGGGTCATGTTTTGGCCACTTTCTCAATAAGTCAGTTGCTCTGGCGCAGCCGTAGAAAAAATGTGATGGAACCATCGACTTAAAGATACCTCGCATAAATTTTTATAATTAAATGTATACAACTAAAAAGAAAAGCCAATTAAAATTAAATTAAAAAATATATATATATTTAAAACCATTCTACATATTTTACTAAAGTTCATACAATCTATTATAGTCAAAATCTTAAATTAACTTTGATTTACCCTCGCATTTTACTTAGAATACTTAGTTACTTTAACTTAATGTAAATGTAATGATTTAAATTCGTTTATCATGTTGTAAATTCCATTTAGACTTAACGCTTAACATTTATTATTTTAGGGTATTTACTTAGTCAAAAAATTTATTTGTGTTTGGCTTTAATTTTTGTATTCATTTTGAATCCCCAAAGGATCTCAATATTTCTTAATTTATATAATAAAACAAATATAACCAAAATAAGAAAATTTGTTATTTTGTCAAAACATTCTTTTGAATAACTGTATACCTTACAATAGTCAAAATTAAAGTGAAACTTAAGTTTCCTAAGGTTCGATCAGCAAAACTCTTATCGGACAATTATTCATATGACAAGATATCTTTGTACTTACAACACGGATACACTTTTCATTCGTTATCAGTTACAGGGTGTTTAAGACGCGTGATAAATATTTGAATTTCGTTGGTGCTGCGACTATGGAACATGTATAAATAATATTCGCACGATATATGTCCCCTTGGCCGGCAGACGACGCCATCGCCAAGTTCATCTCCAACTCCAGCTCCGTCTCCATCTCCATCTCCATCTCCGTCTCCATTGCTATAGCCATTGCCCTTACCATGATGCGCAGGCGCGAAACAGGCGCCTCTGGGCATCAGCGGGTTTGGCCTACGTGGGCGCCGTCGCACTTTATGTGCGGAATTCCATTTCGATGTGGCCACAAACAACAAAATAAAATAAAATAAAATAAGAAAAAAGGAAAATAATAACAAACAAAACAAACGCAACGTCGTCGTCGTCGCCCAACTTGATATATGCGCTGCATGCTCATAAAAATGTCAAAAATTGTGTTGCAACTCTCTGGCCAACACAGAGCTCCCTCGACTCTGTGTGTGTGTGCGACGCTTTGTCTACCTTGGGTCCTGGTTCTGGACATGGCACTTGGAGCTTGGAACTTGGAACTTGGGCTGCTGAGCGCATGCGCGCATATTTCGCTTTAATTGGCAAACGCAGCCACCACCATGGACACCATGGGCACCGCCAACGATGACGCTAAATGTGCACAGCACACGCATAGGTGGGCCCCGAGATCGCTTCTTCCCCTCCCCCTTTCCCCTGCAGCAGCAGCTTCAGCTGCAACGCTGTCTCGGACGCGTTTGTTTAGCGCTTTAAGCGCATTTAATGTGACACAGAACGAAAAGGATAACGTCGACAACAGCAGCAGCAACCGAAGTCGACGCAGCAACCGAAGTCGACGCAGCAGCCGATGTCGAAGTCAACGCAGACAGAGCAGCAGCACGTGACACAATGGGCAAATGCCCAGTAAGAAATACTGAGACGACGCATGCGTGCCAAAAGCAAATTTCACGCAAATCAAAATGTCATAAATTCGTGGCTTATGCCCCGTGAGAGAGCCTCTGGGGATCTGTGGGTTATATTTATAATGAAAATGATACGTCTGCGAGTCGTCCCATGCAAATACACATGCATACAATACATATGTACATACATACAAACAGACAGACTAAAATAAGATGAGCTAAAGCAAACGCACAAAACGAGAACCAAATGACAAGTGTTAAATTGGCGCGCGAGTTTCAACATGTCGTCGGCCGGCCTCCAACAAAGACCAACAACAACAAGAACTGACGGCGCTCTCAAGTGGGAGTATGCATGCCAACACGCATGGGCGTAGACAGGGGCCAGAAGGGTCTAAGGCTCCCCTTAACATTGCTAGCTAAAAATTTTCTAGCTTGCCACTTTCGTTCAAAGTTATATTGATTTTCTAAGGAAACCTTTTTACGTGGTAAAAGTCTAGTGACGAAAACATTTCCATGCCCCGATAATTCTGATATCCAATTTTGTGACGAACGATATTAAATTGTATATATATCTAATTCTTAAAAATAAAAGTTGGCCATAAAATTGGATATCAAAAATATTGGCAAAGAAAATTCGTTCTTCACTGGACTATTACCTCGTTAAGAGGTTTTCTTTAGAAGATATTGTTAATTCCCAACTCCCTTCTCGCAAAGCTTTCTACGCCCTTTTCTACACAGACACACACACACACATAAATAAGGGTGTTCAGAAAATGCGCGCATTTGCATGTATGTATGTATGTGTTGACTTGCAAAAATAAGCGTGCAAATTGGAATGCGAGATTAAAGAATTATGATCTACATATGTATTTACTTACCAGCTCAAGTAGCAGGCAACAACAGTTTCTCAAGCCGTGGATCAGTAACTTACAGAATACACACACCCACTATGTATCACTGAATGGCCTTTTAATTTTTGCTAATCACTTTACTATCACTTTTTATTCCTCTCCCACTCTCGCACACGACACCGCCTACACAATAGAAATTTAACGTGACGAATTAAATACTAGCCCAACACTTATCGATATTATTCGATGCCTATCGGATTACATGACTCAAGCGAGTAGCCAGCTAATCGATATGTTAATCGATAAAAGCGATAATGCGAATATTGAAACAATTTCAAAATAGTAAAAAGAAAATAAAATGAATTCTTGAAAATAAAGTATTCAATTTCGTTTTTTGTGTTGGCAAGAAAACATTTATATCCATTTCGGACTGCATACAACGTTTATAATGGCCGTTAAGGCTTACAGGAGACACATGATGTATGAATGTATGTACATGTATATGTATGAGTGTGTGTGTTGAATGCGTATAATGGACGCTATGCTCTTAATCGCTTCAACAACAACAGTTGTAACAGTAACGGCAACAAGGACCCGGCCAGGCTAAAAAGAATGGTTTGGGCCCTTATAGTCCAGTTAGTCCTTGCGATTGCGACATTCATAGTCTGGTCAACGAACAGCAATTAAAACGGATTAAAAAGGCAACAAACTGATTTATGAGCCAAGAAACTCAAATAACGACAATACGAGCAGCATTGTGGGTGGTTGGGTGGCTTAGTGCTTCTCATTCGTTGGTTGGTTAGTTGGCATAAACGATACTAGTTCAACTCATTCGAAATTGAAATAATTGCGCAGTGAAGCAATTTAGAAGAATCACATTCACATTCGTTGCCTGTCGCTGTTATTCCACGTTTGTAGAGGGTATACTAATTTTGATACGAAATATGCAACGCATTAAAAAAGGCACATAAAAATATATTCTTGATCTGGATAAAACTTTGCACAGATCCGTATTTTTCTGGCATGCAGTAAATACAGAAATGTGCAAAATAATAAGAACAGCATACACGACAACTAATAGCATCCAATAAAAGTGCTCGAATTATTTAATTATAATATTTTAATATTCGTTAGAATTCAAGTCAAATAATTTCGATGTTCAGCAATAAAATTAAAACAAAGATCAAAGAAAGAAAATCACATTTGAAAAACTAAATTTATTTTTGAGATTCTGATTTTGTATTTCACTAAAATCGGACTAACATATCTAAGGAACAATCGGTCAAAAGTAAAATACAAGAAGCTTCAAGGGCATCAAATTTTCGGAGTGTCGACTATAAATGTTCTGTCTTGTTGTTGTTGTTGTTGTTGCTCTAATTGAAAAATATAAGGAGAGCAAACGAAATGGCACGAGGCATGCCACAAAAGCCAAAAGGAAAGCTTTGCTGCTGCTGCTGCTGCAATTTGGCGCATAGATCTGGGCAAGCAATTCATGTATTTGGAATTTATAACCGCATATAGCGCACATAAATCCCATGCAGCAGCCAACAACAACAGCAGCAACAACAAAATCGAACTTTATGTGTTGCAATGCCAATGGCTGCCATATGCTGCCACCGCCCCCCAATCCCCCATCCTAGTGCTTGCCCGGATAAAACCCCCATTTGGTGGCACTGTCGCCAAAGCTATTGCCACCGTTAGAAATGGCTGACGACGGCATTGTTTGGTTCGAGAATGGGGCAGAGATCTGACTGGTGCTGTGGGCGGATTGGCTGTGTACAACGCTTATAATTGCCTGTTGTTGTGCTGTGAGCACGCATCGGTCCAACACCCACAATCCAGCATCCAACATCGAACAACGTGCACTTCAGTGCTGCGATTGTAAAATGTAAAATTCCAAATAAATGGCCATGAGAGGTGGCTGCTGTTGTTGCTGCCACTTAAGCGCCACAACCACCGGCAAAACGCTGCTCTGACCATGTGTTATGGCCTAAAGTAAATCTTCATTAGATTTGCCAGAGTAACCAAAGGCTGATGTTGCCTCTGACTCTGCCTCTGCCTCTCCTGTTGCTGCTGCTGCTGCTGCTGTGGCACGACCATAAAAAGCAGCGGCAACTGGACATATCGGTATTTATGGCCACTTTTGTTGTCATTTTAATTGATTTCAATTTTTGTGCATTGAGTCTCTCTACCAACTGCCCCCGATAAGGATGAGTTGCAAGACGAGATTCTCTCGGCACTTTCAACATTATTCTATTCAATTTTGCACTGAACTGCACTCAAAATTTACGGTCAGTCCATTTATTGTATTTGAAAGTGCCACAAGATGCACAATCTATAACAATTATAAAACAATAAATAAATCTAAATTCTGCATTTCTTTAAAGATGCACAAAATGCATTTATTTAATTTATTGTAAGTCTTGAAAGTTTTCTACGTATTCTAACTTAGATGTAGTATTGGCTCTTTATTCAATGACATCGTTGCCAATCTACTAAATTGATTGTTGAGGGAGCTGCCAACTTAAGAAAAGTAACTTAGAAAATTTCTCTATCAATCTGACCACTCTTTTAAGGATATTTTTATATCTATAGAGATATAAATTTATTTCTGCACAAATAAATGTGTTTTTTTTTAAGTATGATAACTATTTCAAAAAGAACTGCCCACTCGTTGATGGTGCTGCCAGCTATTTCAAAAGTTTTCAGTCTATTGTTGTAAAGAAATATGTGTTTTGTAGAGATATAAATCGTTTTCTGCACAAATAAAACTATTAAAACTTTTTTAAAAAGAGCTAAACACCTGTTAATGGTGCTGCCAACTCTTTTAAAATTTTCCAGTCTAGTTTATAAGTTGTATTGTATTGTATATTGAATACATTGTTAAATTACTGCCTTATATCCTATAAATTGCTCCACTCTAATCTCCAATTGCTATTCAATTATCTAACCCGAAACACAATCTTTTAAGAAATTACCATTTACTTAAGTTGAAAATTGATTTTAGCTGCAAATTAAATGAAATGTTACTCAAGTGGCCAACAGTTCAACCGAGTCCAACAAAGAATTGAGAAAAGTTGAGAGAAAGGGACTTACCCAGTTGAAGTAAGTAAATGACAACAGCTGGTTTCAGTCTCTTTAGCCTCTAGTTGCACTCCCTGAACCTCAAACGCTCCACTCATTAGCAATTGATGAAGCTCAATGGAGGCAAAAAGAAGAACAAAAAGTTCACAAAAAAAAAAAACGTTATGAAATTTTGTGGTTGCTACCGTTTTACCAAAAAATGTCTGCGGTCTGTTGTTGAAGGGCCATAAAAAGGGCAACCGCATGGCCAACCCCTAATTGTTGTGCCCAGTAAATAAGTATACACTGGCTCTAAATATATATATACACATAAAATGCAAAACCGACTTGTACATAACAGTAAACTTGTGAAAGAGCAATAAAGATGATTAAAATGTAATTATGCTTAATTTTCTGACAAGCACGGGGTTGAAAATAATACTCTCCGACTGGGCATATTTTAATAGATGAGCTTCGGGGTTGAACTTTTTCAACTTTTCAACAAAATGCGAGGGAGGAAGGAGGACGATGGTTTAGTTGTGGGTGGTAGAGAGAGGTACCTGCCCCTGAGTGTGAATTAATTTGTTTTTGAAAATTTGGCTATCTTCGTTTCGGCAACTCTGTGTGAACCTTTTTCTTAACGATGAGAAAATATGAAATAAAAATGGGAAGAAAAACAAAATAAATAAATATTCTTATGGGGGGATGTGTTGCGGTTGATTAGCCTTGGATAATTTTCTGCGTAAAATTTGTTATTTGCACTTGTTACGCCAATCATTGAAATTTGTCCTCTTTTTGGTCTACAGGGATTTGGACATAGGGCAAAAGCCATAATGCCAGGGGTGGCAGTCATATGAGAGGGGTTGAAATGATATCAGTGAGATAGCTATATTAATCACATAGAGGCATAAAATTAATGTCTTGTGTGCAAGTGTGGCAAATTGATATGTTCAACCAGATATCAATTGCGATGTGTGTAGCGTAGTGTAGTGTGGGTGGGAATCTTTTATGGATCGAAGGGTGGGGTAAGTTATTGGTTCAAGAAATTGTTACAACTCGTGAGACTCTCTTAGATGACAATATAAAAATGAAAACAAATTTTTGCATGCAAACATTTACAAAATATATTTAAAAATAAAGATCATGATACTATATATTTAAATGTGAAATATATATTTGATGCTATCATGATATTAACCAAATTTTGTATATCAAAGCTAAAATTGCAATAATTAAGAAACATCTTTGCCAACATTATGGAATTTATAAATATTTCTGTATACAATGTGTCCATAAAAACTGGAACAATTTATTCTTCCGCCTTTGTTAAAGCTTACACTTTGTGTGTTGCCCCAATTAGCTGTTGATTTTGATAAGATTTCGACTTGAAATATAGTATTGAATTATGTAAATGAAAAATTTGATACAATGGCCCAACTCTTAACTAGGCAGTTTTATTTCTCAGCCACACAATAACCGCTTCAAGCTATTGTTCATTTTATTAATCATTTTAATTATAAATTTCTTATAGTTTTTTTTTTAAGCGCTTTGAAAGCAACAATGCCGAACGAGTTCCTAAAAACTAATCAATGAATTTATAATAACTGTCATAAAAGCGCCAAGTGTGGAAAACATTAGGAGCGTTAAAGAGGAACAAAGAGTAGATAAAAATCTTTAACAATTTGCTCAACATGACAAAAAATACTAAATAAGAGAGAGAGAAGCAGTAAGAAGAGCTCGACTGAAAGATACCCTGTACAGGCGAGAGAAGTTTGAAAGACCTTTACTTATTGCATTCTTTTCTATAATATGAGGAATGGTTTCTTCCAGGGATTAAAACCCTAACCGAAACCGTAACCTTTAACCGGTAAAAACCGATTGAAATTTAAAACCGTAACTGAAACCGTAACCGAAAAAAAAAACTTTCATTTGACCGAAACCTTAATACCGAAATTCTGTAAACCGAAATAACCGTTTAGTAACCGTTTCATTTATAAGGGTTAATTTCGGTTTTTTATACATTCAAAAAAAAAATTATTTCTCATTTTTTATTATGATTTTTGATTTTAATTTTCTTATGTTTAATTTTCAGTTTTTATTTTTGATATTCATGATCGAATTTTCATAGCACTGAATATGCGCAAATAAAATAAATTTAAAATAAACTGAAGAATATATGAAAGAAATGTGTGAATGAAAATTTAAGAAAGTAATACATTTTTAATTATTATTATTATAATATTAATATACCTATATTTTTTGAAAAAAAAAATTTTATTGTGAACCGAAACCATACCAGTATTTCAAAACCGATACATACAAAAACCGGTTCACCGTTACGAAACCTTTATTCAAAGATTTTGCGTAACCGATAACCGAAAACCGAAATGCGAACATAACCGAAACCGTAACTGAAACCGATATTCGTTTCGGTTTTAATCCCTGGTTTCTTCCAATCTATACCCCATTGTACTCATTGTTATTTCGTACAGGGTATTAGACATGCAGCGTGCTGATCGATAGATACTTAAAACAGTTGGTGTGCAGAAGCATAAAACTAAGAAATTTGTTTAATATGCTCGAGTGGCTGGCAGATTAGAGAAAAGTGTGAAGAAAAGTATCAAATAACTCAAATACTTCAAGTTGAATCATAAAAAAAATTAAAAACTACTCATACAACCGCTGTCATAAACTGAACCACAATTTTTTTAATATCTTATGTAGTTTTTTATTCATTCTTTCGTTGGTTCTTCGCCTTCTTTAAGTGGCATTCTTTGTATCTTCGGCTCTTGCCACACAACAAATGAGCTGTTAAAATAAAAAAGTCTGCATGTGTCCTTGGGCCGTGGAAATTAAAACGGCATTGTTGTCCCACCATAAGAATTTTGGCTGCCCCCTCCCCTCCATCCATTTCCATCCACCCAACTCACTCCCGCTGTGCAACTGCAGGAAATTGCATATAGGAATCGGTAAACACGGCACATTAAATTTGAAAAATTATTACTTATGCCCTTTTTTGAAGAATAGTAAATACGCTTACTGAATAAACGATATTTGGTGAGTATATGCTCTTATTATAATAAAATGACCTATAAAAGAATTATACACTTGAGCTTAAAAAACTCAAACTTATGGAATTCTTTTTATTTATTTATTTATTTAGATTAATGCAGCCTCAAATTTATCCCAAATTACAATTTGGTTTACAGCGAGGAATTTTTTTATTAATTCGGAGTCTCCATAATTTGAACTTGAAGGTTGTTCAGTTAGGGTTATTCGACTGTATTTATATTTATTATTTTTTAAATATTTCTATTCTTTTCTCTTTAAAAATCAATCAAATTAAATTAAAATTCATATTTATTATTTGTATTATATTTATTTATATTCTTATCTTTTAAAGACTCAACTACATCTTAAAATTTGAAGAGATATACAAGGGTGCCACAGAAATCGCTTTCGCTTGAATTTCACGTCAATTTGTATGAAATTTAAGTGAAACTCAAGCGAAAGCGATTTCTGTGGCATCCCCGATAATTTCTAATATTTAAAAAAGAAAAACTATCTATTTAAATAATGACATTTTCTTCATGTTACATTTTTAATGTCAAAATTATAATACCCTTCTTTGTAAGAGCATCACAAGTAATAATTTTGTTGAATGCACGCCTAATTTGCATTTATAGGCGCCCCAATATTTATGATTTTGGTGCGCTGTCCAAAAATGTCTTGAATTCAATCTGAAAAGCGAAACCGCTAGATGAACATAGCGATAGCAATGACAGCTCCAACTCCAGATGCGACTCAGACTCCGACTCTTCTAAATCCCATCCAATTAGTTGGGGAGCAGCATATGCGGCATGTACTACTTCCATGATTCACGCTAATTGCAGGCCCACAGGTTACGAATTCCAGAGGCTCGAGGTGTGTTTTCGGGTGCTATGAATGATGGCAGCTACGTGCTCGCCCTGATCAATATGCGTACTCGTAATCGGTGTAATCAGCCATGCCCTGATTAAATGGAGACCTGACGCGTGTAGTGTGCAAGTACAGGTAGCACACTGTGCGAGGGCCTCTGTTTATAACGGTGTTATGTCGTTAATGTGCAATTGGCATGTTGGCAACACGACTCGATACTCACACACACACACTGAGGCTGTTACCTGAAATTGAGGCTGCTAAATTGTTAATGAGACAATTTCTTAAGGCAAGCGACAAGATTTCGAACAGCATTAGAGTTAGGCGTAGATTATATAGTAAGCTACTTAATGCCATTAATACTTTTAGGAATTTGATGCACACAAGTACCTCATTTTACCCAATATTTGGCAAATTTAATTTAATTTAGTTTAACTATTACTTAAAAAATATTTGGAAAATATCTGTTCTCAAAAAATACTCGTAGATATTTTAGCTATAAAACAAAACAAATAATGCCGAGTTAGTGTCGTAAAACCTTTAATTTTCTAAGCTTAAGCGGAATTTTATTGGAATGAATGAAAGAATATTAGAAATATGACCTCTTTTTTAAATTCCAAAATTTTAAATAATTAATATGCACTTTTGTCATTTACTACACAAAAATCTATTGCGCAGTTGAATTTCAGGCGATTCTGAATTCTGGAATGGTTTTCAGCGTATCTTTTCAATTGAATTCCCCACATCCTCCTCCTCCTCCTGGTTCTCTTCCTCCTGTAAGTGCACCGAAATATTTCCAAATTTGAACATAAATGCCTCAAATTAAGGCAGCAACGCCTTATTAAATGTTTTTCCACTCTCAAAACATTCCACGCAACGGCATCCTTCCACAAACCGCACGCATGCGATATTTAGCCCAAATGAATATGAGAATATCCTGTAATAAATGGCTAAAAAATTTAATTGCAGCTAACACAAAAAAATGATTCATCAAAATTGAACATTTGGTTAGAGTGAAAGCCCCATTTAAATGCATTTAAGAACTCACGTGTGTTCCGGTATGCGGCAAAAGGTGAGAAAAGTATTACACAAAAAAAGAAAGGTGGTAAAAATACCAGAAACAAACCGCAAATTACAAACACATGCTAACAAATAAAAAAAGTATAGAATTGGGAGACGAGGGAATACCCTGTAGCGAACTATAAGCCCGCAGTGGGCAGGCAACTCAGATGTCTCCACTTATCATTGGAATGGAAGCTGTTCCAACTCCCGGCTGAATCGTTTAGAAAGCGTCGCGGATGCGGATGCGTCGAGCTGTCACTCTGGAACTTTAACAGGTGTGCGCTGAGGGAGACGCGGAAAAAAAGAAAATAAATGTAAATAGCGAAACAAATGTCTGGCAAATGCGGATAACAAACTGTCAAAGTTTTGCACTTATTACCAAAAGCAAAACAAACAGAAAACAGAATGCAGAAAATAGAGAGAGAAATGAAAATACACTTGTAAATATTTGTTGTGCGATTTTATGCATGACACGGTGTCCATTTCTGGACTCCGTGACCACCCGCCCCCCCCCCCCTCTCCTCGCCCTTCTCACCCTGTGGAACTGGACAGTTTGTCTGTTTGTGTGTAGCGCCCAGCGGGACGCGTTGTCGCTTTTCATTTAAAAAACTGACTACCAGTTGTCATTTCTTTCTCTTTGCATACCCTATAGCTGTATGATTTTTAAAACTATCTCCAAGTCAGGTACGGGGTATCTGCCAGTTCAGCAACTGTTAATATATTTGTTTGATTCATTCATTTAAACAATATATAAACTATATGGAATAGATTATGATTCATGCAAATGGGATTGAAGTTCGTTTATTGTATGAATTTCAAACAAAAAATTTTTTTAAAAAACTCTCATCAAAATACATTTTTCAAATAATTCAAATTAAATGCTTAAAACATTTATGAATTTATTTGACAAAAAGTCATATTCTACTAAAAACTTAGAGCTTAGTTGGAAGCAGGGAGTGAAAATAATGATTATTTGTTTTTTTTTTTAATAAAAAAATCAGATACTTATAAAAGACCTAGAAAATAATTGTTTGCACCAAAATGTTTATTTTGTTACAATCTCTGTATTTCCACCATGATTTTTATTTTTATGATTTTTACTTTTTTACTTAATGGTAATCATTATTTTTGAGTAATTTCATAAAACTCAAAAATAATCATTATTAATGAGTTTTATTTTTTTCGCTTAAAATAAAACTCAAAAGTAATTTACGGCTTCTGAGTTAAGATTTTTACCAATATTACTTTATATCCCTATAAAGGGATACCATAGCTACCTCTCTTTTAGGTATATAAAGTAATATTGGTAAAAATCTTAACACAGAAGCCGTAAATTACTTTTGAGTTTTATTTTAAGCGAAAAAAATAAAACTCATTAATAATGATTATTTTTGAGTTTTATGAAATTACTCAAAAATAATGATCATCATTAAGAAAAAAAATTAAAAATTAAAATATAATCATTAAAATGTAATTTTTATAATATAACTTATAATGATTACGGTCCCTGGTTGGAAGATTAGTTAAAACAGGGTGACAGTAAGGGAGCGGGAGATAGTTATAGCCAAGGGTCTCACGCTTGGCAACAACACATCTTGGCGTGAATCCAATATGCTAACAAAGTCAACAAAGCGTTTAGAATATTGCAAGGCAAAGCAATGGAAAGGAAACGTTTGCAGCAAAATTATAATAAACTTTCAACAGATATGGTGTGATTACAGTTGCCAGCGGCAGCTGAAGGACTCAACTCAACTCAGCTCAGTTTCCAGCAATTGTCATTTATAAAATGAAAAATGAAAATTATATAAACGCAACCCTCGCCACAAAGAAACACAAACACACACACACAAAAAGACAGAAGCAATAACTTTTTTCGAGCTCATCAAAAATGGCTTCAACACGAACAAACAGAGACACAAAATGGCGACAAAAGCTAAGACAAACACACAAATGCACACATACAAAAGCAGACACCCACATAAAAAGCAAGTATGTGTAAGTAAATGAGAAAGAGTGCAAGAGAAAGAGAGATGGAAGCTGCCACACACACACACGCACACACAATGGAGACAGTACGAGAGATGAGTCCCATGTCTTTCATTAAAACTTTCGGCAAATTATCGGGTAACATATGCTTGCGGCCTGATTGTCAAATATAGTGCAGACTAAACTTAACACACATACATGTATACAAAAATATATATACATGTGGGTGTTTACCCCCTGCATAAATTCCAATATATGTATGTGTGTATGTACTACCCCTTCATTGGTATGTGTGCGAGTGTATAACGCTTTAACGCTTGAGTGTTGTATAGGGAATATTTTCGCATATTCTAACCAGAGAGAGAGAGTAACTTTATATAAATATTAAGCATCAACATCAACTAACGGTTATTCATACGTTTTTCTTTGATTTCCTCGGGGATGCACAAAGCGTGCCAAACAATGAAACGAAATCCACTTTTATTCCAGACGAAAAGGAATGGAGAATGGAAAGGGCAAAGAATAGATGAAAAATAAAAAGAAAGAAACAAAATCAAATAAATTCGCGCAGGCGTTGTAATTTTAGAAAAACCTGTAAACTGACAATCTATTCGGACTGAGATGATGTTTAGTGGGGCATCTGATTCTGGGGAGTGGGATGGAAAGTCATTAGTAGTCCCATGTTAATTTGGTGCGCCTAATAAACTGCTACTTTTTGTCTGGATGCTCGTACACCTGTCTCTCCCACTGTCTCTCTCTCTCACTCCCTTACTCCCATCCACCCTCCCTTTGGTGTCATGCTGTGCAAATTTGCCACTTCAACAGCTCCGTTGCGGCAAGCGAGTCACGTGCGCGTAGCGAGTGAAAGCTGCAAATTTTGTTGAAAAAGGATATATGGGCACACTGCTGGCGTTGTCAGGACATCGTGCTCTGCATTTCAAGTGTCTGTTCGCCATTTTTTCAGTACCAGTGTACACACACCTCTCTTCCCTTACCACTGTTTTGCATTTTGAAATGGCGTGGCAAATAAAAATTCGTGCGTAAAGCGATAAAAAGAGAAAGAAAATAGGAGAAAAAATTTAATTATTGATTTTCTGTGCTTTTTTTCTTTGGTTTCTCTAAGCAAGATGTGTGCTATAGCTTGACAGCATTGAATCAATCAAAACATTTTTGTGCACACACTTGGCAACCCTGTCCAACTGTCAAAGTGCTCACAAATGTTGTAACTGTCAAATGTGGTTTGTTTATTTATTCATCAGATTTCTTAACTGCTTTTTCTTAGTTTGGTTTTGACATGGACATGTCCATCATTTAACTAAAACTCACAAAAAGTCACATATCACAAATATGTTCAAGACATGCGAAATATTGTACATAGAACTGACATGACACGCGGGCGACAATCCTAAACAACTGAAAAAAAGAAATCCATAAAATAATAATCAAAAGTACAAAGAAATTCATGAAAAAGATACACAAAAAGTTGACAATTGAATGACACAAGAAAAGCAAAGGACGTGTTTATTCATGCTTATATTAAAAGTCTGTTTACTTTCAGTTTGCGAAACTGGAACAATAAATGCTGGAGCCGTAACGATTATAATTTATAAAAAAAAAAATAAAAATAATTATAAAAGCTTATATAAAATTGTAGAATTAATATTTGTACTTTATTTTTTTTAACTTTTTATTTGTGCTGTTAGTTTTTACGTTTAATTTTTTTTTTTAACTCATAACTATTTTTAGTGATGCCTAAATTAGTCTGTAAGCCATTTCAAGAACTAGTTACATTTGTAAAAAAAAACATTCGCTAAGAATGGAACATTTTAAAGTCACCACATTAATTGAAGAGGAAATCAATCGCAAGGAAATAAACTGAATGCATCCGCCTAAAAAGCCTTTATAAGAATCGCTTTATTAGTGACTGACTGGCCAACGCATTTCTGGCCAATGGATCCTCAGTTAAGCGCATCCGTTGCGTTCCGGCCTTATATACATAGCATAGTATAGTATGGGTATAAGCATAAGCCGATACAGAAAACGTATTGATTGCACATAATTATAGGATATCGATACGCGACGCCCCAGTTCAAAAAGTGAAAAGTGAACTTGCAAAATGAGCTAAATTTCACACACACACACACACACACACATGCATAACTTGGCCAACATTTGCGCTTAATTAAGAGCAGGCAACTGGTTTTTTTTGGGAGTTTCGGGCTCCACTCGAGCGCTTTAATGTGCAACGCATAAAAATCGGAAGTTGCAGCTTTAAATTTAATGCGCTTACTTTAAAAAGAGTGTTGAAAGCGAAGCACCAAAATCACGATTAAATTGCCAACTCACAAAATGACAGACGCTCAATTTGCTGCCTGATCACAACGGAATGTGGACATACATATATATTTTAGCATATTGAATTTATGCGCAACATTCATCTAGGCAAATGATTAAGGTGTTTTAATTGTAGTATTGAATTTCTCATAAATTGCTTGTGATTTTGTCTAATGAATTTGCCACACAACAAACCACCACAAAAGTATGAACATAAATCGATGTATGTTTTGTATAATTTTACTGTGTTAACTGTAGATTATGCCAATAACATAAGTTTATGCAATTTAAAATAAATCATAGATGGCGTATTCAAAGTATTTATTAAGAAAATGAGTTTTCTTAGTTTTATTTAGAAAAATACGACTGAGTACGCTCTCCACAATTCGGGAATTAAATCTAATCATTTTTTGAATAAAAATCTATTTGTTTAAAAAAAAAAACCATCAAATAACTTTTAAATTTCTTTATTTTTGTAAATCATATTTAATAATGTTATTTAAACTGAAATATATCGTTTATCTGCCGACTTTATAACTCTGAAATTTTGACCGAAAATTTCAATCTTTGACATTTCTTTAACACCAAACTTCGTTCATTTGTTTTCAAATGTAATTCGTAAAAACTCTTGTTATTGGTCGAGCCCACCTGACTGATTGTCTTTCTCTTAAGATTACTTAATGTTCCTACATTTTCTTAATCATGTTAAATTATTATCAGCGTGTCCACATTTAATTGCAATAAATCGGCGCTCAATTCAACTATTTTTCCTAAAACATTAAACGACCAATTTTGTCCGTCAGCTGTTCGCGCACTGTCACTCTCTCTCCCTCTCTCCTTTAACCATTGGTCACGCTGCCAAAGCAAAAAAAAAAACAAACTGTTATACTGTGCTAAAAAACGTTTTCTGCGCTATTTGTTTTTTTCTGCGCGCCCCAATTTTATGTCAATTGAAAAACAAACATTTTTCCGAGATCGAAAAGTAAACTTTTCAATTTTTAAGCTAGAAATTTTAAAATTTTTCAAGAATTTTTGTTGCACTTTTCTCGAATTTTTTTGTTTTTCGATTTTTCACAACTATGCCACGCGAAGAGTGAAATGCAAAAAACCAATTTTAGAATGAACTTCATTATTTTTAAAATTTTGAATTTTTTTTTTTTCAAATTTGTTTCTCAATTTTTTTTAATTAATTTTTTAAATTTTCAAAAATTTCATTTCAAATTTCGCGCACAAGAAACGTAACGTAACAAAACTGCTGCGCACTTGACGAAAACTGCTTGGCAGCTGCACAAAAGCTGATAGCTATAAAATGCGTAGTTGACAAATAGATGGCGCTGCTGGTTCGTTGCCCGGCAACCAAATCAAAACACAAAATTTGACAAGTGTAAAATTTTATTCGGACACCTGCAATTGAATTGAAAACAATTGAGAAAACTACAAAAAAAGGAAAATCATGAAGTTCATACCGCTGCATACAACAAATACGGCCATTGTGTACAAGAACTCGCTGTGCTCGTTGGCCTCATTGATGGTCTTGGTTTTTATCGCATTGTCCGTAATGCTCCCGGTTTTATTGGTTTCCCTGCTGAGTCCCTATTCTGGCATCTCCGAGTCGCGGGTGTTGTACGAACAGCCCAACATACAGTTCAGCTATCAGTATATTTTTGTGGCCAACACGGAAGCCATATCCGAAAATGGGGAATCCCCATTTTTGGCCTGCAGCAGTTTTGGCAATTTCAATGCTCGCTTACAGAAATTTACAAACAGCTGCGACGCCAGCAAATACTGGACTGAGGATTTGGATCATGATACGGTCACGGATCGGCTGCACTTTCAACTAGAGCTGCAAAAGCTGCCATCCCGTCTGATGAACTTTGATTTGTTGCTCTTCTTCGAGGCGAAACTGGGACACAAGTGTGTATTGACTCCACCGGCTGTGCTGGCACATCAGTTGCAGCTGCCACAAGCGGCACGCCTGCAGAATGGACACATCCAGCTCAAGGGAGAGCTGAAACTGAAGCAGTATGTGGAGTTCACCTGCCCCTTTCCAGGACGCAATATCCAAACCCAGTTCCGTCAGGTGCAGCTGGACACGAATGACAGTCATGCGGACATGTCGCAATACAGAATGGAGTCCCTACTCGGACAGGTTAAAGCCAATCCCGCCTACTTCCAGCTGGCTGTGCAGGAAACCTATTTTAGTCCGACTCCTCCACGCATGGATCCAGGGCTATTTATCGAACTGGAGGTGGATGTTCTCCAAGTGGCAGCACGTTATCACTTGAGCATTTGGGAGCGATTGGGACAATTCTGGTTGTACTTTGCCTCCTTCTTCGGCATTTCGTTTTACATAATGAACAAGCTGAAGGATTTTCTATTCGGCCGACACATCATTCGCTCCTGGGAGATAATACCCTGGAAGAAGCTCTACTGACACCAATCCGGCGCCATTCTGGAGATGGACAACTTCTCCATTGGCGAGTGAGACATTTTTCATATTTTCAGTCAATGATTAAATTAAATAACAATTATACAAATAATTTTAAATCTGTGAGTGTTGATTGGGCGGAATTTCTTCTTATTTATCGCGAGCATTGGACATGAGGGCCAGATTGCCAAATCCGGATGATGAAGAAGGCTCCGGCGTGGGATCATACGCTCGGTTGTCCTCCAGAACAATGGTAGTGCGTGGATAATGATCCAATTGCACAAACAGATAACGAAACTCTTGCTTTCCGGATGAGTTCTACAAGAAAAAGGGAAGTTCAGGGAAAGTATTTAAATTATGTGGACTTGACCGCACCTGTCGGGACTCCAGCTGCACGGTGGCCTTGTTGCGCAGTCCCTGGACATAGAACTGCATGCGCATATGAGGCACGCCATTGCGATCAAATTTGCTGTGTGCCACATGCTGGCGGCGTCCACGACGTGACGTTTCGCCAAATCCCCTGATAGGTGCTCCCAGTGAGTCCTGCACACGCGGATCATCCACCACACGCTGCAGAGCAGTGGAATATATATTGCACGAGCTTTCCTTGGAGAATAGCTCACGGAAAATGGCATAAAACATGATTCCGGTCACTCCCAGTCCGGCCAAGATGATGGCCGTATAACTGGCCGTCTTTGTATTCTCCTTGATCTTTTCGCCCATCGGCCGCACATCTGTGGACACATTGCTGCCGCCACGAGACTCCTGCAAGGCTCCACCGCCACCCTTAGCCCCTACATAAATAACAACATTAACTCAATTCACAAACTGTTTACTTTTGTCACACTACAAACCGGAGGATTGATGTGCTAAACGAGCGCTTGAATGCAGCGCTGCCAGGCATTTTAGGCGCTCCACAGTGGGCAACAGCACCGTTCGCTTGTGCAGCAAGAAACTGCGCAGTAATATGGATTGGGACATGTTTAAAATCAATCAAAATCGTAAGTGAAATAAATAAAATAGAAACGTAAACAGCTGTTTTGCTGACACTGGAGATGGACAACCAACGATATTTTACGTAATGAGTGCTATCGATAATCGGATTTAGACATTGCCGGGCCGCTCTATTTAAATTTGATTTTTAATATCATTTGCAATAATTTAGCCTTTACTTAATAATTTAATTAAGTCAAAAAAATATAAATATCATAATATAAAGAAGTTGGTAAAATAAATTCACAATCAAAAATTAGAAATTAGACAAAACTATAACAAATATTCAAGTGCAATTTTCAATATTCTATCTTCAAAATGAAGCAAAAGCCCAAAAAGGATACTTTTAAAAGCAAATCCTAAATATGGAAATAGACCTTTTTCTATGGAACCGCTCGCTCATCGAACAGGCCTGTCGTGGGTGAGCAACTTGTGGACAGTGCTGCCATATCATCCTTTTTCAGGACAGATTTGGCCCTTTTTAAAGTGTTTTAGCCTGAACTTTTTAGAAACATCCCCCATCCGGAAATCGGGTCTTTTTTTAATTTTTGAGCATTTTCAAATTAAAAGCACAGAAAAGGATGAAAATTTTTGGACTCAGTCGGAAAAAATCCGTTTTCTGAGCTAGCCTCATGTGCAATAACATTGCTGTCGTTGCCGTGGTCTAATGTTGATGTTGAGCGAGCGTAAAAACAATATTGCGAAAATCACTACAATTTTGCCCTATTTTCTATCCTGTTTTTTTCTTATCGATTTATGGCAGTGCTTGTGGAACGTAGCTCATTCGTTTGGTAGCTCAAACGAACTTTTTGTGAACATATCAAAACAACTCTTGAAACAACAAAAAATTTAAGTGATATAAAAAGAAGACAGTGCGTAATCTTTTACGCCAGTTACTAAAAAGTGCGCAATCACGTCGCTCTTACCGCTATTCAATCAAATCGCCAAGCGAACATTCGCGGGCGGTGTTAACAAATTAAAGGAAACAAAAAAAATTATGGTCGTCACACACAATGTAAAGGGCTACGAGGAGTTTGCCAAGAAAATGGAGGAACTGGAAATGGGAGACAGCAACAATCCGGTGCATGTTCTGTTCAGCGGCGGCAAGGATGAAAATGGCCAGAGCTGGTGTCCATACTGTGTCAAGGGTAAGTGAAGCGGTTAACCGCAATATCATCCAATTTACAGTTACTAAACCGCGACCCGCGTTTGTTTCTTATCGACAGCCGAGCCGGTGATACATGACGCCCTGAAGAAGGCTGCGGAGAAATCCCACTTTGTGCATGTCGACGTTGGCGAGCGCTCGTAGTAAGTTGTGATGAAATCGAATAAGTTGAAGTACATATATACTTAAGCGACGTGGTAACGCCCAGAAGTTGCAATAATAGCTGATCGTTCTTATTGTTTCTTTTATCTTTATGTGAACTTAAAAGAATGCGATAATAATCGTTGATTCCACTAGTTAACAGCTAGATTAAAGCCTGCACCAAATTCACATTTTTCTATGCATATGACGCCCCAGACGAAATCCAACATTGAACATCTTTCTATGCCAGGAATTTCGTTTTAGATTTTAAAATCTATTAGTTTCTTTGTTATTTTTCATTAATCGACAATGCCTTAAACTATGTTTTTAAAATTTGACAGTCTAAAAGCTAATAAATATAGCTATTAATTATTAAAGCACAGTCTCAAGTTGATAGTTAAAGAGATATGTACATATATTAAAAGCTAGAAAATTATGTATTTATGTGTTATATTTTTTTTTCAAATTTGTTTACCTTTTAATTCTGGGAAAGTGCAAAAACAAATTTAATTTTTGATAAGAATGTGATGTTTAATGTGTGGTATTTTTACGATTTTTTTACTTTAAAACTCTGGGAAAATTTGAAATAAAAAAATTTTAAATTTGTGTATTTCCAGCTGGAAAGATTTGAATTGCCCATTCCGCAAAGATCCCAACACGCACTTGATCTTTTTGCCCACTCTGCTGCGCTGGAAGTCGCCACAGCGCTTGGATGGCGAACGCTGCTCCAACAAGGATCTGGTCGAAATGATGTTTGAGGATGAGGATTGAAAATCATTAAAGTCCGCGAGCAATTACTTATTTTACATATTTTATTTTGGAATGTTTGCATACACACATTAAAAGCGGTTCTGAATGTCGCTCAATAGTTGCTCTTATACTTTTTTATTTCAACCATAACCACATGGATATTCGTTAGCTGGGCCCTTGCATTTGGCGTTAACAGCTTGTGGAAACGGTGATAATATTGCACTAGACTGGCTAATGCCAGTTGCAGTAGCTGTGAACCCGTCAGCAGTGATGGAAACGATAAAAGAACTTCGCGATTAAGTTCCTCCAGAGATTTCTTCCAATTTGCCGAGAAGCTGGCAACCAGACCGAGACTTCTTCGCTCCTGTTTACGCAACTCGTCCATTTGATCCTTTTCAAAGTACGGCTCGCACTCCTTCACAAACTGTATAATGCCACCAAAGTGTGGAGCTAAAATCTCCTCGACATATTCGGCACTGCGTGCATTTAATTGTTCACGGAACGCCTCGGCTTCTTTGGAGTTGTCACGCGTATGCTCCATGAGCACGCCCAGAACGAGATCATAGTTGTTTATCAGGTAGATTAGCTGATCTTTGCGTGTGGCGAATATTGCCGCCATACGCAAAATAAAGCATTCCACCTCGTTTTGCAGTTCCAGTAGCAAGCGGCTAACCAGCTCATTGGGAAAATGCTCCGAGATGCCCACAATGGCAGCACTAAATTCAGCATAGCGACGCGTTATCTACAGATAAAGGGAACTTAATAGAAGCTAAAATAAATTGGGGAATAAATGGCATACGTAATGCGGTCCCATTTCCTTATTAAACTTTGTCGGATCGCAGTCGTGGATGCTTTGAATGTTCAATCGAAAGACATGCTCAAAACGTGGCCAGATGGCCGATTGAAGTGAGTCCCAATATCTGCATAGAGATTCGATTTATTAGCTAAATCTTAGGATTATATTATGGTCTTACTTATCCAGTGCAGGCACGCAGCGCTTGTGACACATGAGCTGATAGCGAAAGATTAAATGTATGCAAAGGAACATGGCTATCGTGTCATAACAATCATGTATAGATGTTTCAAGATTTTTCTAAAAGAAGAAAGTAAGAAAAATTCCTAAATATTATAAGGATTCAACAAGGCTCAACTTACAATCATCAGAGTCAATGTTTTGCCCATGATTTGATTGAACAAATCCTGAGCCTGCGTGCCACGGACCATAAAGAATTCAGTTACAAACAGATACTCCCGACAGGCGTTATCAACCAAAGCATATTGCTCCGAACGAAACAGAGCTTCAACAGTGTACTGAAAGAAGAGGTAAATGGAGGGTTAAATAATAAATGGAGACTTTAAGAGATGGCAAGTCCTACGCGATTCTTGAGCTGGGCGTGGGGCACAATAATGGGTGCCTCCAGTTGCTGGTTGAGAATGTCACCTCGTTTGCCAATGGTGAAGATTGTGCTCTTGTGTTTGAGGCTTGTCGTTTTGGCAAACAGTCCCTTCGACGCATTGTCCTCAATGCCCATTAGATCGTCCTTGGTGCAGGATTCCTCAAACTTAAGACCAGTCAAACGAGTCGAGTAGCTCTGCAAGCAGATAAAAAGTTAATTGAATTCTGATTTTAACTTCAGAAACTTACCTTAAAGTAGGAATAATAGATTTTGCCCATTGTGTCGATGTATTCACTGCAAATCTCCTGCGCCACATGCCGCTCATTGGACAGAATGAACTCAAAGAAGAACTTGTGCTTCAGCATGGCATTCTGTGGTATCTGATAGTTGGTCATCGGCTTACGGAACTTGTAGATCTGCTCCAGCAGATAGCTGCGTATCTTGGACATTGCCTTGAGGCGCAATTTGTGCAAGACATCGCTGACGTCATTGGTCGACTTGGATTCCTTAAAGCTCAGCTCCTTGACCAGCGACAGCTTGTGGTTCAGCACATTCAGTTGGGTGCTAAAATCACGCTCCGTCACAGCCGTATCCATGATGATGTTGATCATCTCCTCGGAGACGGCCATGTCCTCAATAAATTGCGACAATTGGGCTTTAACCGACTGCCGATTGGTCAACTGCAGCGACATGGACACTGATTTGCGTTGCAGCTGCGTTATTTCTGTGCTGATGTTGTTGAGCACACTCTGGAAACTCATCAACATATTCTCCATGCGCTCCAGCACATCGTCACAGTCATTGATTTGATTGTGCAGATTGGCAATGTTCTGTGACTCGGCAATATAATCCTCAATGGACTTGTTCTCCACATCCTTGAACTCCTTTTCGATTTGCCGCGAATATTGTCGCAGATCCGTCGTGTTCTTCAAGATCTCGCGCACTTCTTCGTTGTCCAGGGACGCTTCCTTAAGAGCGTCCATTGTTTACCAAATTTGGGTGCAGTTTTTCACTGATTTATTTGATCCAATTTGTTGGCAAGGAATGATACGCTGACCACAAGTACAGCAAGAATGTTTGTTCCAAAATGTAATGTTGTAAGCAATTAAGTGTCTTTGCACTTTTATTGCAAATAGCTGACGAATTTATTAACTTTTCTGCACAAAAAATATAACATTACTGCAGTTAAAACAGCTGTTCACCTATCGCTATCGCTATGATCTATCGATAACTCCCAAAGAACCCGATAACTTGTTGGTCCATTTGGTATTGGGAATGTAAACAAAGTGAACGCGTTGCAAATTTAATAACAAAATAAATTAAATATTGAGCAATTATGTCGGAGTTTAATCGAATATTCAGTGTGCTAAAGTTGAAATTCGCGACAAACATTGACTGGGACTATGTGGAAGACTGTCTAACCGAGTACGAGAGTGAAGAGGAGGCGCGACAATGTGCTTACAAATTTTGGTCTTTGCCGATGTGTAGACAAAATCTTCAAGATCAAGATCATCAATTGCAAATGCTTCGAGAATTATCCAATTGCATACGATCGATAAGATGTGGCGATAATGAGAGTCAAAGTAGCTACGATGCAACTTATGATAACTGGGCAAAAATCGAGGATATTTCGCCTAGAGAATATTTAGCGTATATTTATGCACTTGCTAGCCTGGCCACATTATCCCAAGACACACTGAATGGTGCCATGGAGCCCCTAAATGAAAATATCAACATTCAGCTAGCTCTCAATGCCGTAAGCACGTATTTCCTCACGCTGACCATTCCGGGCGCAAAGAGTTACGGCATCTTCGACGAAAGCGTCATTGAGCATTGTCTGAAGGTTTTCAAATTGCTGGAACTGAATGCCAACTCTGGCATACGAGCTAACAACATATGGATATTATTTGTGTCCATTTGTGATGATCTCAAATTGGTATTTCGCTATGTGCATTTTAAGGATCACCAGAAACCACGTGACGACATTATAAAATGCCTACTACAAATTATATACAATCATTTTCGAAAGGGCTACAACAACTCATGTAAGTGCTTAAAAAATTAAATGCTTTTTTATCATATTACACATTTTTATTAAAAATTTAAGTAAATTATATTTAAATAATCCAATGATATGCCACACTTCACTGTGACTGTGATTTAAAAGCACACATCTCTAATAAGTTATTGCGACAATATGTCATCACTGGCCGTCAGCCGGTGAAAGTGTTGTGTATATGTGTAGGGACACACTGTCATCAGCTGTTTTTGTGAGGCAAAGATTATACAAACAGTTGGTTCTTTAATTAAAACAATCATAAAATAATTTTTAAAAGTACATTAGTGGATTTCCATGCTGCGCACATTTGGCTCGCTGCGTGTGCAGTGCCAGCAATTGCTGAGGAGTGCGCAATATCGTTGTCCCAACAACAAACAACAGCAACAACTTGGACCATGCCGCTTAAAATCGACACTTGGTGGTGGCAGAGGCAGAGGAGGCGATCCAGAGGCAGCGCGTAAACTGAGAACAAAATCTACACTTTACTACATAACAGCTGGCGGTGTGCTAATAGTGGGACTTAGCTATGCGGCCGTGCCACTGTATAGCATATTCTGCCAGGCTTACAGTTATGGTGGCACCACCTCCCAAGGGCACGATGCCGAAAAGGTGGAGCACATGCAAAAAGTGACGGATCGTGTTATGAAGATTCGCTTTAATGCCGACATTGGCTCCTCGATGCGCTGGAATTTTAAGCCACAACAGTATGAAATTAAAGTCGCACCTGGAGAGACCGCACTCGCCTTCTATACGGCTAAAAATCCGACGGACAAGCCGGTGATTGGCATAAGCACCTACAATGTGATTCCATTTGAGGCTGGAGCGTATTTCAATAAAATTCAATGCTTTTGCTTTGAGGAGCAGATGCTCAATCCCCACGAGGAAGTTGATATGCCCGTATTCTTTTACATTGATCCTGAAATAACGCAAGATCCCGCGTTGGAGTATTGTGACACCATTACACTGTCCTACACCTTCTTCGAGGCTAAGGAGGGATTACAACTTAACTTTCCCAGCTATGTTAAACCACATGCTGCTAAACAGGCATAAGATTCGCTTCTATTGGTTTTTTTTTAATAAATAAACTTGTTGACGTTTAAACAGAAAAGTTTAAATAAATATTTAAATAAAAGGCAAGAATGGGACGAAAATAAACGAGAGAATGAATTTAGTAAAATTCATTTTGAAAGTCCAGTGGCTCTCATACCAACAGTTTTAGAGCCTTAGTTACAGTTCACTGTTAAAATGACCCCCACACTGCGATTGCAATTGAGTCACAATCGATAACTGCAGTTGCAAAAGTCAAAACAGCTGTTACGCTTTGAAAGCGATATGTTATCGCTAGTCAGTAGCTGATTAAAACATATGTGTGGCGTTCATTGAACGCTGGACGCGAGTTTATAAATAGATTAAGACTCGTCTAGAGCGTCTACAATTGTCCAGCAGCCGCTTCCGTTAGACGCATCGATAGTGCGTGCGACCTATTTGAACTGAATAATGGTATATGGAATGACGTGGAAGTAATGCGTGTAGTTCTGTGCCTGCTCGTTATTTGCGCCTTGAGCGCCGGTTTCGCATTGGATTTGGAGTACGAAAAGCCGACGGTGTTAATAACGCTGCTGGTGCGCAATAAAGCGCATATTTTGCCGCTTTTCTTAAGCTATGTGGAGCAGCTTGATTATCCCAAACAGCGCATAGCCTTTTGGTAAGTGAGAAATGAAAGAGTTTTCAATAAGATTTGAATTTAATAAATCAAATGATTTAAATATTCAGGCTACGTTGTGATCATAGCAGCGATAATAGCGATGAGCTGCTGCAACAGTGGCTAAGGAAATCGGGAAATCTTTATCACAGCGTTAACTACGACTTTGACCACGAGACGCAGCGTTATCAGAATGAAACCTCTGTCTACGATTGGCCGGTGTCGCGTTTCAACCATGTGATTGCACTGAAAGAGGAGGCGCTGCAATATGCCCGTGATATTTGGGCTGACTTCATATTCTTTTTGGATGCCGATGTGCTGCTGACATCGCCACAAGCTCTGAGTGCCCTCACACGTCTCCAGTTGCCCATTGTGGCACCCATGCTGATCTCCGAGGGTCTCTACTCGAATTTCTGGTGTGGCATGACTGAGGATTATTATTATCAGCGTACAGATGAGTACAAGGAGATCTATCATAGTCGTAAAGTTGGCGTCTACGAGGTGCCCGTGGTGCACACAGCTGTCCTGGTGGACATGAACTTTGCCGGCGCACGCTACTTAACCTTTGATCGTCAGAGATTAATTCAAATGCAGTCCGAACAACAATTGCGGTTATATGATGGACCCGTCGATGACATCATTGTATTTGCCATGTCTGCCAATAGTTCTGGCGTCCCGCTGCGGGTCTCCAATGAGCTGCCCTTTGGCTATCTGATGCAACCACTGGAACCAAGTGATACACTCGAGAATGATCTGCAGCAGTTAATAAATATACGAGCACTAATGGTACATGATTTGGGCCAAGTGCCGCCAATTCTCGATTACTTTCAAAGTCATGTTCACTTGCCTGAGAAAACCAAAGTCAATTTCGATCACATCTTTATGATCAACTTGCTGCGACGTCCAGAGAGACGGGAGAAAATGGAGCGTCTATTTGATGAACTTGGATTGGATGTGGAACACTTTCCTGCCGTGGATGGCAAGCAGCTAAACGCACAGCTCGTTCAGCAGATGGGTATAAGTTTTCTGCCCGGCTATGAGGATCCGTATCATCATCGACCCATGACCATGGGCGAAATTGGTTGCTTTCTCAGTCACTATCGCATTTGGCAGCAAATTGTACAGCGCCAGCTGCAACAAGTGCTCATCCTAGAGGACGACATTCGCTTTGAGCCATATTTCAGGTCGAATGCGCAGCGTGTGATGGAGCAAGTGGAGAAAATGGACTATGATCTCATATACTTTGGACGCAAACGCTTGAAGGATGAGAACGAGCCGTGGGTCGATGGCACCGATAATCTTGTGCATGTCGGGTATTCCTATTGGACTCTGGCATATGTCATCACGTTGCGGGGCGCACAAAAGTTGCTGGAAGCAAAACCGCTAGAGAATCTCATACCAGTGGATGAGTTCTTGCCCATCATGTTTGATCGACATCCGCAGAAAGACTGGAGCTCTGTCTTCGAGACGCGCAATCTAATTGCATTTAGTGCTGCCCCGTTGCTGCTTTATCCCACCCACTATACGGGCGAATCGGGTTACATATCGGACACGGAGGACTCCCAGCAAGTGGCGTTCGCGGAGACAACGGCTGACGAACCGCAACCAAAGAGCGATCGCCAGCAAATATTTGCCAACAAACTGGAACTGGACCAGGATCCAAAGCTCGGCGAGAGCAGCCATAACATTGCCTTGCCACAGGCGAGCGCAGGAAAAACGCATCAGGAGCTCTAAGAACTAAATCTCTGTTCAAAGAATATTTCATATAATGCCAAAATGTATACAATAAGCTACTTTAAAAATGCTCTGCCAAATGTGTGCCTTGTAACAATAAGTTTTAAGCTAACCAGAAATCTCCAACTACCACCAAATACTAACTAAACTTACTGAGATACACTCAGTGAACAATTATACTTGGATAAGTTTTAATAAAAGCATCAATTGTGCGAAGAATTGAATAGATGTTTTGAATTTCATAATATAGCTTATGTTGTTTCACTTTATGTGTAATGCATTTTATGCTACAGGTTTTCATTTTTAATAAATATTACAGCAGACTCTGAATTTACGATAATTTCTACATTTACAAAAGTTATAATTTTAAAAATTTCAGTACTCAAATTTGCTGGATCCAATATCTGGAAGCATTAATTAGTTAAATTAATTTAATTTCCATAGATCAACATGTTTTAGAAACTGCTGTACACATTTATATTTGATTTTTGTTAAAGACTATAAAACTGTAACTACTTAAATATTATGAGCCACAACCCGTTTGTTCTTCAACCCATTGCGCTCTTCATGAACAAGTTCTTGATGGGCGGCAGGTTCTCAGTCAACTGCAGGCCAAGACTGCGCAACAACACAACGGGGCTGAATTGTGTGCTGTAAACGGAGTGCAAGCCATGAACTCCAATCATAATGGGCACATTTTTGGCAAGACACTTGCGCTCGTATTTGATGAGATGCTGTGTGTCGCCGAGCTTGAAGCCAGCGTAGGCTCCTTCGGCCAATGTTTTCACGAGGTGACGCACGTCGCCAAAGCCCAAATTAACGCCTTGGCCAGCCAAGGGATGGATGCGATGTGCAGCATCGCCTACCAAGGCAGCACCATTGCAGACATACGAGGACGCGTGGAGGAAGCCCAGTGGGAAGGTGGCACGAGTACGTTCCTGCAGGCCGCTCACACGCGGCGGATACTGACGCAGATGCTGTGATCCCTTATTGCCAAAAAAAGCATTGACAGCTTGCAGTGCTTTGTCTGCCACATCTAGACGGGGATATTGCCTGCAAAAGGCCTCGTTAATGGCATCCACAAACTGTGACGGCTCCATGGCCAGCAGTTGCCTGGCATGCGGCACTGTTGTGCTCCATACCAAGGAGCTTTGCTTATCACTCAGTGGCAACAGGGCAATCGGGCCATTTGGCAGGAAACGTTGCCAGGCCACCGAATTATCACAGCCATCCTCAATGTTTAAGTCCAGATTGGCCACCAATCCCATACGGTCGTATTTAAATGATAATACATCCACTCCCATTTGTTTGCGCACCACAGAGTTGCCGCCATCTGCCCCAATGAGGAGTTCGCATGAGAAGGTGCGTCCATCTTGCAACTGCACACGTGTATTGGATGCCCCCGATTCACCTGGCAGGCTGACACATTGAATGCGAGCCTTATTCAATACTTTATAGTTGGGAGCTGCTTCACGGACACGGGCATAGACCGCATCCAGTATTAGATTGTTCTCTATGATGCAGGCCACATCGCTGGCAAAGTTGTCGTGTTGAAATTGAATTAGTGCATCGCTGTTTGCCTCCCACACCTGCATCTGCTTCACCGCCTTCCAACGGGCCGCCTCAATGTGCGGCCAAGCATCAATCGACTTGAAGAGATCAATGGAGCTCTGATTGATGGCCGACACACGGTTCAGGAAGGGGCCGCTCGCATTGAAGCCCTTAAATTCAGGTGCAGCTTCCAGTAGCAACACCTTCTTGTCGGCTAGGGTCGTATTCTTGGTCATTGCAGCGGCCAGCGTCGTGCCAACCATTCCTCCGCCGCCAATAATGATATCATAGTGCTCCTCTGCCGGCGAACTTTTTGCCGTTGTCGACTCTGAGGATGTTACGGCCAGCAGGCGTTTGGCAATGCCAAACACTTGTGTGAGCGTCGAAGCGCCGCTCTTCTTACGCAACAAGACCAACATTTAGGCTTGTTTTTTAATTATATTTTGTTTTCACAATAAAAAAAGTAGTCAAAGTTTTTGTTATCGTTCGTAATCGGTCTGCTGGAGATGGACTCTATCGTCACATATGCGATTGACAAGCATCGATTCACGCTGTGACTGAGTATCGTTAAGCTTATCGACAGCAGCGTTAATTTAAATTCGTTGTTGATTCACGCTGTGAACTAGAGAACTAGATAAAATTTGGTATTAGTTGTAATTATTTATTAATTTTGTGTTTGGTTATAGCTTAGAATATACTCCATTGTTTTTTTTTATAACATTTCAATGTAGCTAATTTGTTCGTTGCCTCGTCACCATATCAAGTGCACACCTCCAACTTCTACTTTGCGATAGCTATTGCTTGATTATCGATAACAATTTTATCAAATTTGAAAATATAACAATTTCTTTTACACTCTATATACAGGTGCAAGTCAATTACACAGGAAATGCTTTGAACTCCTTGATGAGATTGCCAATGAACATAATGGCGATGTATACGAGACCCTAAAGCTAATCATGGCTCAGACTTTTCATATGCACAGTTTTCCGGAAAATGCAAAGTCTGGAGGCCCACAGATTGGTGATCACATTTCGGATTGGTTTATTAAGCTCTTGGAAAAGTATCCAGATGTTGTATCGAATGTATTGGCGACCTACATTGAGTCTGTGATCACAAATCCGATTCGGGAGGTAAGTAGAGTGAAATTCATAGATGAAATAAAAATAAAAAATTATTTTGATATTTTAGTGGAAAGCTGCCGATGAAAAGGTTGCCATTGGTTATGCGGCCAAATATGATGCAGCGCTCTTTGCCAAGTGTAATAAATCCTGTGCGGACATTTTGAAAGAAACCATCAAAGCAGACGACGCTGTGGGCATGCAAATACGAACTCTTGAGCTCATTGAGCGTATTTTGCAGCAGGAAACGCATGTGGAATGGAGCATCTTTCGGCACGATGTGTCCACAAAACCACGAGAAGTGGCGCTAATTGGAGAAACGATAGTATGTCTGAACGATAGAACATTTACGGTACGGAAAAAGGCCAGTCAGGTGATAAACCTGTCGCTTAAACAGGGTTCGCCCATCACAATTCGAATACTTCAGGAGTGCTTGAGCTTTGCACAGTACGGAAACGAAGAGGAGAATCCATCAGAGCCAACGGAACGGGAACTTCAACTAAGTCATGAAAAGCCTGGCGTACTGCAATACGCCTATAGCTTTGAGGGACACGAGGAACTGGAACCGCTGGTCAAGAAAATGCCACAGATAGTCTACGAACGTTTCGTGGACTCAAACAATGGCCCCGCTCGTTGCTCTGGGATTACTCTGCTGGAGCGTCTGGTGCTAGCCAATCAACGTATCATCTACGATACGAACTACGAACGTGAGTTCTCCTGCTTTGCCGTGGACTCGCTCTCCTCGGTACGTAAGACAGCTCTGGAAAGTCTCGACACACTGCTGCAAACATATTGCAATTGCACGATTCTTATAGATCTCTATTGCCGCTTATGGCCCTGCCTGCTGAATGATGAGGATATAGCACTCCAGAAATTGGCATTGCACGTGAGTGGGAATTTAAAAAGCGTAAATAATTATACTCCTGCTGGGGATATTATAATTTTGTCACGAAATGAGTAACGCTTAGAATTGTTTTAATGATAAATATATATTTGAGGGATTGGTCACTAATTAACCTCAAGCAAAACCAACATAGCTGTTCCCTAAGATAACTCAAACCAACTTATACACAGTGTATTTGATATTGTCTGCACAAATTTCTTTTGGATCAGTCTACCATATCATAATATAATTAAAATCATAATTAATCATAAAAAATTGAAAGCAGGACTCTGCAGGGGCATCTTTACTTGAACATTTCATATTAAATTAAAATGTTACCAATCTTTCAGAGTTTCAATCGGAATGTGTTGATGAACATACAACCGCTGGAGTACATCAATGAGCCAAGGAATCGATTGCCTTGGCGAATTCTAGCCACATTGTTGACGGTCCAACCACGCAATTATATTCAACAGAGACTCACTCTGCTTTTGCAGAACGAGAATATTGTGACGTGAGTAACACGAGTTAGTTGTAAACTAAAGAATCTAACATCTAACAATGTGTTTCACATTTTACAGACCCCAACTGGTGAACACCATTATATCCTACTTGTCCACGGCTATGGCAACGGAGGCCTGGACATTGCTCGTCTTTATATCGAGTCGGATTACGAACAACTTGGATTCTTTAATTACAACATTTAATGGTTTGTCGTCGTACAACATGAAGTCAAATCAGTTGCTGGCACTTGAGTTAATTATTTACTGTCTGAGGAATTTCTCCAAGTCGGCACTCAATCAGCTCTTTACGCGACTGCTGTCTGCCCTGAGATCGGGCAGCATTTGGTTGGCATTAGTTTCTCCGGCCGTGCATCTGTTGAATCACATCGATCGATTGTCGCACAGTCAGGGGCCGCAGGACAGCATCTATGTGGAGAATTGGAATGTGCAGCTGCTCAAGGATGTCACTGAAGCCATATTGAAATCCATGGACAATTTCCAGGAGGAGCACATACGCATGGCATCTCTCCTGGGCACGTATACGGAACTTGTTGCCAAGTCTCCAGATCAAAGAGCAGATGTGCAAATTGTTAAATTTGTTCTTAACTATCTCCAATTGTGCTCGAAATTGAATGACTCCAGTTTCGATACGGACAACGAACGTAATTTAAACTGGATGGTTGTAATCGCTGGTCGATTGTCCTTACGTGATAACAGTCTTGCCAATAAATTGTCCAGAATATATGGTCAAATATTGAGCAAAAACGATCGTCCTCAATTAATTAATAGCACGCTAATTGGCATGAACGATTTGGGCAAAAAGTATCCCACAATTTTGGAAAACAATATGAAATGTATTCTGATCAAACTCTACTCCAAGTTTGCCACGACACGTGTGCGCACCTATCGCTGTGTCAAGGATGTTATACTCGCTGGCAACATTAAGCTAAAAGGTCCCATACTCATCTCCCTGCTGGCCGGCCTGGTGGATGATAGTCCGGAGGTGGCACGCGAGGCAGATGCCTTTTTCATACGCTATAAGAAATTGTACGACAAAATGCTATTCCATCATTGTCTCAAGGAGTGTCCCTTTGACTTCAATGATCAGGCATTCCTGAAGGGCTCAACGCGACTTGACGCCAGCTTCAAATCGCCACTGAAGGGAGCGGGAATGGCTAAAAGCAGACGACTTATATATAACCACATTATAACCTCGCTGGATGAGAATACATTGCTGTTGTACTTTGGACAACTAAAGCTTTTGGCGGGTAAGCTATACGGAGTCTGATTTACCTGATTTTCAATTTAACATACTACTTACATTTTCAGAGAAAACAAAAGATAAAGAATTTATAAAATCAGCTGGCGCCTTGGACGTTGTTATCGATCTGTTGTTCATTATGCGACGCATCTGTTCTTGCACCAAAGCCAAAGGACAGCAAAGCGGGTCACAGGCTGACGGCGGGAATGACGATGGAGCCGCGGAGGAGGAAACTCCACCAGCGCCTACGCAGCAGGAGCAATTACCCACGACATCCGCTGAGGCAGCCTCAGCGAGGGGACGTGGACGCGGTGCAAATAGACGTGATACGGGCGAGGAACCAGTAAGATATATTATGTTAAATCCACATTAGCTTTCTGCTAACCAGTTTCTTTCTCCCTAAACCAGTTGAAGCAACTGGAGCGCTGCCTGCGGTATGTGCCCGAAACCTATAAGAATCTCAACAGCGTCATGAATCCGGAACTGCAGCAAGAATTCGATCAATTTTGTCTCGCCATGACTTTACGTTTCTCGAATTACACGGATTTCGCACAGCCAGCGGAGTTCTGGAAGAAGTACAAGCAGGCCAAGACCAGCAGCAAACCCAAAACGAAACGTCGTCGACTCAACGAGGATGGCGACGTGGCGGACGATGATGATCAGTCGGCGTTTGGAGACAGTGATAGTGACTGTGAATTGCCGCTGGATCGGCACACATTAACGAGCTCGGCGCACGGAGGTCCACAGCGACGTGGTGGCCTCGATGTGCTGGCCACAGAGCTGATATTTCAGCAACATGACTGGTAGATACATTTGTATCTATGACTGAACTTTTGTAATACTCGTAAGCTAATTCTGTACATAGTTGAATTTGTATTAAAATGGTTGCTCTATTATGAACTGTAGGCTTTTATGATGGCCTTCAGGCCGCGCGTGAACTCGTGAAAGATGACCTTGCCCACCTGCACCTCAGTCAACTCCAGATCCTCGGCCTCAACGGCCTGGATGACCAGGCACTCGAGGAGTGCCGCATTTATGGGCTGCTTAAAGATATTCACATCCTTTGGAGGAACTGGGGTCGGGTTTGTTGTTTGGGTCGTTGGTACTTGTGACTTCTTGGCCAGAGCAGCTGCATTCGGTGGTGGCAATGTGATGACATTGTCCAGATCTGCAACGGGCAGCTGAATTACGGCATTTGGCGGCTTCTGTGGGGCAACTGACACCAGCGATGGCGGCACTTGGGTGCCAAACTGCTGACAACTAGCATAGGCAGCTGAGCCAGGTGCCGGCTTTAAATGGATATTAATGCCAGCCTTGGCAGCAGCAGCTGCCGCCTTGGCACTCAACGCTGCAGCACGTTCCCGCTTGGCAATTTGCGCCGATTTCTTTGGCGGCGTTGCAACCGCGAGTCTCTCTTCAGTGTTGCGGCAACCTGCAGATAGGACTCTGAAATAGCCATGTTGAAGCTTTGCCAACGACTTACCAATGCACTTGCAGTATATGGAACACATTGCCATCGACTGATAGCAGTCGCAATAGTTCTTAATGCATTGCGATCGCTTGCAACAGCATCCCTTGGGAGTTTGCTGCTTCACTTGCCTCTTGCTGGGCTCTTTGGCCAAATTGTTGTAGGACCTGGTCTGCGACATTGTATGCTATGGATCCGATAAGCTCTCTGACAGCTCCTGACAGCTGTCATGACTCCTGGAATAAGGGCATTCCCGTTTTAAATTTCAATCAAAAAAAACTATTTTATTCAAAACGAATTTTAATTTAAAAAAAAATTTAATCAATTAAAAATTGGTAACTATCGAAAGCAAGCTTTTTAAGGAAATCGAATCCATTTTCACAATATTTGTTAAAAAAAATAGTAACATAAAAATTAAAAAAAAAAATACAAAATAAATTTAATTTTTTATCGAAATTTTGGTTTATAGATATTGGAAATTTAAAACAAATATAAAACTCCAAAAAAACAACGATTGCAACTTCTTTCAAAACAACAGCAACAAAACATCACATAGATTCATTAGTTGATGACAAACACAAAACGGAACATTTGGCACTTAAATTTATAACGTCATCTAATAAACATAAAATTTAATGGCTTGTCACAATTACCGTTGTTCGTTGAGCGGAAGTGTTGTAAAATGTTCGTTTACACGCAGCGCGCAAATGAAACTCATTGAAATTTTTGTGCTTTTTATCATAATATATGTTTTTTTTTCTCGCACTATTTAATCTATTAAAGCTTAGATAAAGTAGTTACAATTATGTATATATGTTGCACTTGTAATAAAGATAAAATCTGTTAAGTACCTTTTTGTTTAACAAGTGAGTAATATTCACGTTTTTAACAAATAATTAGTTGATGCTACATTTTCTATAAACTCGAATATGTATGTAATATGTATACATAATATGGCATGGCATGATATAACTGTTATTATTGTTACTGAGTATTAATAACACTAATCGAAAAGCTAAAATATGTAAAATATTTATGGAAATTTATCATAGCTTTTTTTGTATACTAGTGTTTACACTACCTAAGAGTATAAAGAGTATATATTGCTTGCACTTTACATAGTTTGTTCTCTTTTTTTTCTAGATTGGCAGATACATAGATAATTGTATTGGTTGCTATTATAGGCAGATACGAGTATAAGTATATGTGTGTGTATATGTATTGTATGTGTTTGGTAGAAGACTTGTTAACAGTAAGAAAGTAATTTCGTGGCATGCAATTGATTGCTTTTAAAGTAAACGCACACTTTTCCTACATCATCACTATCATCCTCAATCCGATGGAAGTTACTGCTCATGGGTAAGGCAACAGTTTGAATAATCGATATGAATTCCACAGTGATCATTATCACGAATTCCACCTGCGTATAAACTTCCACCTCAACAAATTGTACTATTGAGCAGCTCATAACAATTCTGGATACTCCCAGCTCCCGTTCCCGCCGCAGACGCCTCCTGTCGCGTCTTTAAAAAGTTGCCCACCCAATGTGCGGTTAAATCCAGATATTTGGTTTTCGGGCCCGGATTGTAATCAAGAAACCCGGCACGTGGTGCGACCTCCTCAATTTGGCTGCCATCGGGCCAATTATTGTAGCTGGCAACGTTTATGAAGCCCACATGATTGAGAATTGCTGTGCGCCAGGCCACGCCGTAGTACTAAAAATTGTAAGAATAAATAATACATCTTGTTAATTTCAAATAATTAAAATTCGCAATCAAGGATTTATAAAAAAAAAAAAATCAACATAAACATTTTTTTTTTTAATTTTATTATCAGGGATTAAAACCGAAAGGAATATCGGTTTCAGTTACGGTTTCGGTTATGTTCGCATTTCGGTTTTCGGTTATCGGTTACGCAAAATCTTTGAATAAAGGTTTCGTAACGGTGAACCGGTTTTTGTATGTATCGGTTTTGAAATACCGGTATGGTTTCGGTTCACAAAAAAATTTTTTTTTGCAAAAAATATAGGTATATTAATATTATAATAATAATAATTAAAAATGTATTACTTTCTTAAATTTTCAATCACACATTTCTTTCATATATTCTTCAGTTTATTTTATTTGCGCATATTCAGTGCTATGAAGATTCGATCATGAATATCAAAAATAAAAATTGAAAATTAAACATAAGAAAATTAAAATCAAACATCATAATAAAAAATGAGAAATAATTTTTTTTTTGAATGTATAAAAAACCGAAATTAACCCTTATAAATGAAACGGTTACTAAACGGTTATTTCGGTTTACAGAATTTCGGTATTAAGGTTTCGGTCAAATGAAAGTTTTTTTTTTCGGTTACGGTTTCAGTTACGGTTTTAAATTTCAATCGGTTTTTACCGGTTAAAGGTTACGGTTTCGGTTAGGGTTTTAATCCCTGTTTATTATTGATAAAATGTTATTGAAAATTTTACTTTATTTTATTAATTTTTTTATTTAATGTCAACAAAGAGCAGTTGACCAATTAAGTAAAAAATAACGTATAAATTAATTTATATAAAAATTAAATTAAATATTTAACGTTATCAGGTGTGCTACAGAAATCTCTTCCACCTGAAAAATGACATAAATTTCATACAAATTTTAGTCAAATTCAAGTGGAAGAGAGAGAAAAGTTAATTTAAAAAATTGAAAATTAAATTCTGGGGACATTAAAAATGATCCAACATTCATTCCAGCATTCATTGCAAGTAATATAAACTAGTAAGGTTAGGGATTTATAGAAAGGAATTGGAAAAGGGAGGATTTAAGGAGTGGAGAGAGAGTTCTGCAGAGATAACGTGATAAATGTTATTATAATTTGTGCACAAACCACGAAGTGAACTGTGCAAAGCGTAATCAGTTGTTTTTGAAATTAAATATTTTGATTTTCAGATAATTTCAATACCAAATGTTTTTCAACTTACGCGCCCATTGCTGCGATGTCGCTGTATATCGCCGTGTCTTGGAAATTTATTGCGCTCGGCAAAGCCCGGTCCTACAGTGGGAACAAACAGCATTTTGTAGGACAAGGCATAGGACTTGAGGTATGACCAGTTCTTCCAGGTGCTGGCAAACACGGCTCCATTGCTCGGCAACTTGCTGTAGAAGCCGTCGAAGCACAAACGACGCAACACATCCGCATGGCTCTTGAGTCTGTAAAAGGTGGTAAATTTCTATTATTTATTTATTTTTTTTATTTAATGTCGACAAAATCAATTTATGTATTAAATATAATGAGTTGTAGAATAATTTAAAATTGCGGCAAAATTAATATAAAAGAAGTATTAAGGTGATAATAAGTCTAAATTTACAATTGAATTTACACTTGCTGCATAAATTGGGGAAACCAGAGAAAAATAAAGATTCTGAGTTGAATACTCGACAAAGTTTGTTGTATTTAGCACAGAGATTCAAAACCTCAACTGTCACCTGATGTGTCCAATGAAGAAGGCGTCCAGCACACGACGCAGTCCACCTGCATCCTTAGAGGACAGCTTCAAGGCCGTTGGTCGGCACAGTTGACGTCCCAAACTCTCGCTCAACTTGTAGGCATTGCTGACATAGAGCACGGGCAACAATGCTGCCCGGGATTGACTCCACACCCGGTAGAATCCGGGCAGCTCGACATAGCTGGCAATATCCTGGAGCTGTTGACGCAGATAGTCCACAGTGCGATTGCCCCCCACGCTGAGCTCGAAGGTGACGCTGAGATTGTGCTGGGGCGCGAGCTCGAGGATTTGATGCAGTAGCGCGGGATCTGAGGGTTTGCTGAAGCTTAGGATGAGCACACCAATGCCACAGCTGCGTATGTTCTCAAAGTGTTGACCCAACAGCTTGGCACTCGGCTTGTACAATCCCAGAGCCGGATAGAAGGCTGTATTCAGAATCTTGACCGGCTTTGGTGTTGTCGGCAGCGGCAGCGGCAGCGACGCCACGTCATTGGGATGCTCCGGCTCTCTCTGTGGCAACGGTGGCTTTTTCGACTTGTACCACGGCACTGGAGCCGTGTAGAAGATATGCACGGCCGTGGCAATCGCATCCAATGTGGTCCGCTCCTGATCCGCCTCATTGTCTCGCTGCTGTTGTTGTTCTTGCTTCACCTGCTGCAGGCGGCTCTGCATAATCCTCGACTTGATCTTCTGCTCGTCATACTTCTCCGGCACAATGACACCATGGTCGCGCTGTGGCTCCAGCAGCGCCACTGCCACGTCCCGCGTCTGCTGCTCCGACTGCGGCTGATAGGCACGTGCTATGAAGCGCTCGTCCAGCAAACGCTCAGCGGCACTGTTTGGCCCCGAGGAGCCCAACAAAATGATGCACGTGATCACAATCAGGGCCACAATTGTCACCAGCAACAGTATCTTAACCTTGCGTCGTGTTTTAACATATTTTTTAAGCAGCATTTTCTTTTTTCGCACTTACTTTTCACATTGTTTGGCTATTTTTTGTGTTTTATCTTTAGTCTGCTCTCCTTCTGCTTTTCGTTGTTGCCCACCCCCAAAGGGAAACCCCCGTCCCCCAATACCTGCCATGGCAGGGAACTGCCGGAAACTCCGACGCTTTGCGCATGTCCCAAAACGGACGTGTAAACTGCCAAAAATAAAATAAACCCTTTGAATAAAATAAATACCAAAATTGAATTTATGTTCAAAATTAATATTAATTAATTAATATAAATAATTCTATTTTATAAAAAGAAACATCAACCTGGGTTTATCTTTGTACGTCAACATATGGTTTTGGATTGTATTTTATTTGTTATAAAGTAGAGTTTATAAAAAAATGTATCTTTTCATTAATTGTTGGATGCATTTTTGTCGTATGCATTTGCATGTAAATTGTATTTTCTGGTTTCCAGACGCTGTGACTAGCGTCCCTCGACTATAAAATACAGAAGGGGATAAGAAAGGAGTTACTAAATGTCATAAATAAGCGGCGATTTAAACTTACTGTAAGTGGACAGTTCAATTTCCTCCGGCAGTTCGCTGATGTTGACATCGAAACGATCCTGAACCTCGTTAAGTGTTTTGGCATCGTTCTCATCGGAAACAAAGGTAATGGCCAGACCCTTGGTACCAAAGCGACCGGCACGTGCCACACGATGCAGATAGGTATCGGAATCCTCGGGCATGTCATAGTTGAACACAATGTTAACACGCTCAATATCCATGCCGCGACCAAAGAGATTCGTGGCGACCAGAATGCGTTTCTGGAAATCCTTGAATTGCTGATAGCGATTCAAGCGCTCATCCTGATTCATGCCGCGATGAATGCCAATAGCAGGAAAGTTTTGTTCGGTCAGCAGTTGAGCAAGTGCCACACAGCGTTGCACGGACTTGACAAAGATGACAACCTAAAGGCAGAATTGAGTTCAGTTATTATACGATTCCACCATAGATTGGCAATAGAAGGCAATATTACTTGATTGAATTCAAGAACATCGAGCAACTCGAACAGCTTCTTGTTCTTTTCGTTCTCCTTCAGATTGACATAATGCTGCTGCAGGCCGTGCAGGGTCAGTTTGGCTTCATCATCCACGTAGACCTCCATGGGCTATTTGAAATATTGGAAATTTGTTGTCGCATTTTAAAGGAAAAACAATAATGATTGACAAATGCAAATTGCAACTTAAGCTAGGTACGCCTACAAATTCTACATACGGCCACGCTAATAACCATCATCATCAACTAGTTTGTATGTACTCGTATTTAATGTTGTTGTTGCTTTGCTGCCACTGCTGTGCCCCATTCGTTGCCTCTATCATCACCTCAATCTGCCCCAAAGGCTGTGCGGCAAGTAGCAATCGCTCCATGCGGACGTCAGACGTTTCGGAGCATCATATGTGTATGCGTGACTGTTGTTGCTTTATCTCGGGTCGATTTCATTTTTTTCTTTTCTCATTTTGTGATTTTAGGAATTATTTGACATTTTGCGGTTGCATTTTACGCGTTTAACCATTTAGAAAATGGTTTTTGGCAGTTATATACGGGAATTTGATTTGTTTTATACGCATTTAGCATGTTTCCGTTTGCAGTTAACGCGATTAACCATTTGGAAAATGGTTTTTGGCAGTTATCAACGAAGATTTCATAAATGTTATGCGCCTGTGGCGCCAGCTCGTTTACAATTTACGCGTTTAACCATTTGGAAAATGGTATTTGGCATTCAACGACAGGTAGACGTTCAGTTTAACCATAGGGGACAATGATTAATGGCAACGTTGGAAGATTCAATTAGTTTTATACGCGTTTTTAACCATTTGGAATATGGTTATGTGATTTACGAACAAGGCAGAAAGTGTGACAATTGATCATTGGCAGCATTTAGATTGATTTGTATGGCGTGCGCGTTTTTGTAATAGATTATTATAGCTAATGGTCGTAATAGTAGTAGTAGTAGTATTGCGACGAAGATATTTACATCTTGCATGAACTTTTTGCAAACGGGACGTATCTCTTTGCTCAAAGTGGCCGAGAACATCATAACTTGTTTGCCGTGTGGTGTGCTACGGAAAATCTCCTGCACATCGCGACGCATATCTGCAAATGAAAATAAAGTTTTAGTTAGTTATGACATTTCAAATATTTAATTTAAAAGAAACCTACCCAGCTGCTCCAACATCTTGTCACATTCGTCCAGAACAAAGTGCTTCAAGTGCTTCAGGTTCAACTTCTTGTTGCGAATCAATGCCAAAATACGTCCTGGTGTGCCAACAACAATGTGGGGAGTGCCGTTCTTGAGCGTCTCCTCATCTTTTTGAATTGCTAGACCGCCAAAGAATACAGCAACCTACAAATCAAATACGTTTATTAGTCTAAAGTCCCTCGATTAAAGCGTTATCTGTACGTACCTTAACTGTGGGCATATATTTGGAGAAACGTTCGTACTCCTTGCTAATTTGGAATGCCAGCTCTCGTGTGTGACACATGACTAATACATGGCAGGTGTTATTGTCGGATGGCTCAAGTTGCTGCAGCGTGGCGAGCACAAAGACAGCCGTCTTGCCCATACCAGACTTTGCCTGACAGAGAATATCCATGCCGAGCACAGCTTGCGGTATGCATTCATGCTGAACTGCAAGTGTCGCCATATTTATTAATAAACAACTGTACACATACGCAACTGTACGTTTTACATACCTTCGGATGGATGCTCAAAACCGCAGTCAACAATTGCACGCAATATTTCCGGCTTCAACAGGAAGTCACGGAAGCCCGAACTGTGAATGGATACATAAGTACCCTTAACATCTTTCTTTGGTGCCTCTTGGCTTTCAACGGCAGTGGTCTCGTTCTGCTCCTCATCCTCGTAGTCGAGAAGATCGTCATTATCGGCCATTTTTTTACTTTATGTTCTGTGTCCACACGCAAGTGAAAATGTAGAAAATGCTGTGAAAAAATGGCTCTTGTAAATTACATGTGTTTGTATGTATCGTAAATGCCGCGTTTTTATGTGCCAAACCGGCGAATGCTATCCGCCATCTTGTTTTTCACCAAAGTGAATCATGGCAAATATCTTTATTTCGAATCAATGTGAAATAGCAGCGAAATTTATATATGTATATTTTTATACAATATATTTATTTTTACACAGTTGCACTAACCTTTTTCAAGTATTTTCTTTAGTTAAATGCTTTTAAATTTTCTCGAACGAGTTTAGCGTGAATGGCGTTGTGTGACGACGATAGTGGCTAGAGCTGTGTCGTTTCGTTCTGAAAAAGTTCAAATGAACGGGTCATTAAGATGAACGAATGAACTTATTAAGTCAATCATGAACTAAATTGATCATTTCGCAGCTGGTCAGTAATTTCTCCAAACATTTTTTAAATTTCTTAGAGAAATACAATAAATACACGGATAACTTAATTCCAGACTTAATTTAATGCAAAAATTAGTTAAATTTGAAACTTGCTTAATTAATTTTGAAGCTAGAATTTCGATAATTGCACTAGAATTTTTTTTTTAATTTTTCTCGAATTTGTAAGATTTTTTTTAGAATTTGTTACTAAACTTCACCACGCGAAGGTGTTGTGCACCAAATCAATTTTAAAATTAAATTTATTATTTTAGAAAATTTATATTTTCTTAATTTTTAATTAATTTTTTAAAAATAATTAATTTTATTAGAGAAATGATGTTTGTTTCTTTTTTATTTTGGTACGCCAATTTTTCGATAATTTTCAGTGCTAAAAATGAAAATACCCAGATACAAATTGTGAGATCGAGTCTTGTTTTCGATAAACGTCATGAAAAAGCATTCGATAATAAAAAACAATTATTATAAAACATTAAGCAACGGAACTAAGTAACAATATAACTGTGATCTCTATTATTTAAATTTTTATAAATGTTCAAGATTTTCACAAATTAAATGATAAAAAAGTATCAATAACATCCAGGGCTGCATTCGGTCTTCAACGATAGCTAACATCGGCACCACAAAAATATCGATAATTTTAGCGTCAGTCTTAACAGAAAATTTACGTCGGCCGCGTTTTCCGTCGGCAATAAAGGATTTTGCATATAAATTGTGCAGTTTCTCGATTAAATAGCAGTGCTCACGTAAGTTTGTTTATTATCTGAGATATTGATCAGTTAGTTTGTGAGTAATAAATGGAATATGCCATAGAAAAGTGCAAATGAATTTCTGTCTCTGAGTGCCTCTCAAAGTCGATGCATTGCCCCCTGCAGCGGTAGCAAAATGCCGATGTCAAAACTCAAATTGTGAATTAAAATCGCCATATTGTGCAATTTGAATCCACTAATTTTAATACAAATAGTTCAACGCATTGTGTATCGTGGGCATGTATTTGAACTAAGTATATTTAATACACATTTCGTTGCCGCACCCGCGTATTTTTACCTCACGCCCATAAACAAAACGCCGCCAAAGCCACTCAAATTTTTTTTTTCATTCGCTCGCTTTAGTACAGTCGCTTGAGTGAGAATCTGTGGTTCGTGTTTGTGCTCTGAGAGCGTATCGGCCGCAAAGAGAGAGAGAGAGAGAAAACTCGTTTACTTTCGTTGTGCTCTTCCGCATTTTGAGTAGTTTTTATTATATTTTCAACATTTCTGTTTCTGTTTGGAATTTTATCAGGCCAAAAGCGAACGATTGCGCGCAAAAATATCTTGAGCTGAGAGCATATAAAACGTATTAAGGTCAGTTTAAAGTCTGCTTTAATTTGATAATAAAGTGAGAAATAATGTATGCATATTTTCGTTAACTTATTCTCTTATTAGACCGTGAAAAAATGTCCACTAAATCTCGACGAGCTGGCACCGCGACGCCGCAGCCCGGCGGCACCTCGACCCCGCTGCCGCCAACTGGTCCACAGCAGCACCAGTCGCAGCAGCAACAACAACAGGCGAACAGTCCGTTAAGCCCCACGCGCCACTCTCGCCTCGTGGAGAAGGTAGAGCTGCAGAATCTGAACGATCGTCTCGCTTGCTATATCGATCGTGTGCGTAACTTGGAAACCGAGAACTCGCGTCTCAGCATTGAGGTGCAGACAACACGTGACACGGTCACCAGAGAGACAACCAACATTAAGAATATCTATGAGACGGAGCTGCTCGAGGCTCGTCGCCTTCTTGATGAAACATCGCGTGAACGTGCTCGTCTGGAGATTGATACAAAGCGCTTGTGGGAGGAGAACGAGGAGCTGACCGCGCGTCTGGACAAAAAGACCAAGGAGTGCAGCACAGCTGAGGGTGAGTTTCGACAATTCTCAATGTAAGAATTGAAAATACTCAGAATAACAAAATTAGAAATATTGTTAAATCAATTGATACTCATAATCAACCCTCCATTCTCTTCTTTCTACATTTAGCCAATGCCCGCATCTTTGAGTCGCGTGCCAATGAGTTGAGCAACAAATATAATCAGGCCAATGCTGATCGCAAGAAGGCCATTGATGAGCTTAACGAGGCTATCAAGGAATTGGAACGCTTGCGCAAACAACTCGATGATTCGCGCAAGAATCTCGAACAGGAGACATTGGCACGTGTCGATCTCGAGAATAACATACAGAGTCTGCGTGAGGAGCTCTCGCTGAAGGATCAGGTCCATGTCCAGGAGATCAACGAGTCGCGTCGCATTCGTCAAACCGAGTACAGCGAAATCGATGGACGCCTCTCATCCGAGTATGAGGCGAAACTGCAGCAATCTCTGCACGAGTTGCGCAGTCAATATGAGGAGCAAATGCGCAACAATCGCGATGACATCGAGTCTCTGTATGAGGCCAAGATACGTTCTCTGCAGGATGCGGCATCCCGCACCCACAACTCGACTCACAAGTCCATCGAGGAGCTGCGCAATTCACGCATTCGCATCGATGGCCTCAATGCCAAGATCAATGATCTGGAATCGATCAATACTGCTCTGAATGCTCGCATTCGTGAGCTGGAACAGCAACTGGATAACGAACGCGAGCGTCATGGCAATGATATGGCCCTGCTGGAGAAGGAACTGCATCGCTTGCGCGAGGAGATGGCATTGCAACTGCAGGAGTATCAGGATCTGATGGACATTAAGGTCTCGTTGGATCTGGAAATCGCTGCCTACGACAAGTTGCTGGTGGGCGAGGAGGCGCGTCTGAATATAACGCCCGCAAATACCGCCACCGTTCAATCGTTTAGCCAATCGTTGCGCAGCTCACGTGCTACTCCCTCGCGCCGCACCCCATCGGGCGCATTGAAGCGGAAGCGTGCCGTTGTCGATGAGTCGGAAGATCGCAGTGTCTCCGATTTCTATGTGTCAGCCAGCGCCAAGGGCAATGTGGAAATTAAAGAGGTCGATCCAGAGGGAAAATATGTTAAGCTGCACAACAAGGGCAACGATGAGATTTCAATTGGCGGCTGGCAACTACAGCGTTCCCTCAATGAGGGTGGACCGGCGACAACCTACAAGTTCCATCGTTCGGTCAAAATCGAACCGAATGCCACAGTGACAGTGTGGTCATCGGACTCTCGGGCCACACACGAGCCGCCATCCAACATTGTGATGAAGCAACAAAAGTGGATGACTGGCGACAATACCAAGACAACTTTGTTAAACAACGATGGCGAGGCTGTTGCCAATTTGGAACGCATCAAGCGAATTGTCTCCACACATGTGTCCTCCACACGTCTCAGTCGTCGACGCAGTGTGAGTGCCGTTGATGGCAATGAGCAGCTGTACCATCAGCAGGCAGATCCAAATCAGAACGGCGAGAAGTGCTCGGTTATGTAATAGAAAGCAACAATCACAACAGCAACATAAACAACCATAAACAACAAACAGAGATAGAGACGGAAAAGAAACAATACAACAGACAGGCAGAAAAATTATAGCTATCAGTTAAGTTAATCAGTTTTGTGGCTACCCTAAGTAGTAACTAATTTATTCGATTGTAAGTCTGCAAGAGAAGGCGAACACTTTATGTCTTAAAATTCTTTCCACATGTTTAAATATTTCCTGTTCTTTAACCTGTCCCTTTCGAGTTTCGTTTTCTGTTCCTTTTGAAAAACAAATGACAAATTATTAATTAACGTTACGTGTTCCGCCTTTAAATTCAAATATTAATTAAATTAACCTTTTCTCCACTTACATTATTCAGTCTCAAATATTATTAAGTTTGTAAACTTTATTTGGTATATTTATAATACTGTTCTTGCACTCGTTTCCTGAGTTGAATACTAATATTATTATACCACTTAGAATTTACAAAAAATAAATTTCCGAACTTTTTTTTGTGCGTTCAAGTGCTTTAAAAATGCTGGAGTATCTACATTTTTGATGCATTTGTGCGTTTCACCTATCCACCATATAAATATAAATAAAAATACATATTTATATAAATAGTTTAATAAGCAGCATTAAAAACATACGACGAGCTCATGTTAAACTAAATAAAAACAAAAACTTGAACTACACACACACATGTAAGCTCTCTTACCATACACGTATGTATATTAAGTTAAGTATATATTTTGTACCAGCAGAGCATATAAAAATACAATTCTAATATACTAAAAAAAAAAAGTAAACACAATGAGATTTCGTAGCACACGCATAAATGTATGAGGAAAGCCTGCAATATATTTTTAAAACGATTCAAATTCTGAGTACTCTCTCCCTTTAGTGCTGCGGGCTGGTGCTCATTGGAATGATTTTTTTTGGAAACTATTTTGGGAGCTAAACCGGTTTTTCCTGAAAGAGGAAAAGCAGCTCAATGTTTTATGGCGTGGGTGTGGCCACGTCAACTGAACTACAACTACAAATATTGAAGTTAAATTTACATTTTAAGTATGTATGTAACTGCTAAATAAATAAAAATAGAATGTTTCATAAAACTGCGGAGTGATTTGTTTGAATGGTCTTTGATTTTTACGAATTTGTGCGACAGAGAGAGAGAGCGCTTTCCTAGGTTGAGTTATTTTTTATTTCATTTTTCCATCATTCTGTGTGTGCGTATGCATGTGACTTTTCAATTCCACTCAATTATGCTCTTGGTGTAATTCACAGTCTGGCAACGCCACAGTCCCGCGACTCACTCAAACAGGGCGCTCGCAACTGCCACTCAAACGAATAGCGGCAAGTTCATTCAACTAATGCTCGCTGCGTTTTTTTTTTTGTTTTTAAAATTTAAATTATCTGTGGTTCAGTTGTAGCTGCAGCTGAACTGATAATCATACTCTATAAGTCGCGATAACGTCGATGCGTGTAAAGTATCTCAAGGTTACATTTGTTCACTGTCTTTAAGTATGCTTTGAATTGCAGCAGAGCCAGTTACTCTCTTTATCGGTAAGAGCGCCGCAGTCCAGCCAAGAGCTAATCTCATTCGGTAAATAAATATTTGTGCAAAGTATATGTATATTGTATGTATAAATTGGCAGCCAAATTGAAGCGGCACCCACAGCTCGTCGCCAGTCTCGAACTCAAGTCGAACGCTTCAAGTTGACCGCTCTCGATTTTGTTCTCCAGCTGCGATATTCACTGCTTGCCTTTTTGAAGTTTTTGTTATTGTTGCGGTGTGTGTTGAATATTGCCAAACGTTTCGTTAACATTGCAAAGGTGAGTGAACAACTTGACGACCGTCAAGCGTCCTCCTTCAAGTACATGCACACATACCTGTGCATAACTGCATACTTTTGTATGTATGAATTTATGCTTGTGTGTGTTTATTTTGTTGTTGAGAACGAAAGTGTTTTTTGGTTACAGTGCACACTTGCGATTAGTGACGATTTGATTAGAATAACAATACAAATAAAGAAAGAACTAAAATAAAAAATTTTGAATAGTTAATATTTAAATAAAATAAGAGCTTCAAAGTCGAAATAGTAAAGTAAATGAAAAATATGTACTATAACTTAGATTTATCAGTCGTTAATCATTCGCATACTCAATATTTGCCGTTCATTGGTCTGTCATATCGGGCGTGTACTGTCGAAATGCCGAACTTTAATCAATGGGCGGCTTCCCAATGTTCTGTTTACGAGCGAAATACATGCACACTTTCATACAAACAAATGTATGCCAGATCTAATCGAACCTTATCTGTAATCTATATTTATAAACAGAGTACAGTAAAGTAAATTTAAATTCCAAATTTACAGTGCTAAAATGAGATTAATAATCTTGGAGACGAGTGAATCCGTTGGCAAATGGGCGGCCAAGTATGTGATGAAGCGCATCAATGACTTCAAACCGGGACCAAATAAGTGAGTATATATATTTGCACTGATATGAGTGATAAGCGTAATCTTAATGAAATTGTTTCGTATTACAATTTAAAGATATTTTGTGCTGGGTTTGCCTACGGGCAGCACTCCATTGGGCATGTACAGGGAGTTGATTGAATTCCACAAACAGGGCAAGGTCTCCTTTCAGTATGTGAAGACCTTCAACATGGATGAATATGTTGGTGAGTTGTTGCTCTCTCTTTCTCCCTTTGTCTTTACCCGACTTGCATTTCATTGTGGCATGTGTTTTTGTTTCAGGATTGCCGCGTGATCATCCCGAGAGCTATCATTACTTCATGTGGCACAACTTCTTCAAGCACATCGACATTGAGCCCGCGAATGTCCATATTCTGGATGGCAATGCACCTGATCTCGTCGAGGAGTGCAATAAATTCGAGCAGCAAATCAAGGAAGCTGGCGGCGTGGAGTTATTCATTGGCGGCATTGGGCCCGATGGACACATAGCATTCAATGAGCCTGGATCATCCTTAGTCTCGAGGACCCGTGTCAAGACCCTGGCACAGGATACGCTCGAGGCGAATGCCCGCTTCTTTGACAATGACATGAACAAAGTGCCCAAGCAGGCGCTCACCGTGGGAGTTGGCACCGTGATGGACTCGAATGAGGTCATGATCCTTATCACGGGCGCCCACAAAGCCTTCGCCCTGTACAAGGCCATCGAGGAGGGCGTCAATCACATGTGGACCGTCAGCGCCTTCCAACAGCATGTGAACACCCTAATGATCTGTGATGAGGATGCAACGCTGGAGCTGCGCGTGAAGACCGTAAAATACTTCAAGGTAGCTACGAGGCCCTAATCGAATAAGTTTACGGTTGTAGCTATTGCTTCTAAAGGTGTTTGGAGTAGATCTCTATAATATTAACCCGTTAGCTGGTATCGCTCTACACTTACAAAGGGGTTAACATGGTTAGTTCTAAGGGTTTAAGAAAATCTTGCTAATTCTTGGATGATATGATTTCGCAGGGCATTCTAAGAGATACAGACGAAGGCGCCTCACAGGAAGGTTACGCAAACTTCAAATGTAATGTATGACCAAAATGGTTGTGCCCCATCTTTATACTAGTTGATAATTAATCTAAATACTTAGTTAAATATACATATTAAAATGTGGATCATATTTCCAGTTGGTTAAAGCAAATGAAACATAGAAATATTAAAGAATTTGAAGACATCAGATAATTATTATAATATACTCGTAGACTTTGTTGACTGTAACTGTTCTAAAATTAGTAAAGAAGCAAGTCAAATACGGTCACCCTAAATTGATAATTTTGCAGAGACATAATCAGGGTTTGACTGACTAATTTTTTTAAAATTACAAAGAAGTTAGAATATTAATTTATTATGCGAAGCATCTTGATTTTTTTCTGTAATTTTAGATGGTTCAAGGAATGAAACTTTATTGTCTCCAATTGTTTTTAAAATTATTAAAGAAATCTGTAATATATGGTCACCCCCAAATTTGTAAGCAATCTTAAGCAGCAAATCCTTTTTTTTTGTTAAAATAATGTTAAGCATTCTTACAAATGATCCAAGCAAGTGAAACTTGGAAATATTCAAAATTTGAAACAAGAACTGGAAGAGAACTCCTCAAGATTACTGCCTTTACTTGTTTTCAATTCAAGCAAGGTCGCCCTAAAGTTAAGCAGCGATTTTTTGAAATAGTATAAAATCTTTTATTGTCAATATTTTGTATTATTCAAACTGATATTGGTAACTAACTAATCACTAAGCATATAATACATACATTATGTTATAGTGATGAAATGTTATTGAATAGCAATGTTATCCGCTTAACAGACTGTTAATTTAGAGCAACAGTTGAAAGCGATGATAATGAATGACAGATTTCTTAACCTAAGTAAAAAGTGATTGTATTAAATGTTAAGCTACTCTAAGTACTGTGTACAATGTTTAAGGACTGTTATTAACATCTGGTTTATCTTTTCAGAGCCTGATGGACGTGCATGCCAAGCTGATTGAGCAGCAAAAGACAACGTAACTTAAGATGGGACTATGCCAGGATGGATTGCTTATGAATTTATACAAACTTATACCTATGTTAGTCTGTATAGCGAGGACCCACTGTGCGTTGTATATTTTTATATGTATATAAAGAGACAAACACTAACAATAGAAACGACTGTTAACATTTTCCTCATCCTGTTTATCGATAAGGCTGAACAGTTGCTTGGCATAGAGCATGGAACGCACCGACTCCTCCAGGATGACCTGCTGGTTCTCCACAACTCGACGCATTTGCTCCTGTATGTAAAGGGCCTCCATTCGCTTGGCCCGCTCCATCAGTCGTTCGATCACTTCGGCATCCACATTGAAGATGCGCTCGGTGGCATTGATGATTCTTTGACAGATCCTCGGAGTATTGATCATTTCACGCCTAAGACTCTCACGGATGAGCTGCTGCAGCGCCTTTTGCCGGCCACTTTCCAAGTAGCTGCGTTTTATGTGTCGCCGTTCAATCTTGTGGCGGAGAGGCTTGAAATGAGATCCCTTCGTGCCGCCCCAGACTTTGCTACGCTGGGTTTGAGCTCTCTTGCGATTGCGTCGCGACTCCCGAAACAGTTGCCGCTTCACACGCTGCAAGCTGGCGCTCCTCACACTCATTCGTTCCGGCTGGAGGCACGTGTCCACCTGCTTCCAGATCTCCTGACGGTTGCTCGGAGATGTGCTTTGTTCCCAGTGCAATTTGTGGGCCAGTCCATTCATGATATACACTTGCCGTATGCACTCGTTGAGGAAACTTCGCTTCGTTGGACTTTGATAGTTCGGCGGATTGTTAATGATGTAGTGATCGCGCTTGTAGACGACACAGTAGCCACTGTCTCCGGCCAACATGCCCGGGTATTGGTACACGATCAACTGCTGGTCCGAGTAATCGATCGGTGAATTGAAGATAAAGAGCTGACTCTGTGCGTCCAACGGTTGGCGAAACATCAGAAGCTGCGAATTGTCCATGACGTTGAGACGTTCAAGTTGCGAGTGATGTTGCTAACGAAACGTCAACGGGCTTATATACTAACGGGCAGGTATACGATTATCCTCGGAGCCATCTTACTTGCGTAAAAGTCCCAAGCGCGAATGTTCGTGTCGTAATTTTCAGGTTACTAGCAATTGAGGTTAGGTAGAAATCGAATTTCGCATAACTGCTTACAGTTATTAAAATGGCAACAGCTGATGTTATAAATCGCATGCCATATTGCTTACCTGCCAACTTGCTTCGAATTACCCAAGCGCTCGTGTTAATTTTTAGGTTAGGTACAATAAATTGAGGTTAGGTAGCGATTTGACGCTTGCAAATTCCCAAAAAATATTAAAATGGAAAAACCCATTTTGTTTTCTGGTAGTCTGATTTAAATTTGACCTGAGAACTTGCGTAAAAATTTCCAAACGTGACTGTTCCTAACCAAATGAAAATGCAGATTAGGTAACTCTCTTTCAAACTGAGTATGATAACTTTGAGCAATATGATGTAACAACGAAAAAAAAACTAACAAAACAACTTAAAAAAAACATATGGGCTAATCCTGAGTTGCGGACGTTACATTTGCACGCAAATTTTCATATTTAAACTGAGACAGCTCGCGTTCAGATTGATGTATTTTAATTAAATTTGCAGGATAATGCATTTCAATGTGAGTACTCTTAAACCTATTTAAGAAAAAAGCCTTACTGTTTTTGAAAAAAAATTAGGCTTGCTGAAAGTTCCGTTGCGGCCGTTACAAAGAATGGAAGTCGATTTGAGGTTAACAAGCATTTGCACATATATGTATTAGCGAATTTTGCATAATAACCAAAAAAAAAAATCCAAATGCAAAAAATTAAGTGGAATATATGACCATATCAATTCAGCATCACAAATGAAGATAAGTAATCTCGTTAATTAAAAATCTTAATTTTTGTCTGTTGCGGACGTTACTCACACTTTTTTTTTAAATTTTTAATATATATTGATTATCTTTTCGATATAGTTTTTATCGTAAATAAAAGAGAACAAAACAAAGTTTAAGATGAGCTAAGCGCTAAACACTCAGACGCCCGCTTTGCCCACTTTTTTGGCCATTGAAAATACCATTTTTTTTACAAGAATTTTGAAATTAAGAGACAAAAAGAGGAATTATTTGATTAGGCTCGGCCATGAACAACAAAACCACCGTAAAACCTTTTTGATTTTGTAATTTAAAGCCTGAAAATGTATTCTAGTTTAAGAAAAAACAACTATTATTAAAAAATATGCAATTTTTTGACAACTTTAAGTTTTCGCTATTGGTTTGAAAATTTTCGGATAAATAAATAATATTATTATGAAGACAAGTCGAGTTTGGTAAATAATTACTGTTCAGTATAAATACTGTTCAGCTCTTTCGAATATGAGCCAAAACCATGGCCGGAAACTTAAAATTGATCAAAAAGTCACATCTTGTGAAAATTTCTTCCAGAAATATATTCAAGTTATTTTTTTAAGCAAGTTGTTTATTAAAAAGAAACTTACTATTATGAGCATACCGATTCTACATTGGAATAAATTCACATCTTACGTATTTTTGCACGTTGTTTATTAAAAAGAAACTTACTATTATGAGCATACCGATTCTACATTGGAATAAATTCACATCTTACGTATTTTTGCACGTTTTCTTAAAAGTTAATTTCCAAAACTCCAAAAATTTGTATTCGAATGATTCCGGTAAGTAAGATAGTAAGATTGTAATATGAATCATTTTAATACATAGAAAAATATTCAATGTTTAATTTATATTAAAATTTTCAAGCTGCTTCGTTGTACACTAGCCAGAAAAACTATGCGTACAATCTTTTTTTACTTTAACAGCTATTGTAAGTCAAGTCTTCGTAGTAAAAAATATATATTTAAAAAGATCTTTTAAATTCCGTTGGAATCAGGGATCGTAACTCTTATAAGTTTTTTGATAAAAGTTATGAAATAAGAATTATTTTTCAATTTTTATTTAAAAGTTGAAAAATAAGAGTTATTTTCAATTTTTAAAATAAAAATCAATAATAAGAGTTATTATTCAATTTTTATTTAAAAGTTGAAAAATAAGAGTTATTTTCAATTTTTAAAATAAAAATCAAAAATAAAAGTTATTTTCAACTTTTATCATAAAAATCAAAAATAAAAGTTGAATTGAAATATCTTTTGATCGGGAGGGCCCATTTAATTAAACTGCCTATATATTTTATCTACACTTTATCATGGCCCATAAAATGATCATACCTTTATTCAGTGTAGTTTAATGAAATGGGCCCTCCAGATCAAAAGATATTTCAATTCAACTTTTATTTTTGATTTTTATGATAAAAGTTGAAAATAACTTTTATTTTTGATTTTTATTTTAAAAATTGAAAATAACTCTTATTTTTCAACTTTTAAATAAAAATTGAAAAATAACTCTTATTTATAATTTTTTTCATAAAAATTGAAAATAAGAGTTAAAAATAATTTTTAAAATAAAAATTGGAAATAAAAGTTTATCCGGTAGCTGGATTGACCTTCCAAAAATAGCATATGAGGAATTTTTTCGATGTCCCTGGCATTTTTTTAGGGCTTGATTTTTTTCCGCCTCATAACTCTTATTTGCAATCCCTGGTTGGAATGATGAAAAAATTTCCTTAACCCATTCAGTAGCCATTGAAAATTTTGAATTCTTGTAAATGTCTATATTGAAAATTTTTTCCTTGATTTTTTACAAAAAATGTTTTGATGCAAAAAAATTCTTAAAACAATTAATAAGAGTGACTGCAAAAAAAAAATTCAAAAATCTCATAGCTAATCTTTTTCATGATTTTTTTAAAGCTGTAAAAATTACTATTTTAACCCCTTATTCCTACTTTTCACACAAAAAGTGGCTTTTTAGGAATTTCCAAGAAATCATAAAAAATACTAGCGAAGAGATTTTTGAAAAATTTTTTTTGCAGTCAGCATTCAGCACTTAAACGGAATTTAAACGATCTTTTCAAATATATCTTTTTAATATGAACACTTGACTTACAAGAGCTGTTAAAGTAAAAAAATGCTTGTATGCATAGTTTTTCTGGCTAGTGTACATATAATATATATATACATATATAATTTTGAGAAAGTGCGACAGAAACAACATAAATATGTTAAGGAACAAACTGTCGAGTGCGACACTGATTAATTAAAGAATAAACTGCTCAATATTTTTGAATCAAATAAAAAACATTATTAAATTACATCAATACTTAATTAGTCGCATTAAAATAAACTAAAATCAATCTTAGCATCAATTATAGTGCCAATCAAGAGCTATAAGTTTCGTCTCTTTTTTATTTATTTATTTATTTATTTATTTAGAAGCAAACATTGCTGCCTCGAATTGTAACTATAAGAAAATTAAAAAGTAATTATAAGAATAAATATAAAAGAAAGCCTAAGCAAAAATTACAATTTAGTTCTAATAACGACACCGACACGGTGGGGGAATTTTATTTGCCAGTCCGGCGAGCTATGCCCCTATTCACAGCCAAGGTCTATCAGTGGCGTTATTAGAAACCTAATTCTAGATAGGGGTATAGAGATAAAGAAAGAAAAGTTTTAAATACGTCTTAATGTATAACTAAAAACTAAAGGTAGAGTAAGGATGAAAAATGCAACCCGATGGGGGAAGTTTGTTAGCCGGTCCGGCAAGCTATGCCCCTGTTCACAGCTGAGTTGGTTGCAAGTTTCATAGGAAAGAGAAAAAGATAGGAGGAGCAAAAAAAATAGTATAAGGTCGGAAATTTAAGGCTTGATAGAATAATAGAAAAAGATATAAGATGCAAAAAATAGCAGAGAGTCAGAAATTTAAAGGATCGATAGAATAAAGAAAAATATGAATAGATAGAAAAGTATAAATAAGTCTTAAAAGTATAAATAAGTCTTGTCAAAATAAATGTACTATAATAGATACATTTTTAATAACAACCGTGAGATATATTTATATAAGATTGTCAGTGTGACTAGTGCACTAATTAAAAAGTACTCCTACTTATAGAACTAGGAAATAGTCAATAAATAAAAAATAAAATGTGTTTTCATCTTTTACGTTTACATAAATTATCAAAAGACTGCCTTAAGTTTCACCTGGAAAAGTTACTTCAAATTATTCGCATGAAAAACTCGGGAAATTTCGGCAAATATTAAAATCTCAGAATGTCGGACTTATTGACTCAGTAGGCCATAAAAAGGTAAGCTCGAAACGAAATCGTTTTAAATTTTCTATTTGAAAAATCTGGATCAACTACAAAGTAGGCATATTGTTGGTACAAAGCTGGAAGCCTTATTGGTAAGCAGGTACTTCAAAACGTAACTTTACTTTACTTTATAAAAGTAGCCGTTATTTTTGCTTAGGTCCTTTAAGGGTCATATCGGTAATCGGTTCGCTAATCCGTTGGCACCAGGTGTCCTTTCGACTTTAAAGTAGGTAGCTGAAGCAGTTACCTGATATCAGATCATTGCGAGCATATAATATGCGGTGCAGATGAGTTGCAGCTGTCAGATCGAACTGAACTATTAAAGCACTCACAACTCACAAATATTCGCAATATGGGAGGTGTACTCGATAGCAAAATATCCTGCGAGAAGCCATTGGCAGTTGTCAATCCGATGCCAACCATAGACCTAACAGACGACAACGTTGTCATCGATGTGCAGGAGGAGGAGGAGGCGGAGAATCCCAAGGCCAATGTGACATTGCATCTGTTTCATTATCGCCAGCAAATGGGCCTCAAGGCTCATCATAAGGTCAAATGGGCCTCGGCCAAGTTACTACTCACCGAGGAGTTGCTCAAGCAGAAGCAACAACAATTGCAGCCAAATTTGAAGCTTACGCTGGGAGAGTTTGAATCGGACGCCGAGTGGGCCGAAAGGCAATTGGCCATGTTAACGGACGATGAGGATGAGGACAATAATGCGGATGCTGAGAACAGACCGCCAAGTGGCAGCAGCCCACTGGATAGTGAACTCAACCATCTGATGAACTACAGACTCAAGCTTAGGAGCACCATACTCCAGGTGGCCCAGGAGAAGCTGCGGAAACGCGAGAAGACAAAGATCAAGCGCTTGAAACGTCGCACGCTCATCTCCTCCAAGAAGCCCAGCAACAAGGACAAATATCGAGCATGAGTTCGATTCGGGATTCCAGATTAAGATATCTACTTGTATATAGACAATATTTAGTTTAATTTTCTTATTTGTATTTGTAATTGTAATTGTATTTGTTTTGTTTTCAACGCTATTAAAATGTCCGCTTGACACTGATTTCAAATTTTAAAGTGTACTTTTTATTTGACCAACTTGAATCGAACAGTTCAACGGCAAAGTTCAATGTGCTCCCGAGTCAGTGTCCCAGGACGACCGCTTAACCCCCATTGCATAATTAATGCCCCCAATTGGCAAATGTAATTGGCGATTTCAGCTTCATCTCGTCTCTACACTTTGAGCACAGATTGACAGACATTTCTGGCTTGTTTGTTATATTTCTGTGAGGAAGGACCCTTTGGAAACAGGAGTATCCTAGCTGGGAATTAGGTGACGGCAAAATTAAAACAAATTTCAATTTAGTTGAACATATAAATGAAATAACATTGTACGATACATCTGTACTACTTTTAAGTATTGCTACCCTCAATCTGCAACTTTACTTAACATAATAACTGAGTCTGGTCATTAAAGGAAACGCGCCCCACTTTATGAAGTGCATATATTACTCGGGGCTCCAGTTCTCAATTTGCAGTACCCTACATTAAAAAAATACTTGATGATGGGCATGATAACTTGCTGCAAATGCATGTATATCGAAAAATAAGACATCTCTGTCATTGTTAAATAAATATAACGTTACTTTCTTCTACCCACATACTTTACAAGTCCAAGTTTTTTGTTAATTTTGGCAGGATTTGTTTAACAATATTTAAGCGTTCAAGGATCAAATTAAAAATTATGTTTTATACCAATTATGACCTAAGAAGTTGATTAAGTGTGAATACTTAAGTTTTAAAACAAAATAAATCTTGAAAAAAATATAATTTTAATGTAGAATGATTTTATTGATCAACACAACATTCCGCTAGGAAATCAGATCAGTTTGACACAGTTATGAAAGTTTAAAGTTGGTTACAAGTTAAACTACTTGTTCATATTGGCATGATTGATACAATATACATATATTTATATATTTTACTATTTTTTTAAGCTATTTTAACATTAAATATCAGGGACTAAAATTGAAACGAATATCGGTTTATGTTTTCGGTTATCGGTTTTGAAATATTGGTGTGGTTTCAGTTCACAAAAAATTTGTATTTTGCAAAAATATAGTTATATCAATTATATATTAATAATAGTTAAAAATTCAATACTTTCTTAATTTTTCATTCACACATTTCTTTCACATATTCTTCAGTTTGATGTAGTTTTGTTACATTTTAACAATTTTAATATTTCATTTAACAAATTTATTTTATTTGCGCTTATTCAGTGCTATGAAAATTCGATCATAAATATAAAAAAAATCCAAAATTAAATATAAGAAAATTAAAATCAAATTACCGTTTTAAATTTCAATCGGTTTTTACCGGTTAAAGGTAACGGTTTCAGTTAGGGTTTTAATCCCTGTTAAATATGATTTTCTTCTAGGGTATCTGAGTCTCGAATCTCATGCATTCGAACATAATAATTTATAGTCGCAAGTTTCCGTAATGCAAGGCACCAAATTAGTCACACAAATCACCACATACATAAATTGACTTTAAGGAAAATTGAAATTGAAAACGAAAAAAAAACACCACAAAAATTATTATATCGAATTGAGTTAAGGGTAGCTTTTAGCTTGTTGTGGATTTTATTTGACGGCTGTTTCTTCCAGACTAAGAATTCGAATAAAAATTAGTAAATTTCATAAAAATATTTAATTAAAGCATATATGCTCGGAGCTTGCGATTGCTCGACAATTAAGAGGTGGCACGACAAGCACACAAAACACACATATAAATATTCCAAGCCAGTTCAATTAAGTAGCAATTCTTTGACGGGGGCTGCCTCCCTGCCTCCCTCCCTTCCTCCTTCCCTCCCCACCAACCACTTGTCAGAATGGAATGTGCCACATCTCTTCCAGTTGTTCTTATGTGCAATACCCAAAGCGTACAAGAGTTTGATAGCTTTGTGTTAAAGTATGTAACATGCAGAAAATAATAGCTTAAGTAAAAAAACTCTACCATTATTTTTGTTTTTAATTTAATAATAAATTTACAGTATAAATATTAAGATAACCCCAAAAATACAAACAAAATTCGATTTAACAACTTTTAAAAAATATTTTAAAAGAATTTCTCTAAATAAATATATTTTTTTAGCTTTGCAATTGCAATTTCTAAATTTTCAATTTACTGTTTAATTGATTTGACTTTCTTTAATGACTTCATCGAATGGCTGCAAGGTTATGGATTACAAGTATCTCACTGTCGAGCACACTCGACTGTAGCCTTCTTACTTTTGTTAGTACTTTTGTTGTTGTTGTTGTTGTCATTGTCGTTGATGGCCACGTAGCAGGCATTGTTTTTGGCCGGCACTCATAACGCTGGCGAGGAGTAAATTGTGGATTGTGGATTGCTCTGTTGTACATGTCACCATTTCATTTGCGGCCAGGAATTCTAAATTGTCAAGGGGAGGGCAGGGAAACGACCCGCTTGAGAGGTTGTTATGCAAGTTGAAAGGGAATTTGTGTCAGGCTCGGCACTGGCGTCGTGTCTGCGTATGCGAGAGTGCGTGAGCGGATCACGACGGGCAGCAGCTGTGCCACGGAGAGAGAGGGAGGTGGAGAGAGTGGTTGGCACTGGAACTGGGCAGCAGCATAATTCTAATTATTTTATTAAAAGCATTTCATCTAAAAGTATTTAATGCACGCGATAATTGCAGCGTCATTTTCTAATTGCATGCAGACACGTTTCTGGGACAAGTTCAAAGGATGCATTTGCCGTGGCTCTCGCTCTCGAGTATCCTAACAACATTTTAGCCAAAAAAAAGCTCTTTTTTGAAGTGATTAAGCTGAAGAAAATAAATGCGTGTTAATTATTTAAATCCGAGGAATTTTTCTTTGAATTGAAAAAGGTCTTTGGGCTTACCTGGGTATAATATCGATCATTGATACTTTAGATAATTATTATAAATTATGGTTAGCTTAAATAAACATATAAGCCCTAACCCATAACTATCTTAAAATAGAAGGTATACTAAGTATATGAAGCATTGCAATTGAATTGAGTTAAAAAAACAGATTAAAACCTTATTTTGTTTTAAGATGAAATCTAAATTCCTTTTTTTTATTTAACATATTTTCTTTTTTAACAATTCCTTAATGAGAATTAAATGTTATTAAATTAAAAGGAAACTAGAAAACATTCTTTGCCAGCTTTTTATTTTATTAAAGTATGCCCTGGAAAATGTGTTTAGTTTTTCTTCTTTCAGTTTCCGTTGGATCCGAGTAGCCTGTGCTCATTCATGGAACAATTGTCAAGCAGAGCTACACGAGTACATGCGATATATTCTCATTTAGTTTTTGAGTCTCACAAAATTAACACGTTTTCTGTTCCGTTTTCCGAATTTATATATATAATCATATATATTTTAAGAAAATCAAAATTTAAAAAAAAAAAAACAAACCGAAAAAGAAATAAAAAGTCATTTCTGATTTTTCCCATCCATTAAAAATATATATATATCATATATTCAATTTGTGCAAGTGTGTGTGTGTTTGAGCAATTGTTCTTTGTGAACTGAAAAGGAACTGCAAAAAAACACAAGCCGCAACCCGAAAAGATGAGCGAGGAGAAGAATATTGTGTGCCACAAGTGCAACGAGGCGATAACGAAGCGTGTGATCACCGCATTGGGAAAGACATGGCATCCGGAGCATTTCCTGTGTCGCCACTGCGATGAGCAGATCGAGGATGCCACATTCAATATACAGGACGGAGAGCCGGTCTGCGGCAAGTGCTTTGTGGAGCGATATACAAGCACCTGTGCCGGATGCAAGAAACCCATTTTGGAGCGCACCATTTGCGCCATGGGTTCGAACTGGCATGAATGCTGTTTCGTTTGCGATGGTGCCTGCAAGAAGCCCCTCTCGAATCGTCCCTTCTACGAGCGCGACGGCAAGGCCTACTGCAAGCAGGACTACGAAGATCTCTTTGCAGTTCGTTGTGCCAAGTGCGAGAAGCCAATCACGGATAGCGCCATTGTGGCCATGAATGCCAAGTGGCATCGCGATTGCTTCCGTTGTCAACGCTGCGAGAATCCCATCACCACGCAGACCTTCACCATCGAGGGTGACAAGCCCGTTTGTCCTGAATGCACTTGCTAGGTGCCATAGTTAGATCCACATCCAGTTCCTGTTCAAGTTGCAGCCAGCGTACAGAAACACACGATGTACTATATATTACTATATTATAATCCGAGATTAGGTATTGACTGTTCATGCATTTATAGTTTTTATATGCCATCACAATACTTGTATGACTGCCAGTAGACGGAAATTATAAATGTAACTACACGCTCAATCCGAGGCTCAACAATGTAATGACTATGTACATAATTACACACAAACATAGTTGCCTTCCCACCAAACACCGTCCATCCACCAATTCATCCATCTAACATAATAAACAAAGAATGCCGATGTAAATATTCGTTTTTTAATAATTACTTGAACGATCTATTTTCTAAGCATCACTTTTTAAATCGATGTCTGAATTAAGGTTACTATAAAAAATTCTTTACGAATATTAGTGGAATTTTGGCATATGGGCATTTCCACAGAAATGTCAACCGAGGCCAAAAACGTAAAATTGATCAAAAACCCAAATCTTGTGAAATTTTCTTCAAAAAATGTATTTAAGTTATTTATTTAAGCAATATACGCTAGAAAATATTCAGTAGGATGAACATATAGATTAAACACTGGAGTAAATTCACTTTTTCCATATTTTTGCCCATTTTCTTAAAAATTGACTTCCAAAATGGACCGTGTGTATTCTATCGATTACACTAAGTAAGATAGTAAGATGGTAACATAAACCATTTTAATATAAAGAATTATATTGAAATTTAATTTTAAACAAGTTTTTCGAGCTGTTTCGATACACAATAAAAAAAAAAGAGACATAAACAACATAAATATATTGTGGAACAAAATGTCGCGAGCGACATGTAGCGTGCGACAGTGATTCAAATTAAATTTAAAAAAAAACTACTTAATATTTTTAAATCAAACAAAACGCATTTTTAAGATAAATAAATGCATTACATTTTAAATTTAATTGCATCAAAATATTCCTATATCCCGTTTTGCCGGAATCAGTGTTAGAACTGGTCGTCGAAAAAACGACTTCTATTTGAGTCGCGTGCGAATGCCTTGGTTTTTTTAAATTATCTTGAAAACGAACACTTTCCCAAAATCAAAATTTGCACCAATAATAGTGCTAAGTAAGACCTATGAGTTTCCAATTTTGTCACAACAAAATTATATTTTGGCATATGTTTTATTTCACGTTAAATGCGTACGAATGTCGCATTCGACATGGGAGAATTACCCATATGTTGATTTACTAATACTTTAGCACACAATACTCTAGACACAATGTTTTGAAACAGCTGAAAAAATCAAATAAAAGATTTTGTTTTAAGGGATATTATAGATGTCTGTGGATGTTTTTTTAAAGTTTCAAATTGTCTTTGGATCTAAACTAAATTAATATAGCTTTGAAAATATTTTTCAAATGTGTTTTTAATTAAAGTAATGCAAGTTTAATGAAGACAATCACATATTGGAATATTTTGAGATCTTATCCCAAACTAAGTTCAAATGTTCTGTGGTTGTTTGCTAAGCAAACAGTAAACAATGGACAAGGAGATAAACAACCCTTTCCCAATAGATGTGATTTACTCATATCACTTCAGATTCTCAATTTACCGTTTGAGATGTGCACATATTTAGTACGTACACATCATGACAATGCGGGATGAGATCATGTTTCGGGCGTGCGTTGTCTCAATGGAATAGAAGCCAGAGAATAAATGGTGCGAGAGTAAATTGCAGAGACAATCAATTTGATTATCTTATATTCGTAGACGTATTCAATGTCGTATTCATAGACATATTCGTATTCACATTCATATTCATATTGGCTATCAGTGCGCGTTGGGATAAGGATTAGCACGCCGATAAGCAAACAGAGTCATCAGTGGGACAGCAACAGTGCGACTGAATTCGGAAAATGCACTGGGGATGTTTTTCCAAGCGATGAAAATTCGCTTCGAGACACACACACACACACTCACCCACACAAACACGAAGTCAACGATGACGATAACAAGCGAAAGCCGAGAAGAGCCGACCAAGTTTCGTTTTATTTGGTGGCTTTTGTGGCTTTTCAGTTGGTCCGTTGCCGGTTTCAGTTTCATTGGTAAAACGAAGCGCTTGGCAAGCGGTTCCACAACAGCTCCAACGCAATTGCCAATTAACTAACGTGGTTAACATCGCAACGTACCGTGGCAATTTTCCGACGTGCCGTTGATTTTCCAACTTCCAACTTGCGACCAAAAAAACTCGCTAATTAATTGCAATGCAAAATCAACTCTGCAAAACAATAAACAAATGTTGCAAGCCAACTAAATACAATAATTACAAAAGAGTTTGCAGCTGCAGGCCATAAATTCAAACAAGCATCTTGTCGAAAAGATATACAAGTATTTATTCTCGCGATCTGTTGTCTCGATATCAAACTTATTTATTGCATTTTTGTGGATATAAGATAAGAAAAGTGCACAAAAGAAAAAAACAAAAACAAAACAGAAGCTGATCAGCTTAAATATAAAAAATTAGTTAAATAAAAATAAAAGATTCCTGTAAGTTTAATAATAATGAATTAAAAAAAAAATAAATAAACAAAAATAATTCGACTATTCAAGCTCGGCGTTAAATTTGAAATAAAATAAAACTCCATTCAAATATTTTAATATTAATTTTTGTACATAAATATTAAATATACCATTTATTTTGCACTTATGTACAGAAAATTTCAAATTTAATAATTTGAATTTTTTGACTAAAAGAATATGTATTTTTATTTATAACAAAGTGACTTCCCTATCTGAGTTAGAAATATTATTATATTATATTTTTCAATCGATCATATTTACTTGTATGACATCTAAGCGCTGTAAAATTCAGTTCCAGCTTATTTAGATACACATCTGTATAAAATTGCCAAATCCATATAACTATAGCTTTGAAACTGATGGAACTGATTATCGGCTCAACGTATTAGGCTTGTGAAGAAAATATATTGATTCTTTGTAAGGTCATGACACGCCTTCACCACTTAAATTGAATTACTCAAGTATTTAATCTTTTGTATTTCCTAACACCTTAATTAAAATTTAAAATTTGATTAAATATTAAATATTTGTACAAAAACAAATCAATGAATTTGCATTGTTGAATAATAATCAACTGTTCATATAAGCTCATTAGCTGCTGTTCTCATATGTTAAGTGCAAATAGTTCAACACAATAATTAAAAGCTGAGTGACACTTGATTAATGACTTTACCACTGAACAATCATCTTAACCAATTTGCATACTGCAATTTACATGCAAATTGTTATAACACATTGATTTCAAGTGCTCCACAGTTGACAAGGAACATCAATATTATTGCAAATATGGATAATTCGCGTTTCTTTCTTGCAAATGAGTCCCTATTGTTTGGTTTCAAACATTACGCATACGCCACCGTTCACATTTATTCGAAATATTTAAAATACTTGTACCCTTTTTCCTGGAAATTAAGCATAACAGCAACAACTTAAACGAGTTAAGTGAGGTAGAAGCGGGTGGTAAGCTAGCAGATACCCTGTACAAATTTCTGGATATTAATTTTAAGATGTATTTCATATTTAAGAATAAAATGTAGCAATACCATATTTATATTTATTTATTCGAAATATATAAGGAATAGTTGTGGTGTCGCCTTTGAATCTGTATCTATTAATTTATTGTTACTTGCCTATTTGATACAGGGCATTAAAAAAACAACTCGATTTTTTAAGGTAGCAAATTTTTAAAAGCGTAACAAATATTTTTTTTGGCAGTGATAGAAGCAACAAGAACAACGACGACGACAGCAATTCTAAGAAGCCTCAAGTTCATACAACTTTGAACAGTCGTACTTTGACTTTTGCCAGCGACGGTTGTCGGTTGCGGGTTGATTTCTTGCCGCTTGTCGGATGAACATTTTCTGTTTATGACGTTGCCTTTTTCGGGCGCAACAGGACGCACCTTAAAAACCAAACCAACGATTTCGACGCGTTGCTATTTCTAACCTTTAATTGGGAAAATAACAAAAACGAAAACCAAAAAAAAAATATCTACAGGCAGCTGGTAGCCAAAGCCAGTTGGAGTCGGAGTTGAAGTCCACTTTGGAATTGGCAAGTGGCAAAGTGGCAAATGGCTTTTGGTGCTTAGAAGCCGGCTTTGTGTCAGTGTTGTGCACAGTGTGTCAAATGTGTTGAACTTTAAAGTGGCCTCAGGTACTGAATGAAGTGCTTGACACAGCCGCAGTCACAAACGGCAGTCAGTTAGACAGACTGACAGTTGGTATACAATTTGTTTATCATGTTGTTTGACTTTGTGCCTCTTTTTAATAATGCTTTGCTATCTACACATGCCTCTAGTTTCAGTTTTTTGTTTTTCTCTTTATCACACCTGCTTTGAATAGCTCCACAAACAACAACTTCCATCTCTATGAACCACTTCCACTTCTCCATTAAATAATCTCCTAAAAAGCACTTCACAGTAAACTCGTGATGATCCGCTTTGAGACTTTGTTAAGAATTCGTTTGGCTTTTTTTTTTCTTTTGAAACTTTTGTTCGCATTTGGACAATTATTGTTTAATAAAGTTTCCAATTGAGAAATCAATTAATATAAGCCAAATTTGTAGCTGTTCAATGAGTTGGCAAAATTGTTAAAATCTATTACTTCAGAGGCTTGGCAGCCAAAGTCGAACAAAATCCGAATAAATACTTGTATTGCCAAAAATAGCAAAAGAAACAATCAAGGAACCATTTAAAAATACACAACAAATTTTATCAACTGAATATTGTAATACCCCCTCAAAAAAAGAATAATAAAAATGATAAATAAATTCAAAGCTCATTTTTAATTGCAATAATCAGAAATTGTACGAAAAGTCCCTTGAGCTCGATGGAACTTTGTGTGGCCTTAGTTCTATGATAAATTGAATTCAATAGCTCGCAGAAGGGCGACGCGTTCTCAGCATGCATCGACTGGCCGATACCCTGTAGACAGCTGTAAGATGCACTTTAACTGCCACTGTATAATATAAATTACTTAATTTAGTAAAATTTCGTACACACAAATACTTTGATCATTGCTCAAACTCAAGAGTTACAGGGTATTTTAATATTATGACTGATAGCAGTCCAAAATTATTGTGAACTTGCGTTGTAACTCTGTCATTTATTATTAAAATATAATATATACATTTTTTTTATCGTCTCACTTTTATTGCTGTCTTTTTTTTTTTGCACATTAATTGATAAATGTCTTCTTTATCAAATTGTGATCAAATGTAATTAAGAGACTGAAACAGAAAAAAACAAAAACAGTTTGAAAAGTGCGTAAAAAGTGCGAGAGAAGAAGATAATTGTCAACAGAATTAACAATTACAATTATAAACAGAACAAACAATTTTGCTGAGTGGCGGCGAGGCAAACATTAGATACAGTTTCAGTGCGAACCCAGACGAAGAAGAAGAATCCAAAAACAGCAACAACAGCAACAACAATAGCAGCAGCAGCAACTGCACGCAGCTGCAACAACAACAGCACTTGCTGATAAGAACAAAGAAGCAACTGAAGAGAAACTTCGTTTGCTTTTTCGCAGCGCTGCGTGGAGAAGGGCAGCAGCTGAGGGCAGCGCAGCAGCTGAGAGCAGCGCAGCAAACGCAGCAGCTAAAATGGCGTACAAGTGCAGCAGCAGCGGCAGCGGCAGTACCGTTATTGTGGCTGCCATTGTTGTCGCAGTCGCACTGAGGCTGCACATCTGTTTGGGTAAGTGAACGAAAGAGACAGAAATTATATTTTATGCTTTTTTGTACTTTCAAATGTTTGATCATCGCATGCAAATGTAAACAATTATGTAGATAATTAAATGTTGTTAGATAAGGGCACACTTGCCACCATTGCGTACATGTTGGGAATTTTTAGCAGCAGACTGGCCTATGCCAGATAATTATCTTTTAATCTTAAGTTGTGCGAGGCAATTGCTTGGAGCACTTTAAGCTCACAATCTGACGCTTTGTAAGCTAAAAGCACAGCGTAGACAAGATAAGCAATACATTTGAAAGTTCAGCTACACTTACATATACAATACATGCACTAATGCGAGAAGATGAGAGCAATATGTGAAGTAATGGAGAAAAGAAAGAGGCAATGACATCGTACTTTCATTACTTTATCGAAACGCAATCGATTGTCAGTCGAAATGGCAATCATACAAAATTCAGAATTTCTTAAATTTCATAACATTATGAAGTGATTTCAAGCAAAGATTGTCAAACACATTATTAATTAACCTTAAAGCATTATAACTTATTTGATACAAAGTTTTTCAATAAATACCGGTTGTGCGATAAAAAAAGTGATAATTTTTGATGCTCTCTCACAAAACAAAATGGTAAAAATGTACTATTCAACTTAGTTAACTAATTTTTGTTTTGTTTACTTAAGAATTAAATAGTGCATATTTCGAAAAATAAGTTTTCCAAATTATGTTCTTAAAATGATTAAATGCACTCAATTTTCAAAAAAAAAAAAAATCAGAGAGTCTTTTTGGTTGATCGGCAGTGTATAATAAAAGTAATAGGTGGGAGAGAGACAGATAAGCAGAGTGAAGAGTTCAACCAAAATGCAATTATCAAACAAATTACCTAGCTGATCGTTTTATTAGATACTCGTACAATGCCACTTGAGGATCTACATGCTACGCATATAAATTGACGGGTCGGTGGGTTTCTAAAGGCACACTGGCACTGGTGATTGCTGGGGCGATACTTCCCCACTCAGACGATCATAAAAGTCAATTACTCTAATTTGCATCGAGTGGCAGCAAGCGTATATCACAGATACGCACCGTGGGAATGCAGTTGAGGATACAGAAACAGAAACAGACAGAGATAGAGATACTGGAATACCTGAAACCCTTTTATTACACAGTTCCATCCGACCATCGGTGGTTCTTCTTTAATGTGGTTTATTGCTATTTATGCCACTCGCCTAATGATATGCTCAGCCGTCAAATACTCGGTCTCGGCTTCTTTATGGGCCTTCCACACAGGTGTGAGCTGCACAATTTTTTACTTAACGGACAGTTTTGACATATTCGTAAACGATATGACAGCGTTTTGTGCATTTGTGGGCATGGCCCAGGTCCAGCTGACGCGGCTAGTGTGTGTGTGTGTGTGTGTTTTGAACACACCCAACATTATTTCACCACACAGACATATCATATTCTTAGCCACTTCGGGGGTTGGATCAGAAGCTGACCTCAGTCACCCCTCACTCCTCCGCACTTCCCATCTCGCTGCCTTCCTCTCTCTGCTGACCTTTTCTGACTTTATCTCTTTCACATATTGACTCGTCGTTAATATGTATTTACATTTTTCCAAGTTGAACGCACTGCGTCCTCATCATAATTCAGAGTCTGCATTCTGTTTGTCAATTTAAAGGTGATGAAATGCCCAGCACAGCTGCTCCTCAATTTAAATTCGATAAAATGATATGAATTTATATGAAATCAATTAAGTCAATAGGTGTCCGTTTATTGTGCTTATATTTTTTGTATTCTGTAAGCATTTACTCGAAGTGGCCGTGGTTATTTGGCACTTGGCCCGACTTTTGTCCCACTAAATATGAATAAGTAAAGATAAAACTGCGTAAATAAATTCCGAATTTATACATATACAATAAAATATGGAGAATACATTCCAAATCATTTTTGCCATTTGACGACGAATGTGGCGTTCCTATTCCTGGAAATACCCATATTGACTTTAAATTGACTTATTTCAAATTAAAAGCAATAAATGTAATAGCTTAAATACTACTTATCACTAACGATCGCTACAATTTATCATTAAAAACTTTTCTTGTTATATAAAAAAATAATATTCTTTACATAATATTTCGAATAGGATAAAAAAGAGTCATGCATTGCATAATTTGTGATTTACAAGAAAAGGAATATAGTTAAAGCTTCTATTCTGAAATTTGTATATGTGGATAGTACATAACAAAACGATTAATGTGTTTCCTGTTTATGTTACCTAATTTATGAAAAATCTTGTTCAGATATCGCTGGCAATGTGCTTTCCTCAGATCCATTGTAAGTAAGAGGATCAATGCCGAGGCGTGCGACCATGTCTTGCATTGTCGGCCGCTTTTTCGGATCTAGATCCCAACACTGTTGTATCCATTCTCTTACAAGTTTGGTTTGCTCATTAATTTCGACATCTACTATTGGCGGACGATCATTTTTACATGCTAAATTCATAATAACCAAGTTTTCCTGAACTTTAACGTGATAAAAAGGCTTCTTTTGGGACATTGTCTCCCAGCACACAATGCCAAAGCTGTAGACATCACATTTTTCCGTATAGCCACAGTTACGGCCCACCTATGAATGATACATTAGAAAATGCTACAGCTAAAAATCTAGTTTTATCAATATATCTTAACCACTCACTTCCGGTGCCATATAGGCGGCGGTTCCAACCACCGACATCATTGAGGCCAGGGGTCTCACAGTACCAAAGTCACATATTTTTAATGTCCGATAATTGTTAAAGAGTAGTAAGTTGTGTGACTTAAGATCACGATGAATAATTTTTGGATTGAGATCATGCAAGTAGGCAACACCCTAGGAAATCATAAACTGACAATTAATAAATATGTCCTCCAGGGAACTTAAGAATTCGAACGTACCTTGGCACATTGCAGCATCCAGTTGAGCTTACCCAAAACTGAAACCTTACGCTCTGGATTATCTATATTCTCGCCATGTAGGAAATTATAAAGCGATCCACATTCGGCATATTCCATTGCAACGATCGTTTGATCTTCATTATCCTTTGTGGTTCCATATAATTTCACGATGTTCTCATGGTTAACGAGCGACCAATACTCCACCTCTTTTTCTACTTTTATTTCGGTATCGACCTTTCGAATTCTTTTAACTGCAATATTTCTTGTTCTGTCTTTAGTACTCCAGATAGTTTTAAAAACATCACCAAAGGCTCCGCAACCGATTGCCTTTTTATGATGATAATATTAAAACTTTTTCATATTATATACCATTTGTTCTTACCGGTTTTATTAATTTTAGGTCAAACCAGAAAACAACTGTGTCCTCAATTTTTAAGATTTGCCTATATAGACTGTCCAGAAGAATAACCAACTCACTCATTTTTGGGCGATTAATTGGATAACCATCACAGCATAGACTAATTATATGATTTATGATTTCGGAAATCTGCTCATCTATAACTCTAGGCTTATTAAGTTTCGCAATAAAAGTCTAAAAGAAATCTGAGTTCATATTAAAATGTTCGCTTGGGACATTTTCCATCTTACCTCCCAGATTACAATGCCAAAATTGTAGATTTCGGTTTTTTCCGCAAATAGATTGAGGTCGTTGCTCTGAGCTGAATTTGAGGGATCTGATTCAGTGGCCTTGCTAAAATCACAAATCTTCAGGGTTTCGAAATTGTTGCTGAGTAATAAATGGCGGGTCCTTAAATCGTTATGGAATATTTTCGGAGTCAGGTCATGCAAGAAAGCAACAGCCTAGGTATAAACATGATAAAAAGTATTTTAATTTTTAAATAAAATTGAATGTAATATACCTTGGCACATTGGAGCAGCCAGCTAATGGTATACGAATATGGGACACAACTATCCTTGTTTCTCATTGTCCCGTGAAAAAACCAGCCAACAAAATGCGTAATTGCGAACTCGTGATACGGGGATATTCCTTTGTCATGTAAGAAATCGTAAACAGTACCGCAGTCAGCATATTCCGTGATCATCAGACCTTTGTTTACCGAATTTTTCATAGCGCAACAAAATTGCACAATATTCTCATGTTTGATGCGCGATAGACATCTGATTTCGTTCTGAAAGTGCTGATCATCACAATTAGTTACTGTTATTTTCAACATGAAAATCCTTCCATCTTTGTGTTTCCTGATTTCTTTAAGGCTTTTGGTGTTGGTTGACATCTAAAATAACATTTTAAAAATGTTTTATTTAAAAAAAAACTAGAAGGAAACTTTTTAGTTCTTATCACAAACACTAATATGTTACCTCTTTCCTGAACCTTAAGTCACTCAATTTTATTGGGTTAGTCATTTTGCAAGTAACTTATCAGAAAGGAAATCGGTTAGCTGCTTCAATATATATTATATGTATCATTATAAACGCGATTCGCTTAAACTGATAAAGAGCCAAATTTGGGGAGCGAAACCTACAAAAGGTTTGACTGCGACAACTTATCATAGCTAACTGAGGGTAAAGATAAGAAATTGAAGAATGGAACTGATAGATCGATAACAAAATCGAAACACAACCGTTCGGCATATCGATCAATTAAGGGCAAAAAACATGTTGTTTTATTACTACTATTTATAAAGGGTGCGATATGTGACCGTTACGATACTCTTAAAAGTGTTGTGATACCTAACCAGTGATGCCAATTTAGCTTTTTTCCCGTCAAATCTGGCCGTTTTTGAAGACCAATGGTGGGAAAAATTTGGGAATTGCGGAAAGCGGGAGTTCTGGCTTTTTTAGAAATGCATTTGGCTTTTTTTGGCTTTTTTTGGCTTTTTTTTTATTTTGCCACCAATTTTATGAAAATATGTAGCAGCACTTGCAAGAAAAAAAATTTGGCTCCGAAACAATACCCTTTTTAATAAGCCTGTGGAAAAAAAGTTTACTAACTACTACTGGCAATCTTTTAAATAAAACACATAAATTAAGACCATAAAAACCGTTTTTTTGCGCTTTTTTCAAAATATTTTCAGCTATTTTCTATTCTCTCCAGTAAAAAACAGCTTTTGTTTTGATAAAAAGTTGGCAGCACTGCACCTAACATGTCACAGCGCCAAACATTTCTAAAATCTTAATAAAAAAAATAAAACTAAGTCTATTCATCAGGGATTAAAACCGAAACGAATATCGGTTTCAGTTACGGTTTCGGTTATGTTCGCATTTCGGTTTTCGGTTATCGGTTACGCAAAATCTTTGAATAAAGGTTTCGTAACGGTGAACCGGTTTTTGTATGTTCGGTTTTGAAATACCGGTATGGTTTCGGTTCACAAAAAATTTTTTTTTTGCAAAAAATATAAATATATTTATATCATAATAATAATAATTAAAAAGGTATTACTTTCTTAAATTTTCATTCACACATTTCTTTCACATATTCTTCAGTTTATTTTAAATTTATTTAATTTGCGCTTTCAAAATGAAAATTCGTTCATGAATATCAAAAATAAAAATTGAAAATTAAATATAAGAAAATTAAAATCAAAAATCAAAATAAAAAATGAAAAATTATTTTTTTTTTAATGTATAAAAAACCGAAATTAACCCTTAGAAATGAAACGGTTACTAAACGGTTATTTCGGTTTACAGAATTTCGGTATTAAGGTTTCGGTCAAATGAAATTTTTTTTTTCGGTTACGGTTTCAGTTACGGTTTTAAATTTCAATCGGTTTCAACCGGTTAAAGGTTACGGTTTCGGTTAGGGTTTTAATCCCTGCTATTCATCCATCCACTCCAACTCACAGCTGATGATTTTGATCGTTTCTTATGCAGGTTGAGGTTTCCAAATTTTTAATTTCGTTTCATTTAAAGCTTTGGCGATATTTATTTAAGTTTAACATTTAAACTATTTTTAATATAAAGAATATATTTAATATGAAGAAATTTGATATTTAAGCAGCGCAAACCTTAATTTACAAAAATCTTATAATTATAACACTCTTTTCGTACAATTTTGATAATGGGTAATGCAAAATAATAATTAATGCTTATATTTTATAATTTAATAATAATTTCTTCTTTTTATAATATCTAATTTATGAAATACATTTCTGGTAGCACTGACGATTTTCTTTTTAAATATCCAGTAACATGAAAATGACCTTGGAGACGTCTGATCATTTCGTGCATTGTCGGCCGAATTTCCGGATCTTGATCCCAACACTGTTGAATCCATTCTCTGTATTTGGGTTCGATTTTAAGCGTGTTTTACCTTTTATACTATCCAATTTATGAAAAATCTTGTTCAGATATCGCTGGCAATGTGCTTTCCTCAGATCCATTGTAAGTAAGAGGATCAATGCCGAGGCGTGCGACCATGTCTTGCATTGTCGGCCGCTTTTTCGGATCTAGATCCCAACACTGTTGTATCCATTCTCTTACAAATTTGGTTTGCTCATTAATCTCGACATCCTCCATTGGCGGACGATCATTTTTACATGCTAAATTCATAATCACTAAGTTTTCCTGAACTTTAACGTGATAAAAAGGCTTCTTTTGGGACATTGTCTCCCAGCACACAATGCCAAAGCTGTAGACATCACATTTTTCCGTATAGACACTGCCAAGGGCCACCTTTGAATAATACAATAAAAAATGATACAGGCTGAAATCTAATTTAATCAATATATTTTGACCACTCACTTCTGGTGCCATATAGGCGGCGGTTCCAGCCACCGACATCGATAAGGCCAGGGGTCTCACAGTACCAAAGTCACATATCTTCAACGTGCAAAATTTATTAAAAAGTAGTAAGTTGTGTGACTTAAGATCACGATGAATAATTTTTGGATTGAGATCATGCAAGTAGGCAACACCCTAGGAAATCATAAACTGACAATTAATAAATATGTCCTCCAGGGAACTTAAGAATTCGAACGTACCTTGGCACATTGCAGCATCCAGTTGAGCTTACCCAAAACTGAAACCTTACGCTCTGGATTATCTATATTCTCGCCATGTAGGAAATTATAAAGCGATCCACATTCCGCATATTCCATTGCAACGATCGTTTGATCTTCATTATCCTTTGTGGTTCCATATAATTTCACGATGTTCTCATGGTTAACGAGCGACCAATACTTCACCTCTTTTTCGACATTTATTTCAGTATCGATATTTCGAATTCTTTTAACTGCGATATCCCTTGTTCTGTCTTTAGTACTCCAGGTAGCTTTGAATACATCCCCAAAGGCTCCGCAACCGATTTCCTTATTTATGATGACTAAAACTGTAGAGTAGTTCATATGACATTCAATGTATTCTTACTTTTTTTAATTTTAAATCAGCCCAGCAAACGTTGTCCACAACATTCAAACATTGCTGAATGTCCAGAATTTTAACCAATGCCCTCATTTTTGGGCGATTATTAGGAGAATTATCACAACATAGTGAAATTATTGCATTTATGACTTCGGAATTTTCGGCATCTAAAACTCTAGGATTTTTAACTTTCGCAATAAAAGTCTAAAAGTAGTCTGAGTTCATATTAAAATGTTCGCTTGGGAGACTTTCCATCTTACCTCCCAGATTACAATGCCAAAATTGTAGATTTCGGTTTTTTCCGCAAACAGATTAAGCTTGTGGCTCCGTGTTGTGTTTGAGGGATCTGCTTCAGTGGCCTTGCTAAAATCACAAATCTTCAGGGTTTCGAAATTGTTGCTGAGTAATAAATGGCGGGTCCTTAAATCGTTATGGAATATTTTCGGAGTCATGTCATGCAAGAAAGCCACAGCCTAGGAATAAACATGATAACAATTATTTTTATATTTATTTTAAACAGAATTGAAGCCTACCTTCGCACATTGGAGCATCCAGCTGAGCTTATACGAATATGGGGCATATCTATCCTTGTTTCCCATAGCCCACTGAAAAATCCTGCTAATATTAGGCGTAAATGCGACTTCCTGATACGAGGATATTCCTTTGTCATGTAAGAAATCGTAAACAGTACCGCAGTCAGCATATTCCGTGATCATCAGACCTTTGTTTACCGAATTTTTCATAGCGCAACAAAATTGCACAATATTCTCATGTTTGATGCGCGATAGACATCTGATTTCGTTCTGAAAGTGCTGATCATCACAATTAGTTACTGTTATTTTCAACATGAATATCCTGCCATCTTCGTGTTTCCTGATTTCTTTAAGGCTTTTGGTGTTGGTTGACATCTAAAATAACATTTTAAAAATGTTTTATTTAAAAAAAAACTAGAAGGAAACTTTTTAGTTCTTATCACAAACACTAATATGTTACCTCTTTCCTGAACCTTAAGTCACTCAATTTTATTGGGTTAGTCATTTTGCAAGTAACTTATCAGAAAGGAAATCGTTTAGCTGCTTCAATATATATTATATGTAAAACTACAATCGCGATTCGCATAAACTGGTAAAGTGTCAAATTTGTGGAGCGAAACCAACAAAAGGTTTGACTGCGACAACTTATCACAGCTAACTAACTGAAGGTAAAGATAAGAAATTAAAGAATGGAACTGATAGATCGATAACAAAATCGAAACACAACCGTTCGGCATATCGATCAATTAAGGGCGGAAAAACATTTTGTTTTATTACTACTATTTATAAAGGGTGCGATATGTGACCGTTACGATACTCTTAAAAGTGTTATGACACCTAATGGGTGTGTCGTACTGACATGTCAACATATCAATATGAAAATTCAAAATAAAATTAAAAATTTAATTTTATCTCTATTCTTACTGGAGATGGTCATGGGCCTCCTTTTTGAGGCACGACACGGCCCAAGCACGGCTAATAAAAACTGAGGCCCAACACGGAATTTTTTTAAATAGGGAAGGCACGGGCACTGCACGTCCCATGCCCATCTCTAATTTTTACTTTCACTCTAACTGACAGCCTTTAAGCGGGGTAATGACTTGAAAATCTTAGTTTCGTATTTCTTAAGTATTTCGAGATAAATATTTCAGTTGCAATTTAAGCTTCGCGATTCCAATTTAAATCTTCAAATTTGACACTAAAATATAATATCTTATATAGGAAATGGTCAATACTAAAATTATTTTTTTTTAGATAAAAAATTTGGAATTTAATTTTTAATGTGAAGTCCTTCAAGTATTTAAGCAGCACCTACTTTAATTACCAAATATAGTAAGAATAAAATCCTTTTCACACTATTTCAAAAAATTTATATTTATATGTATGGCAAAAGTAATGATCTACACAAAAAGGGAAATAGTTTCAATTAAAAATAGTTTAATAGTTAAAGTTAATAGTATATAGTATAGATAGCTCATTCCAAAACGGTTAATGTCTTTCTTTTCAATATCAAATTTATAAAATTCATATCTAGTGGCACTGACGATTTTTTAAATATCAGAATGTGAGCGCGGAGACGTACGACCATTTCTTGCATTGTCGGCCGTACGTCCGGTTTTCCATTCCAGCACTGTTGAATCCATTCTCTTATAGGTTCGGTTTGAATTTCATTGTCGACATCCTCCATTGGCGGACGATCATTTTTACTTGCGAAATTCATAATCACTAAGTTTGAATGAGTTTTTACGTGATAGAAAGGCTTCTTTTGGGACATTATCTCCCAGCATACAATGCCAAAGCTATAGACATCACATTTTTCCGTATAGACACTGCCAAGGGCCACCTATGAAATAAAAATGTTTAATTTAATTACGATCCAGTTCCCGACTATAGATACCCGTTACTTATGTACAAAAATATAAAATATTTTTTATTGCAGGCTGTTGGGCACTTACTTTGCTTGAAACTTAACTCTGCCAATACTACCGTCCTGTTTGTCCGATCTTGTTGCGATTAGGTGGGACGATAGCTTATAATAATAGATACCGATAATTACCAAAAAAAAGGATTGTTCTAAAAAATGTTCGTGTTTGGGTTCTTTCATAAAAGTCCGTGTGCCAAATTTTGTTGATCAAGCTCTTGCAGTCTCTGAGATCTAGGCGCGGACGGTCAGACGGACGGACATGGCTAAATCGACTCGGCTGCTTTATAGGGTTGCAGATGCTTCCTTCTCCCTGTTACATACATTTCGACGAATGCAATTTACACTTTTACTTATTTTTTAAATAACTGGTATAAAAATATATTATGATCACTTACTTCTGGTGCCATATAGGCGCCGGTTCCAACCACCGACATCATTGTGGCCAGGGGTCTCACAGTGCCAAAGTCACATATTTTTAATGTCCGATTATTGTTAAAGAGTAGTAAGTTGTGTGACTTAAGATCACGATGAATAATTTTTGGATTGAGATCATGCAAGTAGGCAACACCCTAAAAAATCATAAACTGACAATTAATAAATATGTCCTCCAGGGAACTTAAGAATTCGAACGAACCTTGGCACATTGCAGCATCCAGTTGAGCTTACCCAAAACTGAAACTTTACGCTCTGGATTATCTATATTCTCGCCATGTAGGAAATTATAAAGCGATCCACATTCCGCATATTCCATTGCAACGATCGTTTGATCTTCATTATCCTTTGTGGTTCCATATAATTTCACGATGTTCTCATGGTTAACGAGCGACCAATACTTCACCTCTTTTTCGACTTTAATTTCCGGATCAATATCTCGAATTCTTTTAACTGCAATAATCAGTTTACCATCTCTATTACTCCAGACAGCTTTGAAGACATCACCAAAGGCTCCTCTACCGATTGCCTTATTTGTGATGATTAAATCTTAAAACCTTTTCCTATGATATTCAATATATTCTTACTTTTATTAATTTTAAATCAGCCCAGAAAACGCTGTCCACAACTTTCAAGCACTGCTGATATAGACTGTCCAGAATTTTAACCAATGCCCTCATTTTTGGGCGATTATTAGGAGAATTATCACAACATAATAAAATTATCGCATTTATGACTTCGGAATTCTCGGCATCTAAAATTCTAGGATTTTTAACTTTCGCAATAAAAGTCTAAAAGTAGTCTGAGTTCACATTAAAAAGTTCGCTTGGCAGATTTTCCATCTTACCTCCCAGATTACAATGCCAAAATTGTAAATTTCGGTTTTTTCCGCAAATAGATTGATGTAGTGGCTCCGCGTTGTGTTTGAGGGATCTGCTTCAGTGGCCTTGCTAAAATCACAAATCTTCAGGGTTTCGAAATTGTTGCTGAGTAATAAATGACGGGTCCTTAAATCGTTATGGAATATTTTCGGAGTCATGTCATGCAAGAAAGCAATAGCCTAGGAATAAACATGATAAAAAGTAATTTAATTTTTAAATAAAATTGAATGAAACCTACTTTGGCACATTGGAGCATCCAGCTAAGCCTATACGAATATGGGGCATATATATCCTTACGTGCGATATCTTGATTCTCTGATATTCCTTTGTCATGTAAGAAATCGTAAACAGTACCGCAGTCAGCACATTCCGTGATCAACAGACCTTTGTTTACCGAATTTTTCATCGCGCCATAAAATTCAATAATATTCTCATGTTTGATGCTCGATAGATATTTGATTTCATTCCGAAAGTGCTGATCATCATAATCAGTCACTGTTATTTTTACGACAAAAATTCTGCCATCTTCATGATTCCTCATTTCTTTAACGTATTTGGTGCTGGTTGAAATCTGAAATTACATTATGAAAACGTTGTATTTTATACCCTTTGTATTTAAAAAATGAACTTTTCAACCGATTGTTTATATGACAGCTATATAATGTATGCATAATCCGATCAAGTTTGTGTCTTAAATACTGAGGCTGATTTTTATAGAAAGAAACAGGTCGTCAACCAAATCAAGAATAGACATTAGAGTGGGTCAGTTTTTTTTTTGTCAGAGCGGTTGTCAAAATCGTAATCAACAACGTAATTTTGTATCAGCGCGTGGAAATTTTAAATATATATACTCATAACTTCAAAGATATTTTTAAAAGAAAAATAAGAGTAGGCGTGGCACTGAAAAGGGTGTAAGCTAACGATCAAATTCACATTTTTGCAATTTTTACTTTTCAAAATGAAAAAAAAAAAACAAGTGGCTACTGTCGAGTTTGCTCGACTGGAGGATACCCTGTGCCAGTCTCCATAAAATAGAATATTGGTTGGGACCATCTTATAAGCATATTCTTTTAGTTTTGTTCAGTTATCTCAAACAAAAAAATGTTGCTCATACCAAGACTTGATTTTCGACTGATCGTTCCTATGGCGGCTATATGATATAGTGATCCGATTTCAACCAATTTTTGTCAGGATATAAGGGACCATCCCATATGCATATTTTGTCAGTTTGGTTGAGATATCTCAAACAACAAAAAAGTTTTTTATACTGAGACTTGATTTTCGACTGATGGTTGCTATGGCAGCTATATGATATAGTGGTCCGATCCAAATTTAAAAACAAACTTGATCAGCGTCCGGTATCCAGCAACCTACATACCAAATTTGAAGTCTCTAGCTGTTATAGTTTCTAAGATCGGCTGTCTCAAACAGACGGACGGACAGACGGACGGACAGACAGACGGACATGGCTCAGTCGTCTCGGCTGTTGATGCTGATCCAGAATATATATACTTAATGGGGTCGGAGATGCTTCCTTATCATCACACAAATCTAATACACCCTTTTTGACCATTTTCAATGGACACAGGATATACAAATGTTTTAAATCAAATTTTATTTTAGATTTTCGGTCCATAAAAATGTACAAACTCTAATATACATTCTTTGTGGGTTTGAAACAAATTATAATAGCCTATGCATGGCCTTGCATAAGGAATAAATCACACAAACAAACACTAATATGTTACCTCTTTCCTGGACCTTAAGTCACTCAATTGTATTTGGTTAGACATTTTGTAAGTGACTTATCAGAAAGAAAACCGGCGAGCCTCTTCAATATATATTATATGAAACACTATAAATGCGATTCGCCTGATAAAGTCCCCACTTTGGGGACCGAAACATACAAAAGGTTTGATCGCGACAACTATCACAGCAACTGTGGGTAAAGATAAGAAACCCAGGAATGGAAAAAAAGATTGTTAAGAATATCGAAATACAACCTTTTGGCTTATCGATCGATTAAAGTGTAATTCAATTTAGAATATTGTTAAAGATATCGATTATTTTAAACAGAATTTACTACAGTCAACAGTTAGCTGACTTCATAATACCATTTACGTACATATACCGTATAGAGGGTATCCAAAAAGGAATCCAAGGTAATTTTTCCTAACCACTGCTTGGTAATAATTTATTGTGGAGCTTGTCAAAAACAAGCTCAGTTATGAGTTCTGTCTGTCGCACCCAGAAACGCCTTATAATAATGGCATTAACTGTGTCTTGTGTTTAGAGCTTGCTATTTGATTTACATAAAGTAGCAGACTTTATAAGTGAGCCGCATTCAATTTGCAATCCAATGTAATGGATATCTAATTGTCATATATGTTAACAGAGACATCTTTGAATTGTGCATCTTTTTTAATCATCAACCAAAGCGTGTAGGGTATCACATAGTCAAGCACACGAAGTCATTGCTGCTTGTTTATGACCTGCATTTGTCATTCGCAAACAGCTGCTTGTACAGCGCCCGCCAAATGGCTAGAAACACATCCCAAGATTGTTGGCTCACAAAGAAATTAGGCCTAGTTTCTCACCCCATTGAAGCAATGAACTTCAAATTATTTTAACTAATTGTAGGCACCACTAAATAGACTTAATTAGCATAAAAAACTCGTCCAATGACTTTGACAAATGTGCTCGACGCTCTGCTGACAGTTAACAATTAGAGACCAGCTATCGATCACCTTTAGTAGCTATGTGCTTCTATTCAAAGTGTCAGCTGTGTGAGTGCATGGGCGTGAATAACCAGAGTACTCACATACTGAATACAACAAAGTCTTTCAAGTTCATTTACATTTGCGACGCACTTAAATTGTGCTGAGTTCCCCTGTAATGTCTTTCGGAAATTCAGCATTAAAGCTTAAATTGCAGCGAACTAAGCAACCAGCTTATTAAAAGAAATGTATATAATTTTATAAAGTTTTCATTTAATATAATCAGGTGTGCTACAGAAATCTCTTCCACTTGAAAAATGACATAAATTTCATAGAAATTTAAGTCAAATATACCCAGCAAACATTTGGGCGATTGTACAATCGCCCATCGCCGAAAAGAGTCTTCTGCGAGTCGCGCAGGAGATTAATAGTAGATGAATCTTCCAGGCGATTGTTTAGCGATAGAAAGCTATAAATAGAAAAAAAGTAATGTGGGAGAGTCTTCTGCGAGTCGCGCACGAGTCTTTTGGAAGATGAATCTTGCAGGCGATTGTTTAGCGAGACCAAAAAACAAAAATGAGCTCCACGTCTAGAGCAATTTAATTCAGATTATTTATAGTACTCTAATTTGTCGATCCCGTAGCTCAATAGTTAGAGTAGCCGACTCCGAACTTTAAAATCTGAGGTTCGATTCCCCTGTTGTGCTAAAACTGTTGTTGGATACTCTGCTTTGACAAAATTCGTGGACCAACACAGAAAGCTTAACAGGTAATATTTCCAAAATTTCCAATCAAATATTTTTTAATTTTTTTTCTCAGCACCTTAATCAAAATTCAGTAGAGAAAATATTAAATAATCGATCAGTGAAATTTGCTGTCTGCCCATTTGTCATTCAATTTGTTTCCGCAGACAGGCAAAAAGTGAAATAAAAACTCGGAGGAAATTGCAGGAAACCAGTCAAGCAATTGCTTGGCACACTCTTGCTTATAACGAGGTCTTCTAAGTACGTATAGTATATATGTATGTATATTGGTATATATAGTGAAAGTGCTGGAAAAGAGCGACAAACGGAACGAGATTTCATAATAAGGGATTTCGGCAATGCCAAGCCAAACAACGCACATAGTTGCAAAGAGACTGTTGAAGTTGATGCTGCGGCATACGGGTCGTATGAGTAATGAAAAAACACAATGCACATACAGAAAAACAACTGTGACAAAGATAAAGTTTTCATTACGCTGTCTGCGTAGACAGAAAAAAAAAGTAAAGCATTATATAAAAGCAAAGGGGGGAAATAATAAAAACTAATGTCGGATGCTGGCTGGAAATTTGTGGGGAAATGACTCACGGCAAAAGGACAACGCACTGAGGAAGGACTGGAGGGAGGTGCGTTGGGGTCGACAAACAAAATAAACAGTCAACAAATGTCGACCTAATTCGATGTAAAGTCAATTAATTCGAGCAGATTAATTAGTTAAGTCAAAACTAGTTGACATCGCCCCGTCAGGCCGCACCTCAATTACAGTGTTTCTTTTTTTTTTTAGTTTCCTGTTTACCGAACCCTGGCAGGACCTCTAGTTTGCCACCCCCGACCAAGTTCAGGTACGAGCCGTAATGGTGTCCGGACATTTGTTGACTGTGCTGTCATTAGCGTTGGCCGTCCAATCACCCCAAAAACTCGTACTTTGACTTTTTAATGCGCCATTTGTCGTGCGTTTTAATTGTCCTTCTGACAGATAGCCTCGTCTTCTGACATTATACACTACACTCTGCACAGTTTTCCTTTTTTTTCACTGCTCGCTTCTTTTTAACGTTTGTTGACTTGTGGCAACACCTCCCCAGACACAGTCAGGAGTCAACCCACCTGCCCAGGGGATAATTCCTAATCAAGTTCAAGTTCCGAGTTTCTTTTTCCACAATCACTAGTTAAGCACTTGCTTAAGCTGTTCAAGCTGGTTTACTTTTAAGATTAGGTGCAATCAGTTTAACTGCTGATTATCACAAATAAGTATATAAACGGTGCTGGAAGTTCCCAAGTGACCAACTACAGGAGAGGTTCTTTAGTTCTATGTTCTACACATGATACGCTTAACAAATGGAGGATTTCTATTCTGAGGTGTCAAAGTTTATACTTTTTATAAAGAGTAAGAATGTCCTAGAGGCTTTCTTTGTTAGAGATGAAACCATTTCTAAACTTAATAAATGCGAGGAGTTACATTTATAGATGCGACCATTTCAAAATCTCATAAACTAGCGTTCAATATTTAGAGTTGGCACCACTAATACACCTCAAAAACTGAGTTCTATAAGGTAACGATTGATTCAATCCTTTATGTAACAAATTAGAAATGACCAAGAATAATTAAGATAAATTGGGTTTATTAAGTAGAGAATTCGAGACAAGAAATGAGAGAAACTTTAATTTTCTTCATTTATTTAAACTTTCCTCATTTATTTTTTTTTAACTTCTAAGCAAATTTCCTTCCTTTTGGAAATCAATGTAAAAAAAAACGTTTGCTAATTGGATGCTCGACAAAATACCTGTGTATTAATTATGGTTAATCCTTGGAGGCAACTATAAATCCACACCATTTTATAATGTATTATATACATAATCAAACTGAATACGAATATGAATATGAGTACTTCTCTTATAAATTATGAACGCATTCATTACAATTGTGTTGACGCTCAGGCATGTGAAAAATTCTGATCAAATATGTAGAGGAGATGATGATGTTTTGGGGAGAAACAGCGACAACGGCGACAACTCACAGTCACGCATTTATAATGACATTTTAAATGCCTGGGAGCTCGAGGGATTGAAATAGAGCCTTGTGGGTTGTCCCTTATCCGCATACTCATATCCTGCTCATGTTCGTGTCCTTGGCGTCCTTTTAAACGGCCATGGAGTCCAATCCACCCACAAAATATTAATTCTGTAAGCAGTTTTATTTTTTTTACTGAAGGGAAGCGAGAAAGAGGGACGTTGGGGAATCTGAAGGGGTATTATGCTAACTGCTTGGGATAAGGCGGCGCCAATGCTGTTTATGTGCTGCAGCAATCAGTTGGGGCATGATAAAGTGTTTAGTCCTTGACTTTAAGAGAAAAGTGCTAAAGGAACTAAACAGTTGTGTTATCAACACATTCGAGCATTTGATGGGCTCTGAAAATGATGAGAAATTTTGTATGAAAAGGACTTAAAAACTACAATATACTTCATCTTCCTATAATCATAGATAAAAGATGGATTTTTTTAATTGATGATAATAAGTAAAAAAGCTTTATATTTCTGTAAGTTTAAATAATTTTAATTTAATTCAGTATAAAAATTGATAATTTAAAAAACAGTAAAAGAAAAACTCACTGTAAACCAAAAATACATTTTTTATAAAAAACAATAAATTAAATGTATGTAAACTAAATGTATTCCTATATATGATTTCAGTAAGCCATAAATTTGTAATTAAATTTCACACCCAAAATCAGATTCCACCAGCGGATTGCCATAATTGGACCTATTCAAACCACTTACCAGTTCATTAAACACTTTAACCCCAGGCACAGTCTGTTCCGAAAATTCCCTTTCCCTGGCCAAACATTTGTTACCAATTATGCCTTCGTTGTATGTGGTGTGTTTTTCCGCTTACGGAACGTATTTTTCCCCCTCAATTATGTTTTTTTTCGGATTTGTTATCACAAAATCAATACGCGATGACGCGATCACTTCAATGAAATTGCATTTGACGAGGGCGAAAGCGAGAGCGAGGGTGTTTTATGGGGGAGTGAGGAAGTGATGGAGGGTGAGGAGATAGCGGACGGTTGTTCGATAACCCATATGCTAATAACTAATATCTGTATTATATTTATTTATGGCTTGTATTTGCGTTGAACGTATGCAAGCACACGACCCAACAACAAACAGCGTCATTAGTGGGAAAAAAGAGGAAATCTTATCAAATTACGCATACGCCGTGTGTCACACTCTGAATGAGTCAAATCGAAGATAGGATATAAAGCCCGTTCGTTATTGAGGTCAAAGCAAGCTTATTAAACCACATTCATAATTTTATTATTTGATTGTTTTGATGAGAAGGATGATGATGATGATGAGGATGATGGGTGAACACTTATACTCTTAGATAAACTCACCACAAAATGGACAAACCAATCCCACTAGGGTGGCATTCGAGTGGTTAGAGGGGGTGGCTAAGTACTTGAAGACACTTGTGCATTTGTATTTGATTCAAAGCATCTAATGATTTCCTTTGCTTTTCTTTTTGCAGCACTGGACGTTTATTTTCCCACCACTTCCGTGAAGTTCAAGCTGCCCCTCAATGAGGAATCGGAGAGCATTTTCTCAAAGATACCGTTGGCCCAGTTTCAAGTGCTGCGCCTGGATAACAATCTGCCGGCCACCGACTACATCTACAGTCTGGAAGATAATCCCTTGCTGCGCCTCAATGTCAGCTCCGGGGAGGTTTATATGCGCACCGATTACCAACCTCTCAATGAGAGTGTCAAGTACGTGTTGACCGCATTTCCGCGCAGCCAGGATGATGAACAGGAGGATGGCCAATTGCTGCAGCAGGTGGCGCATCTGACACTGGAGTTGATACCACAACCATTGACCGATTACTGTGCCGAGTTGGAGCACATTTGCTTCTGGACAGCCGCCCATTACAGCATTGCCGAGTCCACGACTGACCAGTTTGAGCCGGTGCTGATTGGTGCCCTGAATTCCCGCGCCGCCAAGTATCTGTGCCCGCACAGATCCCTCGAATATGCCCTGAAAGCAGGCAGTGCCCACTTTGCCCTCAAGCAGAATCGTTTGTACACCAAACACTCCTTGGATCACGATGAACTGAATGGCTTGCAGGCCCATGCCGGACAATTGCAGGCGACCATCAGTTGCACGGTGAAGATGTCCGGCCAGGAGCAGCGGCAGTTTTGGAGAAGCTACAATGTCACCCTGCTGGATCGCAATGACAATGGACCGCGACTCCAGGAGCGCCAGCCGCACTTTAACTTTTATCTGGAGCAGCCCTATTTCAAGAAGGTAAGTGACGCTCCAGCTACAGCTCCCACTCCAGACCTGGCCCAGACCTGGCCCAGACCTGGCCCAGACAATCGTCTGGCCAACGTCTGCTGGCTGCTCTGGGTGCGGGCTTATTGAATTTGCGCTTGATAAACGCCCGCAGGACACGCAACCTCAACCCTCGAATCGCTACACTACACTACAAATTGTTTGTTTCCTGCTGATACTCAAACTCATTTTTGAAAGGCAACAGACCTGTATTTTCTGATTTATATAAATTGTCCAATAACTCTTCAGTTTTGAAGTTGATCTGATTCTCGACCTAGCAGCATTACAAATCAAAATTTTTGTTAATTTTGGCATAATTTTAAGAAGAAATTTTGTAAAGAAATTATTAAAATTTGATATTCAAAATTTAGAGACCAAAATGTCCCACCGCTTGACAATCTGTTCAGTTTTGACTAATCCCTAGCAATTTTTCAAACGACAATCGCTAAATCGACAAATCGATTAATTCTTTTTGATATAAAACTCAGTTAATTGTTAAGAATCAAACAACACTCATATACAGCTACATATATCGCTATGTAATATTATAAAAAGTTGTGTGTTGAGCAGTGTTATTATAGCCATTATCACGTCTGGCAGAGAGTTCGCCTCCCGTTTCCGCAGTTCGTCATTAAAAGCGCGTAACGTTTTTCAAACTTTTATGATTGCTGAACGAAACGCGAAGGGTGTCAAGAGACTGAAGTTGCCTCTTAAAGCTGAGGATTTAAGTTGGCCAAAGCGAAACACGGCTGGCAAATTATGTTGTCATGTTGCGGCAAGAGACCAGAGGAGCCCAGCCAAGCCTATCCCCGAGGTGCGCAAGGAGCCGCTAAAACTATGTCATTTAGTTGTTAGTTAGTTGCAAGTAATTGCTTGACATCCTCAAAACAGCAACAGCAAGAGTATCTATAAAAATAAAACACGTTAGAAAATTATTCTACGACACTCTTAAAATTAAATACCCTTTCATACCATAGTAAACTAAAAAAAATAAAAACTTCTAAACAGTAAATCGATTTAAATTCTATTTAACTTAAAAAAATATATATTTAAAAATAGAAAATGATTTTTTTAACAAATTTTGATCAATTTTTCTACAACATATATTTGATTAAGTCTAATTTTAAAGATCGTGCAGATAAATGATATTGTAATTTTCAAAAGGTGCAATCTTGACTGTGTGACAAGATTTCTGACAAAATTATGCTACCCTCATCAAGGGTATAAAAAACGTTGTCACTAAAGTTCAGCAATTACAATTAGTACACCATAATTCGTATTTAAATTAAGCAAATGCCATTACATAATAATTGTGGGCATAATAATACAGAAGAACATTTTTTTATGAAGCAATGGAGAAGGTGTGTTCCAAATGAATCCAACGGTAATTGCTGTCAGGCGTTAGGAATGTGAAAATAAAACGATTTTACATCACTTACAACATGGCAGTAAAATCGTGTCCATCCAAATATACTCCAAAAATTATAATAATAAAAATATTATTATAAATGTATACAGTCCAACTTCCCTAACTCGTATCACCATTATCCAAAGAATAGATTCGAGTTATGGAGATATTCTGCTTATAGAGTTATTTTTCTTAAGTTTATTAACTTTACTGCCACTCATTTAACTCGAGTTACAGAGAAATTCGAGTTATAGAAGTTCGAGATACGGAAGTTCAACTGTATATTGTTTACTTCTAGTCGATTTAAATGGCGGCATGTTTGTAATCTTCTTAAATCAAGTTCTAAAACTACTCCAACTGTGTACAAATAGATTTCAAAATTAATCATTTTCAATCTTGATTCAAGTTCAAAAATATTTTAAAAATAGGTATCTTCAATCTTGATCCAAGTTTTCTTGAACTCGAAAAAAGATCTTCTTTACTTAAAATGTGAGTACAAAAAAATCTTCAAATAAGTATTGTTGATCTTGATCCAAGTTCTCTTGTACTCGAATTAATGTTTTTTTATAAAAAAAATTAAAGTACATACTTTAGGGAGTACGCCCAACATCAAATGTCAGCTCCCAAAGGTGTTGGACCCTTTGCCCCATTAGCTGACCTTGTGAACAATAAAATACAAGAAAAAATAATAATGTTAATTGCGGTTAACTAGAGCTGAGCTCCTTGGAGACAGCACAATTCCAATTTGTAGCTGGAGGTCACTGGGAGCGGTCCACGGAGCATTTAATTAGTGATGGTCAGTTAATGTGAATGCGAATGCTAATGAAGTTAACCCTTATTGTCCCTTTTGCAGGAGGAGGCCGTGGGTGAGAAAATCATCTACCTGGACAAGGACACACTGGCGGCCAATGCACATCTTGGCTACACCATACTGAACGATGCACTTGGACTTGTGCAGCCCGATTGCCACGCCTTTGAGGCGGATCACACGGGCCGGCCACACACCATCATCAGTTGCCGTAAGTGTAAGGCAGGAACGGGCAGCCATATTATGCAGGCGGGCTCTGCAACAACATTAGCTCCATTTGTTTGTTTTTATACCCTGGGGGTATATTAAGTTTGTTTAAAAGTATGCAACAGGCAGAAGGAAGCATATCTGACCCTATAAAGTATATACATATATTCTTGATCAGCATCAACAGCCGAGTCGATTAGCCATCCGTCTTTTTGCATAATTAGCATTAGCATAATTAGCTATAATCCTGTTAAATCGCAGCAAGACCGGACAAATAGAAAGGAGGCAGTGGGTGATTTGAGTTGGTAAGCAATGTTAGTGCCTAAAAGTATGCAATAGAAATAACTCGAACTCTAACTGGAACAGCATTATCCAAGGAAAAGGTTCGAGTTATGGAGATATTCGACTTATAGAGTTCTTTTTCTTACGTTTATTAATTTTACTGCCACTCATTTGGTTCGAGTTAGGGAAGTTCTACTGTACTTAAATAAGTAACGGGTATTCTATAGTCGGGAACTCGACTATAGCCTTTCCCGCTGGTTTTTTCTTTAATTTGTGTTCAGCGCCTGGACTTGCTAGGATTATAAATGATTTGTCGCAAGATAATTTTTTTTTTCGACGATGTCGAAGGCGACATTGTCTCGCCAATTTGTTAAAATAATATAGAATTGAGTTTTGTGAGGATACTAAGCTAATGACTGCTCAGTGCTTCTCTGAAGAATGGAATCTTTTTCATATTTGAATTAATTGTGGTGTCTTCTAGAGCTGCACTTCTCCCGAAGCGGCGTCCTGCGGCAGACGCCCTACTGCATCGACTTGATGGCCAGGGACTTGACGATTCAGGCGAAGAGTGCCAACACAACGGCCACGGCCCACATCTGCCTGCACGTGGACACGAGCCGGCTGCACGAGAGTGACCAGGAGCGTCCACAGGCGTTGCCGTTGCGTGGACGCCAGCAGCGAATCTTTGACAGCGCCGGCGACATGCTGCACTCGGATTTGGCTGGACGACGCCACCTGAGCATTGACTACGAGAAGGATGTGTTTGTGCATCGGTCCGCAGCTGCCTATTACCGGGTGACGCAACCAGAAAGCTTCCTGGAACTGTTGCGCCAGCGCAGTTGGCGTTTCACCCTCGCCGAGGATCGCAGCGGCGCCTTTGGGCTGACGGAGGCGGCGGGCATTGTCTATGTGCGGGACGGTATGGCCTTGGAGCACGCGCCGGAGACCATATACTTCCTGAACGTGACCTGGCTGGATCCGGAGAAGCTATCCCATGCCTTTGTCATCAACGTGCACCTGGTGGAGGGCAGGCCAGCGAACGCCACCTGCGAGCTGAGACTCAAGTCGCGGACTCAGACCTGTGCCCAGGTCAAGTATCGCACGCAATGTGGCCACTTTTGTGGACTGGCCACCAATGGGGGTCCGTGCACGTGGCGCGGCTCCAGTGCGTCCATGTTCGGCCGCAACTATGGCTCCTGTGTGCCCGATCCGCGCTACTGTCCCGATCATGTGTGCGATGCCCTGGAAGAGCTAAATCCACATGCTTGCCCGCAGGATTGCACTCCGTCGCAACGGATTGTGGGACCGCATAGCACCAATGATCATGGGCGTGGCATTCTGAGCGGATCGGGCACCTGCATCTGCGAGGACAACGGCAAGTGCTCCTGTGGCCCGCTGCCCGACAAGGAGGAGGAGATCAATCAACGACGTCAGCGCAAGAGCAAAAATAAAACGGACTCCGAAGTGGTCAGTGTCGTTCCATTGAAGGAGCAGCAGCAGGAGCAGGACCAGGACTCACTGGCTATGGGCGTACTCCATGTGGCAGGCATGGAATGCAATCGCTTCTGCATTCTCGTCGTCATCAGTTGCCCGCTGCTCTTCGTGTTCCTGCTGCTCTGCCTGCTCCTCTCGCAGCGCAAGTTGTGGCAGCGACGCCGCGGAAAACAGTCGGTGACGCCGGGCGGGAAGCAGGCACTGCCCCCCAGTCTGGACGGAGATCTGCCGCTGATGCCGCTGCAGAGTGGCTTCAAGTTTGAGAACGCCGATGCCAAATGGGAGTTCCCGCGGGAACAGCTCCAGCTGGACATTGTGCTGGGCGAGGGCGAGTTCGGTCAGGTGCTCAAGGGCTATGCCACCCAAATAGCTGGACTGCCCGGCGTCACCACCGTCGCCGTCAAGATGCTGAAGAAGGGCGCCAATTCCGTGGAGTACATGGCTCTGCTCTCCGAATTCCAGCTGCTGCAGGAGGTCTCCCATCCCAATGTCATCAAGCTGCTCGGCGCATGCACCCAATCGGAGGCGCCGCTGCTCATCATCGAGTATGCCCGCTACGGATCCCTGAGGAGCTATCTGCGTCTCAGCCGGAAGATCGAGTGCGCCGGCGTCGATTTCAGTGACGGCGTCGAGCCCGTCAACGTCAAGATGATGCTCACATTCGCCTGGCAAATCTGCAAGGGCATGAGCTACCTCACGGAGCTTAAGGTACATATTTCTTCACTTCACTTTTTTGTTATTAAATTAATAAATTACAAAATATATCCATTTTGATTCCAATCATCCTATAATCCTTTCATCCTCTTCCGCAGCTGGTGCATCGCGACTTGGCCGCTCGAAATGTTCTAGTCGCCGATGGCAAGATCTGCAAGATTTCCGACTTTGGGCTAACGCGCGATGTCTACGAGGACGATGCCTATTTGAAGCGATCCCGAGATCGCGTGCCCGTCAAGGTGAATATTAAAAAATTGTTTTTTTAAGACATTTTTACAATGGATCCCAAAAAAAAGAGATTGTAATAATCAAACCCGATATCTCAAAATAAGGATAATTTGTTATTTTTGACTAAATTAAAAAAAAACTATACAATTTTATATTTTTTAAATGTATTTTGAAATTTTTTTTAAGTGTCAAAAAAAAGGCCCTTTTTGGATGAAAATGAGGAAAAAGTGCCTTCTTTTGCCATTTTCAAAAAATTATAAATAAAACTAGCGAAGAGACTTTGAAAAATTTTTGAGATTTGTTTGAAGAAACTTTTTGCATCAAAACATTTTTTGTTTGAGACCGAGGAAAAAAATTGAAAAAGTAGACGTTTACAAAAATTCGAAAATTTCAATGGGTACCTAATGAGCCAAGAGTTTTTTTTTTATATTTCGAAAATAATTCGAATGATCTTTCCATTGCTGCCAAACTTAGCACGAAGTAAGTTCAAATTATGAGCATAATTAACTTTAAATGGTGTCAAAATACTTATGGCCACCGTTGTATATAACAATTATTAAGTAAATGTCAATTTCTATAAAAAAAAAATTTAAGCCAACTTTCAAATAAAAATTGAGTATATCGAAACATCAAGTAATTTAATTTAATGATAAATTTTTAATGTTAATTATCATAAAAGTTTCATTCTCAAATCGGAAAAATAAGCAATCGGAAGATAATATTTGCATTAGGTTACTATATTTGAAATACAAATTTAATATAATATATGATTTTGATATTTATATTTAAAAAAATTAATTTACTTCAAAAATTAAATTTATTTTTGATTTTTTGGTAGCAATTGAAAAAAGGGGTTATTTTTACAGTTCAAATACGAAAATAATAATTCTACAATTTTTATTTTTAAACGTACGTTTTCAAATTTTTTCAAAATTTTGCGCTCTATTCCTTGCAGTGGATGGCGCCGGAATCGCTGGCGGATCATGTGTACACCAGCAAGTCGGATGTTTGGGCCTTTGGTGTTCTCTGCTGGGAACTGATCACACTGGGCGCCTCTCCCTACCCTGGCATAGCGCCACAGAATCTCTGGTCACTGCTCAAGACGGGCTATCGCATGGAACGTCCGGAGAACTGCTCCGAGGCTGTTTACTCTGTGGTGTGCACCTGCTGGGCGGATGAGCCCAATGCTCGACCCTCCTTCAAGTATCTGGCTGCTGAATTTGAGAAGCTGCTGGGCAACAATGCCAAGTACATTGAACTGGAGACGAATGCCGTGTCCAATCCACTTTACTGCAGTGACGAGGCAGCCTTGATGCCTGGCAATGGAATGATCGAGGAACTGGGTGAACCGGAGTCGCTGAATCATTTGTGGACACCGCCGAAGATGAACATCTATGATGTACAGGATTTGGGCAACAGTCGTGACGAGTCCATAACAGATCTACAGTCCACATCGATGGCAGCGATGGCGCCTCCTGGCTACGATTTGCCACGTCCCCTAATCGAGGCCAGCACCACAGAGCAGGTGCTGCGATACGAGAACGATCTTCGCTTTCCCCTCAACATACGCAAATCCAGCTGTGCTCCCAGCTACAGCAACATGACCAATGGCAGTCCGGCTACAGCTTTGCCCCACTATGCGGTGCCCGTGAAGCGTGGACGTTCCTATTTGGACATGACCAACAACACGCTGATACCAGACAATCTCGACAATCGCGACTTTGAGAAGCATCTGTCCAAGACCATCTCATTCCGATTCTCCAGCTTGCTTAATCTCAAAGAGCCCGAGTCGCCACACGGACAGATCGAGGATGCTGTCTAAAATTTTAAGCACATAAATAGGCTTCGACTAGTATTTTTTAGTTCAAATTGTTTGTTAATTAGTTTTAGTATTATGCTGATGCCAAAAATAGCTCGAATACTCTGTCCCACTTTCCAAACGCCGAGATTCCTTCAGAATAATTAATTAGTTTCTGTTCAAATTCAGAAATATTTACCATATTATAAAACGATTCCCCGCATTCTATATACAAGAATGACAATCTTTAATGCAAATAAATTCTAACTCCACTTTCCAATCGAAATATACATCGACATTAAAATTTGTATAATATTTTCCCTTCATTGCCATAACAATTATTTTAACTGCCTTTTTAAGAACTTTAGCTTTAAGCAACAAATATGAAAACTTTGCAGATGGTTCTCAAAGTCATAGTTTCATTCGCCAAATACTTATCTAAATTTGTAAATTTTTAACTTTACATTAACTTTATGTCTCGACTTAAGATCGGATTGATCGGTGCACAGTAATTTCTTTGTGTATTTTTTGCACTTATCTTAAAATGCATTTTGCATACCTCGATAGGTTTTAGAATAATGCTATTTGGACCATTTGTACTTATTAATGTATATGCCAAAAACTAGACTGTATATAAATACAAACACACATGCATACCGATAAAATAATAAATGAATATTCTATCACTCTACATGAAAGACTTTTTAAAATATCTATATTGAGCAATGGGAATCTGGAAATTACCACAGTTCCTGTTTTCATGGATTTCTTTTTTGTTCATTTAAAACTCAGTAATATATCATTTACAACAGAACACTTAAATCATGTTCATTTTTATTTAAACCATATTTTCATTTCTTAAATAGATTTATAACATTTTCTCTCGAACCGCAGAAGCTGTCAATATTGTTTCTTTTTGTAATCTACTTGACTTTCTTCCGGCAAGAAATTCTTGAAATTTTTGTTTTCAAGATATGAGGATTTTTATGGTATGATAATGGCTGATTAAAGCTTTTAAGCAATGTACCTAAAAGAATGCAATAAAAATATTTTAAATTTATTAAAGTAACGGGTTTCCTCTAGTCGGGAGCTCGACTATAGGCTGTCCAACTTGTTTTTATTTTCGTTTACTCGTTAAGAATAGTGAGCAAGTAAGCATCAATTGATTGAAATTACCTCGGATTGAAAGTGCCTTTGTAGCACCTTTGGTACACATATTAATTCAAATATTTAATGCTAGGAGGTTAATACTAAGTTTTCCATTTTCATCGCTTTACAACCATTAGAACGTATCCATTTCGTTCTTCGGCACATGCGTGTAATCTTCTTCCAAAGCCTCGGGTAAGGGTTTTATATTGAGAGGCGCAGAAGAATTGGGGTCACTGCTAAGAACTACGACACATTCTTTCATTGCCGGCCTCTTTTTTGGGATTTTATTCCAACACCGTTGAATAAATCTTTTCAAGTACTTGGTTTTTAGATCGATGGTGACATCATTAATTGGCGGCCGATCATTCTTTTGACTTGCTAAGTTCATAATGACTAAGAATTCCTGATGTTTCACGTGATAGAATGGCTTCTTTTGAGACAGTATCTCCCAGCATAAAATTCCAAAGCTGTACACATCACATTTTTCCGTATATGTATAATCTGTGCACACCTGTTTATGGGAAAATAATGTTGTAATGAATTTAGATTTGTTTTAGAACCATTTTGCTTACTTCTGGTGCCATATAGCCGGCGGTACCAACGGCGTTTGTCATTAGTGTTTTCTGGGTTCTAACGGTACCAAAGTCACAAATCTTCAATGTTCGATTCCCGTTAAATAGTAGCAAGTTTTGTGACTTCAAGTCACGATGGAGAATTTTTGGATTTTGCTTATGTAAATAGGCAACACCCTAAAAAATCATTAAGTGAGAATTATTAAATTTCTAGTTGGGCAATTGAAAATTGAAACGTACATTGGCACATTGTAGCATCCAGTTGAGCTTACCCAGCATTGTTACTTGTATCTCTGGGTTATGTCTAAGATGACGGTGTAAAAAATTATAAAGGGATCCACAGTCGGCATATTCCATAACAATGATAGTTTTATTATCATCATCCTTTGTGGTTCCATATAATTTAACAATGTTCTCGTGATCAACTTGTGACAAATACTTGACCTCTCTTTCCATGTATGTTTTCTTATAAATGTTTCGAATTTTTTTAACAGCAATTTTTCTATCACCATCTTCAGTTTTCCAGACTGCTTTAAAGACCTCACCGAACGCACCGGAACCGATAACCTTATAAAAAAAATAAATTTTATTACTTTTATCAATGAGATATTCATTAAACTTTAATTACTTTTGTTAACTTAAAGTCATTCCAATTAAGTAGTCCAGCCCTTTGGTTCCAAAACCTTTGCTGATATAGACCGGATATAAATGTTGACAATACTTTCATTTTAGGACGCCTGGCTAGATCTAGATCAAAGCACATTTTAATTAATGATTCTATTTCCTCCAAATTCTCGTGATCTGCAATGAAAGCTAAGCCGAAAAAGACTTTTATAACTGTTTTAGTACATTTCTGTTGCATTCTCACAATCATGTGGCCAAATATTTTCTTTGGATTGATACGGAGGCTCCAAGTAACACTTAGGCTTTTTCCTCGATAAAACCTCCCAGATGACGTTGCCAAAACTAAGGACGTCAATGTGTGCAAGGCAGGGCTCGCAATGCTGGACCTAAAAGGATGTTAATTTGAGTAAAAGTATCATAAATTAATATAAGTTGAACGAATCTAAACTTGTTTCTCGAAATCCATTCCGCCATACGGCTTGTTGGTGAACGGGCCAACATCACTTATCTTCAATGTCTGGTAATTGTTAAAAAGTAGAAGGTTTTCCGATTTCAGATTTTTATGAAGTATTTGAAAACGATGCAAATACGTAAGACCCTAAAAAATTATTTAAAAATAAATTTGATTAGTTAATTTATTTAATTTCTTTTGTGCGAAGAAAGATTTCATACCTTGGCACATTGCTGCAACCAATTAAGGCATTTATCGAAGGTATAAATTTGTGAACAATCATGTAGATAATAGTGAAGAGATCCACAGTCGGCATACTCCATAAGTATATAGAATCCAAGTTCACCATTTTGACAATCATAAACTTCTAAGATATTTTCATGCTGCAAGAGCGATAAGGCGGCCTTGAACTCTTCCGGCTTAAATTCTGCGGGTTTTCTGAACTGCTTAACCGCAATTTGTTTGTTATCTGCAGTTGTCGCTTTACACACTTCGCTATAGTCGCCAGAGCCGAGCTTAAAATAGCATGAGGTTTAGTTTCGTTCATTAAGATAATATTTTTCATTGTAGCGGTTAATAGGTATTCAGTTAATAATTCACAAAGCAATTTTATATAAAATATTATATGTACCAAAAAGAATAATAGTTCTCTAAGATAAACCAAAAGGCTTTACGGCAAACTTAACGGTTTCAATGTTGGCCGTTAGTTTGGACACATTTAAACACCAGGTTTCAGGTATTACCTTCTCCAAATTTTTTAAATCATTGAATTGAATTTTCCCGTACAGTTTCATATTCATTGGGCAACTTAAATGAATTAGGAAGAGAGGAAATGTTGTGTAGCCGACTAAATTACATTAAAAAAAAAAATAAGCGAGCGCCTTATTTCCACCACTTGTTGAACGACTGTGAATTTATGAATTCGATTGGACAATGATATCGATATACGGCTACGAACGATTATTCTATTGTATTTTACACACTGGTATTAGTTTTGTCAGAACAGTTTTTTTCCCGTCATATCTGGCTTTTTTAGTAAGTAACTGAGCGGTGATCGAGAGCAGCGGGCAGCGGGAAGCCCAGCTTTTTTTATTCAATATAACTATAATAATTATTGCTAGCTAAGTACCCAGTACTAATTCACATTCCTAAAATATTTAAAATTACAGACAAAGCCAAATAATGCCAATATATTCATATATTCAAGTGTAAACTACAGTCATGTCTAATCATTTTCAAAACTTCAACAAGAACAAGCCAATTTGTGTTGTTCAATCCTCATCGGGTACAAGGAGATTAAGATTTGCACTGCTAGCCAAGCTGCCAATAAAGGTTTCCTCATCGCCACGCACCGAGAGGGATTCCCGACCTGTGCAAACTTTACGTTCCCGTATCATGGCCGTGCGCTCCCAATGTGATCCCTTGCAGCTGCTGCAGCTCTGTTTAGGCAGCTTGAAAACGGTGGTGGTGCGATTACCGCAATCCTTGCACTGGAAGAATCGCTTCTGTGCATCGACCACTTTCAGAGGATGCTTCTCCGCCTTGCAACGATCGGCGGCGGAGAAGGCGGTGTACTTGCAACGTTGACAGATCACCGCCTTGCAGGGCATTTTGTAGGTGTTTAGCATTTTCTCCTCCATTGCCTCTTTACGTTCCAGCTTGTTGAAGTAGTCATCCTGGGCCTCACGTTCACGCATTTCCACCAGATTCGTGTGCGACGACGTGGCGGCCATGATGCGTTCAATGCGTGACTTACGCATCAATTCCCGTTCCTCTTCCTCCAATTTCTGGCGCTTTGCACTGCTGGAGAACCTATCATTCAACTCATCGATGGCACGACGCTTGCCCGTGTCTGTGCCCCGCGTGGAATTCGGATTGACTTTCTCCAGCGGTTTCTTCTTAAGCAGCGCTGCCGCTTTCAGTTTGGCGCTCTGCGCCTGTCGTGCTCCAATATTCACATCGAAGCTGAAATTCTCGCTGCCAGCGAGTTTGGGCGTTAAACTCGGATCGAAAGAGAAACCACGGTTCTTGAACTTGTCCGGCACGCTTAGTGGCGTTGTGGGCGTGGCAACTTTCGCTGAAGTGGGCGTAGAAGGTGTGGTGGGTGTGGCAGGCGTTGTCTGAGCAGCT